>SKCR01021777.1:0-434600 GCA_019454045.1 Zanthoxylum bungeanum | reverse complement strand
AAACCTTACTTTATTAACTTCGATTGCTTAGGATATCTCGTACTAAATCTTTGGTTCATGGGCTTCTCTTTACTCTAATCTTTCTTTCTCAATACCATGAGAATATATCATAAGTTGTTTGTTATATTCTTCAGAATTGTTCTCTCTGGTCTCTTCGTACTTCTAAGTCTTTACTTCTTTTAGGGTTCCTTAATTCAGCGGTGGCTACCAGACTTAGCTTATCTTACTATGGCTTCGTACCATTCTATCTCATGTTTTCTTTTCTAAGTTTCTTTGAACTTATCGTTTTGGCTACCTAACCATCTCACAACTCAACTAATCTGTCAATTGCTCTTCTTTACTTATCCTTCTCTTTACTAAGGTTTAAGTTGAGAAGTGAGCATATACATTCCATGGGAATCCTTGGATACACATTCTGTTTAACGTCCAAGTTAGGTGATGATCTGGTTAGATATTTTTTATGCTTATTGGAATCGTGGTTTCTAGAAGAAAGGGTCGTTATCCATTTTACGGAAACATGGTCGACTACTCCATATCTTGAAGCCACATAACTATCATTAATTCTCTACACTATTATCATCTTATTATATCATCTTTCTGCCCTAATGCACTATGTTTCCTTGTTACTTCTCGCATTCCTCTTAATCACTTCCATATTTTGACTCTTGGTTCTAAGTTATGTTATCAATACTAATGGTGACTCATTTTTTCCCAGTTACTTCCTAGACTTCAACTCTCTATTCTTGCTATAAGCTTTGACTTTGGCTCTCTATTCTACCATCCGTACTGGCATTCTCCTAGATATCTTTAACCTCTCAAGTCTATTCTTGTATACTTTCTCAGTTTCCTACTGATTAGGGCTGATATGTAGGTTCTACTATATTTGGTCTATTCCGTAGATTTCTACTAGTCTTGCAAGCCTTATGAAAACTTGCCTTGATCTTTGGGCTACCCTACATTCTCTCATTTATATCCTCGAAACTTCCTTAATTCTTATTCTAGGTGTCTGCCTTCCAAGGTCTTTCCATTTCTTAAGATAAACTCATGTTGGGTTTCTTACGGTCGCCTATATCTATGCTGGTAGAGACTGCTTTATATCTCGTCGGTTCTTTTCTTTATGTTTCGATGGGTTTCAAGATCCTTGTTCTAATACTCTATGTCCTGGTAGAGTCTATTTCTCATATAGGGTAGGTATGAGATAGGCTCTTTCAGGATAGCTTGCTTAACTGGTTATGATGGAAGGGTGAGGATCTGGATAGGTCAGAGCCTTATTAAATTTCTTGATTATGACAACTAGTCATTTTCCTATTGTTATTCCTCTTATTTGCCTGTGGGCCTAGGTTTGGGGAACCTGGAATCTTTGCGTCCTTATGGTACCTTACATCTATTAGAAGCCTCTACAACTAATCCTGATTTCTTGATTCTTCTGCCTTATGGTTGTTCTTAGTTACTCGGGGAACTCGCTAATTATACGAAGTGTTCGAGAATTATTAGATCAACTTGGAAGAATTTTTTTGAAGGAAAGGAATCTTACTTGGAAGGAAAGGACTTTACTTAGGTCTATTTAGTATTTTACTCTCGTTCAGACCCGCTATATTCTTCTTCTCTATACCATGTCCTGGTGTCTTCCATATTATCTCATTCTTTACCTCTATCTCTTTACTGTCTCTGGTTACTTAGATCGTCTATTCCTTACTTTTCTTTCCTTGCTTTTCTTTCTGCCTTTCTCTCTCTCTCTCTCTTTCCTACTTCTTAGGTAATTATCCATAGAAATTTATTACTGTTTTCTATTTCCTTACCTTTCCATCTTCAACTGCTTCAACCTCTAAGCATCTCTCTTTCTTATAACTTATTTTCCCACTCCCTCGGGTACTTTTCTTAAAATATTGTTGTCTGGTTTCCTAGCTCGTTTATACTTCTGATAATGGGTCAGAATAACTATATGACAATTCTCAACTTAGATCTAGAGTGTCGTTATTCTCGTAAGGAATACTATTTGATTAGTCTGGGAAGGCTTACTAACCTGTCTATAGAACTTTGAGGATGTACTCGAGGATCAGATACTAGAGAGGTAGTGTCATGCATACAAGTATCCCGGACATACTATGTATACAAGACCCCAGCACTCTACCGACTGCAGTCACTGACTCCCTAGACCATGCTCTGATATCATCTTTGTAACATCTCTGATTCAGGAGATGTTATAGGCATGGGATAGACCGTACTAACCCCATAAGCCTTTGACCCTTTATTCATGAACATATACTGACAATATTTCCTTTATAATTATGGGATCGTAGCCCAAGCAAAACATAACATACAAATTTAACATCTGTAACTGAAAACTTAATAATACATTTTACAATGACTTTCTTAAAACCAAAGAATACTACATAACTTCTTCTTGACTTTGACTCGACACTCAATTTTTCTGCCTTGGACTGATGGACTCCATACCCTAGTGACTGCAACAGTATCCATCCTCCCGAGCTCGTCCTCCAAGAATCCTGCAAGACAATGAAACTGGGAGTGGTGGGTTAGATCGTTGTACGATCTAAGTGAGTGGACGAAAAACTGAAATACTAATATCAAAAAATTTGATTTTAAAACCAAAATGCCAGAAGAAATATTTATATGAAAACTCTTTTCTAATACTGCATCTGAAATTTCTTTTATAAAACTTATCTTTCTAAAAACTGCTTTTGAAGCTCGGGTTTCTGAAAACTATTTCTAAAATCTGATTTCTGAAAACTGTATACCGAAAATCTGGAATCTGAAAATTGGTCTGTATCTGAAAAACTTGACGCATGGGGGCGTTACGTATCGCCGTCCCCTTATACGCCTATCTGGAGCCAGGAATGCAAAACCATGACTTTGGGGCATTACGTATCGCCGTCCCTCTAGCCATGAACCAGGATCTGGGGGCGTTACGTACCACCATCCCCCCAGTCCTCTACATGTGCACATGTTCTCTGTCCGTCAATTCCAAACTATGCCAAGTTACATACTGGGGTGGGTTTTTCCCCCATGCCCCGAAAAACATAAAACTCATGCTGAAAACATCTCTTTTCTAAATCATTTCTCAAAACTTACTAAACAATATGTAATACAATAACTAACTTGGCTAACGCCCTAGTTGCAGAAAACATATGGCTGATATTCAAAACTATATAAAAAAATTGAATCAACTTAAGAAAAAGTGTGTCCACTCACAGTTTTGGAGTTCCGATAGACTTTCTTCACTTTGTTGGCGAAACTTGTGTTTCCTGCTATGATCTATCATCGAAAGTTTCGATTAGAAATAGACTAAGAATACATAGATTGGAATCTGGTTAAGTTGCCTATTCAAATAAGGAATATCACTCTAAGGTCAATCGTACACATGGCATGATGTAATATATACCTACGAGTTGATACGAGACTCTTAAGGTAGCATCTAACATGATCGGGTAAAATTGGGATGGCTTAAAATTGATTTGGGCCATTTGTTGGCCGCGCGTCACGTTGCAAAGTAGCGCGCGTCGCGACGCAACTTGTCCAGAGAGGTGCCCAACTTTTTGCCTTGCGCATCGCGACGCATGAACCCTTCGCGTCACGACGCGTCTTACACCAGAAGCATTTCTGAAAAATTTCCCAGATCGCGTCACGTCGCGGGGCTTCATCCGTCGCGACACAAGGCCAAAAATTGGTATAAACTTCAATCA
This sequence comes from Zanthoxylum bungeanum, assembly GCA_019454045.1. Lineage (NCBI taxonomy): Eukaryota > Viridiplantae > Streptophyta > Magnoliopsida > Sapindales > Rutaceae > Zanthoxylum > Zanthoxylum bungeanum. The sequence continues at coordinate 430,896 of SKCR01021777.1, read as the reverse complement.
TTCATACACAATTTGTTCCAATCATCTCCCAAACACTCACACAACAAAAATCCTCAATACACATTCTATTAACATCATCAATTCACATTTTCAAATACTTTCTAATCTCATTGCTTTTATTATTTCACTAAGCCTTTAAGATTATCCAAAAACATTAAACACTCAATTCTAAAACCAATTCTCTCATATCAATCACTAATTCCCAAACCCTAACATGCCACTACCATCAACAAATGCTATTTTAATTAATATTTTACAATTTCCAATTTGGGTCAAGATTCCTTACCTCTTCTCTTGTGAATTCCTTCATCTCTCAAGGGTGTGATGCTCAACTTTTCTTCATCTTCATTCTTCTCATTTCTTCTACCTCTTTTTTTTCTTTTTTTTCTCTTATTCTTCTTCTTTTCCCTCATCTTCCTTCTATGTTTTCTTCTTTTTCATCTTGTTTTCTAATTTGGTGAAATATCAATAGTAACCCATTTTTATTCTTGGGCTTCTTTGAAATTGTCAAAGGTAGAGAAAAGTGTGGAGTTTTGTAGAATTTTTGAGATTTCTCTAGAATGACCCCCGGGCACTATTCATCTGACTTTTTGATCTGTATTTTTAACTTACTTCTGTTACGTATTTAGAAAAATATTCAACATGAAAGTTGTAGATCTCGTTCTCAGCTTTCCGACGATATAAAATTCATAAATATCAGAGTTCGTATGAGAAAGTTATAGCCCAAATACCATGAGCTATCTGGAATGGAACATCGCAAAATTTTCGCTTCGATGTTTCGAGAATTTACCGTTTATCCCCAAAGTCGCTCCGTGATTGTATAAATATATATACTTGGACATGATTTATATTACGTAACACTCTCCGCGATGTAACAGTTCTACAGTGCAACAGTAGTAGAAACTACTGGTCGTTACAAAATATTTTTAATTCACAAAAAGAAGTTTAAATATTTTATTTCTTAACAATTAAAAACATAATATATTTCGAAACACAACGAATTATTTTACGAAAATATTTTTTGACAAATACTATGCTTAATGGGCAAACGGTCAAACATATTGACCAACCGCCGATCTGGGTTGACCCAATCACTTAGGTAGTGACCCGTCAGCCCTCGGGCAGCCCAAACAGTGACTCGACAACTGATTTCATAGCCATAATACGATGAGCCCATTTCGACACGATTTTTGCCATTTTCTCGCGTTTTCGCCTTAGATAATTTCTGAAATTTATCCACCACCCAATACACATCCAAAATCATCCAAATAACATATTTTTACATGAAAACTATTTTGTTTTATAGTCCCAACATCAGATCTGATCCAGAATTATTTTTGTCCATTTTTCATGCATAAATTCAATTTGTTCACAAATTAATCCAATTAATTTTACACCAAATTTAATCACCACAATATAAAGCCTCAAGAATAATTGTAGGAAATATTTGAGTGGCAACATCACTCTAGAATGAGAATTAAAATTTTGAGATTAATTCCCTAATTAATCTTAATACACATGCTTTTAAAGAAAACTATTAAGGTTATATAAACAACCAACACCAAGTTTTTTGCTTCAAATACATATCCAAGATACATATATTTCTAAGACATGCAAAATACATATCCAATACATATTTTCATGCTTAAGAAACAAAAGCCAAGAAATTAGAAATTGGAAGCTTTTAATTACTTTAATTCCAAGCTCTAATTTTCCAATTCCTTCTTCCTTGATGTTGATCAATTGTTTAGAAACCCTAACCCCTCTTTTCTTTTGTTTCTCAACACATGAGAATCGATAAACCTAACAAAATGGAAAATTTTCATTTATATAATAATTCCCACATGGCAAAAAATATGGCTATTTTTTCAACAAAAAATAACAATTTTTGTGGCCATTTTTTTGACACAATTTTGATCTTATCTAAAATGCAGCATTCTTCTTTGACTTGCCTGACTTCTCAACCTTTCCTTTAGGAGGAACACCAAAGCAAGTCTTCTTTGTCTTTTTCTTCTTCTTCTTGCCAGACCTCGTAGATTGGGAAGAAGAAGAACTAGGCAAAGAGGACTTTGAAATGAGTGTCGGCACATCCTTTTTGATGTCCTTCTCAACAGTCTTAAACATCCTATGCAACTAATTGTAGGAATAGTGAATGCCATGCATGTTGAAGCTCATAATGAACTGGGAATATGACGGTGGGAGTGAGCCAAGAATCAAATTCCTGCCCAAAGTCACATTCAGCTGAAAGTCAAACTTCTGAAACTGCTCGATGAGATCCATCCTGTCAAAGACAAGTGGACTCACTGGCTTACCATCAGCCAACCGAGCGTGGAACAATTCCACAGAGATAATATATTTCAGGTTCTGATCCTGGTTCAAAAATAGCTCCTTAAGCTGAGTTATGATACTGGAGGAGTCAGACATATCAACATATTGCCTCTTTGGATCAGAAGACATGGTACAGAGAATGAGTGACATGTCTCTCAGATCATCATCTCTCCATTTCTGAAATGTCTCCATCTATTCAGGCGTCGACTCCGAAGCAATATCCAATGGTACTGGACTATCCAACACATAACCCAACTTCTCCGATCTCAAGACAATCTTAAAATCCAATTCCCATTCACTAAAGTTCTCAGGACCAGTCAATTTGTTCGCGTCCAGGACACGTGAAAAAGGATTAGAGGAAGTAGTAGCTGCCATCACAAACTTAACAAAAAAAAAACAGGAATTAGCAAACAAAAGTAATTTCATCAATATAAAAAAACATCCAACATATCATGGAATTTTAATATAATGATGTCCTCCCACTATTTTACGTAAATTGATAATCCCCAAATAAAATACGAGAATTTAATAATTAAATTAAATTCTATAGCAGGAAGTAGACCTAATAAATATATTTCGACACACAGCTTTGGCAAATTGTGCCCAAATATATTTGAAAGTAGATAACAATTGTCAATCACATCCAATGTGACTCTTTAAAATAGGTCATGAACCATTTCCGATCCTCACTGCTTTGGCATCTACTGGATGAGGCGTATTCATGAAAATACTCATCAATATACATATCCAAGGTACTTATGCACTACCTCGCTGCTTTGACATTTATTGGTATGCACCTTCGCTTGAATTTATTTCTTATCAAATAAGTTTTACCGGTATAAATAAATTTGCATTAACCATAGCTGCACTGCTTTAGCAGATACAACCACAGTATCAGAAAAAATATTTACATCCGTATTGGCGAGACAGACCCATTAGTGTACAATACACTCACAAAACACAAAGCCTTATTATGGGGATTTTTAAAATACTGTCAAACAGTTAAAATAATTGATCCAATCAATTAATTCTCAAGCATGTATAAAATAAATTGAATTAAATATCAAATATTTAAAGCATGAAAAATTTATTTTAGATGTGGGATCAGACGCTCTGATACCATTTTACTGGAGTAAACGCAACGGAAGGGCGCGGTGGAAGGCAAAAATAGTTTTTAACATTTTAAAATTTTCCGAGCGAATTAATTAATGTCAAATATTTTTAATTCACCCAAAGAAATTTAAATATATTATTTATTAAAAATTAATAACATAATATATTTCGAAACAAAATGAATTATTTTACGAAAATATTTTTCGACAAATACTACGCGTAATGGGCAAACAGTCAAACCGATTGACCAACCGCTGATTCGGGTTGACCCGATCACTTGGACAATGATCGGTCAGCCCTCGGGCAGCCCAAACAGTGACTCGTTCATTGATTTCACAGCCGTAATACGACGAGCCCATTTCAACAAGATTTTCGCCGTTTTCTTTCATTTTCACCCCGGAACAATTTTCAGAATTCATCCACCACCCAATACACATCCAAAATCATCAAAATAATATATTTTTACATGAAAAATATTCTGTTTTACAGTCCTAACATCAGATCTAATCCAGAATTATTTTTGTTCATTTTTCATGCATAAATTCAAATTGTTCACAAATTAATCCAATTAATTTTACACCAAATTTAATCACCACAATATAAAGCCTCAAGAATAATTCTAGGCAATATTTGAGTGGCAACATCACTCTAGAATGACAATTAAAATTTTGAGATTAATTCCCTATTTAATGTTAATACACATGCTTTTAAAGAAAACTATTAAGGTTATATAAACAACTAACACCAAGTTTTTTGCTTCAAATACATATCCAAGATACATATATTTCTAAGACATGTAAAATACATATCAAATACATATTTTCATGCTTAAGAAACAAAAGCTAAGAAATTAGAAATTAGAAATTGGAAACTTTTAATTACCTTAATTCCAAGGTCCAGTTTTCCAATTCCTTCTTCCTTGGTGTTGATCAATTGTTTACAAACCCTAACCCCTCTTTTCTTTTGTTTCTCAACACATGAGAATGGATAAACCTAACAAAATGGAACAAATTCCATTTATATAATAATTTCCCACATGGCTGAAAATATAGCTATTTTTCAACAAAAAAATAACAATTTTGTGGCCATTATTTTGACACAATTTTGATCTTATCTAAACTATAATTATTATTTTGATATTTTTTAATAAATCCATGTGTCCAAATTACATACAATGGCCAATTAAAATTAGCCAAATAAATAAGAATATTTCAATAATATTCTTATCTAGAATAAATAAATCAATTAACTATTTAATTAACAAAAAGAAAAAATAAATTATGGAATAATATTTCAAGAATATTCTTCTATTTTATCATTAATAATAATTAATTAATTAATAATAATAATAATAAAACAAGTGTCAAAATTCAATTGGTTAATAATGTATATCTAATCTAAATTATGTATCGTATACAAATACACATTATTTAATATGCATGTGTAAAATTATGAATAATCCGAATTATCCATAATTAATTGTCCAAGTGCTCAACGAGTACACTTTATACTGTGGAACTCTCTAGGTTCAAGTTTATTTGTCACGGAAACCATTTCCATGTCCGTAACAAATTATGACGACCATAGATAATCGAGTTGAACCATCCAAGTCAAAGTCACCCCTCTGTCATATGTTATCCGAATTATTCCGGAGATATAAATTAAACGTCAAATCTCTACTATGAACAATTCATGTGTCGCGACATAATTATGATTCCTTAATAAATATTCGGAACTCATTTTTGAATCATACCTTAGCCAATGATTTTAAATAACCATAAATTAGACACCTAAATCTCGTTCAGGGACTGACAGATCCTCTCTGGATACATCACAAGATATCATCAATATCAGTCCATACCTAATGAACAGGCGGAGGTATGATCTTAAAGGATCGTTGACGTGACTGTCATCAAAGTATGGAGGATATCTCGCATATCCATAATGGTATCACAAGTCAAAAGAGCTAATATGTTATCCGACTCGTAAAGATTCCTATTGACGTTGGTGTACCATCTATCGAGAATCTTCAAATGAGTCGTTCAGTATTTATCCAATAAATATCTACATGTCTAAATGAGTCTCCCAAGACTCACGGCTTACTGAGACAAACCATTAGAATAATTCTAATATATGACACGTACCGGTCTCACGAGTTTATTAACCGACCAGGTATATAAACCTTGACCAGGAACAGTTTTAAGAATGAATTATATTGTGACATTTCTCACTAACAATTGCGACGATTTTACAATCATGTCACAATTATTCATTCTAAGGTCATTTACGCATTTACCATATATAAGATTATTTTGATGAAAATTACTTAATTTATTCATAATAAAATAAAATGTACATTTTATTTATAATAGATACAACAAAATTTGGTGCGCCGAGCACCAACTCCAACAGATTTTGGCTGCTAAAGTGGGGCTGTTCGAGGGCTTTTTCGGGTTGATAAAAACAGTGCCAAAGTAGTCAATTGTGCATGTTAAGGGGGTGCTCAGATTCAGTCTTTGGGGAAATGATAAAAAAAATTCATGGTCGATCCCGGTACTAAAGTCGCTTCCGTTGCGTGAGGAAAAACGTTTCCCATAATTGACATCAAGAGTAATGTTGAAAAGTATTCTAACTCCTCTCTTTTATTTTAATTATGTGATGATTATGGTTAGTTTATTTTTAATGTATAAGATGCATGAAAAATAAAATTTTATTTTGTCATAAGAGTGGGCATAAAAATAAATAATTTTATGAGATAAAATGAATCATGTGATGATGTTTATTTATTTTAAATGTATTTGTCGTAAATTGTTTCGGCTTTTTGGTTTTATTAGTGTTTTTGGGAATGTAAGGCCATAAGGCCATTTTAGGAATTAATTATAAATGTTGTATTTAATTTTACTATGTAACTTATGGAGGACATTGCCAAGGAGGAAACTAAGGTAGTAATTGAGCACATTGCTAAGGAGGACAATAAGGTAGTAATTGAGCAATGTTTGGTAAATGTGGATCGTGGTTGTGGCAAGCTATGGTAAGTATAAGCATCGTGAGTTCGACGATGACGTGTAAAGGTGATTACCACGCGAAAGCATGTCTTACGAGCCAAAATGCTAATGTTATGGTGAGTTCGACAACGACGTGTAAAGGTGATTACCACACGAAAGCATGTCTTATGAGCCAAAATGCTAATGTGGTCTATAGTGAGCACATGACTACTTGAAATATTATATCTATATATTGCGAATGTTACTACTCGATGAGCAAAATTTCCACAGGATAACCCATAGAGTCAAGAGTTGAAGACCAAGGAATGCCTTGGGTATTTTTTGTATTAATTAGATTAATATAGAAAATCAAAAAGCCGGGTCAATGTATTAGTTTTGTTGTATGTATGTTTACAATTCAAATGGTTTGAATAACATGTCACAAAAAGATGGGTCAATGTATTAGCATAGGATGCCCACTCATGCATTATAACATGCCATGACATTTTATGGATGTTGATTTAATCTAAGCATAAAAGTTATGCAAATTTTTAAAATAGTTAAAATTTAGATTAATACATGCTAATAAATTAAACCTGAATATAAATTTCATAGCCGATTCCGAATGGACGGTAGTCTGGTCTGTACTCGGGATACAACTCAACGTACCAAATAAAAAAACATAAGTCACCTATATCTAATTAGATAGTTTAATTAAATAATTGCCCAAATCTAAATTTTATTTTAAACTTAGAATTGTGGACTAAAAATTTTAAGAGTTAAAAATAAAATAACTCACTAAAAAGAAACTTAATTAAATTATTTAATTAAGTTATGTATTAGTTTGGACTAATAAAATTAGTAAACGAAATTTTAAGTGATAAAATTTGGAAATATCACTTATTTTCCACTATTATTAATTAGGTTAAATTTTTAGCCGCACATAATCTAAATAAATTATATACTAGTGTAGTAGAAACCTTTAATTGTAAAATAGTGAGTGGGAGATAGATATATGACAATATATCCCGCGATCTCAGTGGTTAGTCCGAAAATATGAGATTCAAAAGGCGTCTCGAGACGGCTTTGTTTTCATCCCCCTACGGATGGTGTCCATTTTGGGTCAATATCAAGTTTGGATTTCGAGAGGATATGAACTCTAGATGTATCTGGTGAATATATCTACCTCACTGCGACACTTCACTAGTTAAGTCTGAGGGTTCCTAAATAACGGGTTACACTCACAAAGGGATGATTAAATGTTAATCGAAATTCCTTGATCAAATCAAACGATGGTTGGTTAATATAGGAATAAGATTTATTCCCACATATATTAATCAATTGAGATTGTCTCAATTTATCATACAAATACTTGACCTACCTTACGACAACACTTATTTATGGGATGATAGATTTCTGTGGCATAGTAATTATTTTTAGGTTTCTAATTCATTTTACATGGTTCATGCATTATGTTTAATTTTATGCCAAAATATTTGTGATGATTTTAATAAGTGATGAATGAAATTTTTTGAATGCATGTTTATTTTAAAATTTATCAGCAAATTTTTCTGATATTTCCATACTTACTAATGATAAATATATGAAAGAAAGTTACGTTAAAAGAAAAGTAACATAAAAGTTGTATTGGTCTTTTGAAGACCTTAAATTTAACCAGAATGATAAGTGTCTTCCAAAGCCAAGCTTATATGATACTCACCAATTGTGGGTATGACTAATGACAAGACTCACTGCTACTTGCTAGCAAAGATGTCTGATATTCTTGCTGCAAAGCATGAACCAATGGCTATAACAACTATGATGATGTGGTAATTGCAAGACATGTTCGGGTACCCTTGGGAGCGGTAACGTCATAAGGCCTTAGTCTCAGTGATGACCATGAAAGAAAATTCGTCCAAAAGAACGTCTTGAGGATAATGACCCACTTCAATGCGGCCGCCCTGTAGCCAGGTGACCATTATAATGAGATCTCTTTCGAAGAGTTTCCTGCAGTTTAAGAGCAACTATGTTATGAACAAGTTGAGTTTCACTCTTACATAACTGCTAAATGAGTTCACCTCTTTGGAGTCCATGCTGATGGATCCTCGTAAGCCTAGTGGAGAGGCAAGTGTTGCCGCGTCTTTCAAAAACTGCAAAGAAGAGAAAGAAACACTAGATAAATAAAAGGCACAACTATTTGATACATGAAAAGACCTTGATGAAGGTAACTTTACCATAAGAGTCAGGAAAATGGATGTTGTTTCAGTAAAAGCAGTGGGAGTTACTAGTTTTTAATTTTCAAATAAAGACTATTTGAATTTAAACAAAGTGTTGTTTATTCCTATTTTATCGCATAAATTTGATTTCTGTTTCAAAACTATTGCATAATGGTTTTTCCATTTTATTTAATAATAATAATTTTTCAAAAATAGATTACCAATATGCACAGGAAACTAGGAAATAACTTCTATGTGTTAAGACCGTTAATACATATCTCACTAGTCAACACTGAGATGTTTAAGGTTGAAAAACTCAAAATTAAACGGCAAATGATTTCTCACAATAACACATATTTATGGTATCTCGAACTTGGCCATATTAACATTGACAAGATAATCAGATTAGTAGAAAGTGGATCTTTAAGTCAGTTAAAGGTCCACACTTTACTAGTCTATGAGTTTTGTCTAAAAGGTAATATGACCAAGAGACCTTTTATTGGAAAAATGTAATATCCCGAATATTTTCAGAACGGTTCTAGAAACTTTCCAAATTGAATTTTGGAATTTGGAACTAATTGATATTCGAAAATAAGACTCTATGTGTTGGAAAATATATTGGAATATTTTTAAGTGAAGTTTCATAGCGTTAGAAAATGCGTGATTTCGATAACCGGTTACGCGATTTATGATTTTATTGTTATACGTGTACAAGTTTTTTATTTCGGCTATAGAGATAGGAAAACGAACTCCGATTGAGCTGATTTCTGAACCATCAGAGCCGTTTTCTCAAGACGAACAATTTCATGTTGAACTCTTTTCAAACATTGCAGTAGAAGGGCTTCGAAAATGAAATTTTCATGGAAGCCCCATGAAAAGTTTTAGAAAGTCTTATATAAATACCCCAAAACACTCTTTCACCTCTCACCCGACCCCCCATTCCCCAAAAACGACCCCCTTGCTATTTAAGGCTCATCGATCGGCCACCACTGGCCGATCAATGGCCCATGGGGTGTACACACTCACCCCCATCTGTTGGTGGTCGGCGGCGGCCCCAGATCACCGCCGGCAACGAGAAAGAGAGAAGAATAGGCACGTATGTGGGTTTCCCGATCCCGGATCATCACTTTGTTTCACGATCTGAGCTACCAATAAAATCGAAGCTCTCAAAGAGTACTACAAGATGGCAGTGATGATTTTTTCGATCTGTGCTCAGTTACACGCGAAACAAAGAAGGAAGATTCGGATGAATAGTGACCCATGGTGAACAATAACTCTTATAGGAATTTTGTCGATTCTAGCGCATTCGTGGGATCGTTTAGAGTCCGTATTTGGCCTCGAAATCTCGGTGAGACCTCCCGGTAAAAATCCGTAAATTTCAAGTGTGTAGTTAAATCTTCGGATGTATCCAGTAGCTTCGTAGAGTAACATAATGATATAAATTTAGTTGTCTTAGCATTAGTATATTGAATATGTGCATTTGGTATAATCCAAGAGAAATCAGAGCTATTTTGATCGATCCGATAAGTAAAGCGAGTTTCCGGTAAAATCTAATTTCACACGCATTTGTGCTTTGATGAACATAATTAAGGATATAGGTTAATTATAATGATACACTAGTATTTGACTAATTCCATCGAGGTTTAGAGGGCTTAGGATCCTTCCGCAGTGTTTTCGAAAACATTTTGGAGGATTTTCTAGAAACGCGTATTTTGCATATTTGAGCTACTGGATGGATATAGAGTAATATATAACGATGTATTATGAGTAATGAAACTGAAATCATTGAAAATAAGTTGAATTTGGATTTTCCCAGAAAGTTGGGGAGTTTATGATCTAAGTGAGTTTCTATGATTAAAGACCTAAACCGTCCGTATTTTATTTTTCAGATGGAGAAAGAGAGAGAAAGAATAGCATTGACCTCAGGTAAGTACCTCACTGTGATCTTGCCTTAGGTAGACAAAGTATGATAGCTGATTGTATACTTATATATGTATATAGATATGAGTGTAGATTTCAGACTCGTAGAAATATGTAGCAGTAGTTATGGAAGTCTTAGAAAGTATGAAATGAGAGCTTTCGGAGGTATTGTCAATGAGATTCGTAAAAGAACACGTATAGAAATAGATTTTCTGAAAGAATTCATAGTGTCAGGTTTCTAGATAGCAAGCTAGTATCAGCATGAAAAGTTTAGCACAATCTATCGTTACATTTTCATAGTGAAGCATATCTCCTAGTAGAACACGCTTTCAGTACGCGAGATGTAAAAGTTTTGTAAGGAGTTTTAACAAAGTTTCCAAACTTGAGTTTAGTTTTGGTCTGAGTGTGGAACCAGTGTATGAAATGTGTTGATATGTTTAATGATACGTGCGAGCATTTTTCATGTGAATGTGTTTGTTGAAATGGGGTAGGGCCCATTTTGTATGTATCAGATGAGTGAGATGTCATCGGCTCGTAATTGAGTGTGGTTGACTTTGTTGTTGTGTATATGGGTAATGGCATTGCATTGCATCGTATTTCATTGCATGACTTACATGATTATATGGTTGTTATGATGATGCATTCGCATTTTACATACCCAAAGAGAGACACAGTTCATATTGACAGATACAGACCCAGGACCAGAGGGACGGCGATATGTAACGCCCCTAGATCCTAGTTATAGTGAGTGGATATTTTTCTTTCCAAAGTTTATATTTACTTATTATTTTTGAACTCAGGCTTACTTTTAAGCATATCAGGGCGTTAGCTAAGTTTGATTTCAAATGCTTTACAAATTGATAATGTTTTTAGAAAGATTGATTTCAAAGTAAGATTTTGTGATTTTAGAGGTATGGGGGAAAACCCACCTTAGATGTAACTTGGCACAAATATTGGAATTGACGAATGTAACATATGCACATGTAGATGATTGGGGGATGGCGACACGTAACTCCTTCAGATCCTAGTACAGGACTAGGGATGACAGATGCCCCTAGATTCTAGTTCAAGGTCACGCAGTAGCACAGATCCGCACTTCTGGCTCTAGTTTAGTGGCTTGGGGGATGAGGATATGTAACGCCCCAAGACCACTAGTTAGGCGTATTGGGGGACGGCGATACGTAACGCCCTTATGCGTCAGATTTTTCAAAGACGGATTCCAGTGACAGATTTTCAGAGATACAGTTTTCAGAAATGATAAATTTTATAAAAGAATTTTCACGAGACTAAACTTTTACAAAAAAACATCAGAGTTTTACAGACAGAACAAAGTTTTCAATAAAGTTTTACAAAAAAAAGACCTGTTTCAATTAAGAAAAAAGATTTTAGAAAAAACAGCTTTCTTAAGACGATTTTAGCTTTGGAACCATGGAGATTTTCATGATAATCCTTGTGCATAACTGTTTACTTTTATAAAAGAATTGATTTCCAGCAGATTACCAAATTGAAATTTCATGTAGGGGATTTTGACATTCTTGATCCTATATACCATCACAAATTTTGAATTCGATTTTACTCGTAGTTGTCTTGATATTTTCCAACATATGAGATTTCTTGTTTTATAAATCTTTACGATTTTCATAGTTTGTATTAAAGTTTTACAATTTTCAGATATAGAAATTTTAGCTTTTGCATATAGCTTGCTCTACAGGGTCAAACACAGTTAGTTCTCCTATTTGGTAGAGATCTTTTCATTGATATGGAAGTTCAACATACTTAATTCTGATTTGATGGCTAAAATCATAGTATGCTATAAGTATGTACCTTGTATAAATTGCATGTTGAGATGCATGGTTGATTTTGTAATATTAATGTAAGGGTTTAGTGTTGAGTGTTTACCACATTTAGAATGTCGTTTGTGAGGATTCCAATGGATGAAATCAAGCGTCGGTATCTTACATTGTAAAGAGGTCTGAAGTTTCAGCTCAATGTTTCAGTAAAAGTTTTACACCTCATAGTTAGCAAATATTTATGTTTTAGCTCATGTAATTCATATGAAGTAACCAACCATAGTTTAAGCTGACTAAACCACCACGGGTTTGAGATGTCCTTAGTTGTGGGTTTGGTGGTTTGGTAGATAATAAGTTAGTTCCGGTTAAGAGAAATTTGATGTTGCTAGTATATACAGTATAGCTATTGTGCGGAAAAAGAGTATGTATGTATGTCGATGAATGCTTCTAGATTAGTGTGTGAGAGATGCCAGAATTCCGTAGATATGAGTTATAGTTTGAAATCGAGAAGATGAGATTTATAAGTTGTGTATTTACATATATCTGACTTTTACTTAAGTTCTTATTGTCACTTGATATATTTACATAAGACGTGAGTACTTACTGAGCTTTATAGCTCACACCCCGACTGTTAGCTAGTTTTACAGGTTCACATTGGACTTAAGAGCTAGAAAATTTCATGTGACGTCTTGCAGACAACGGTTCACCTGATGCAATCAAGTTGGTCCTGAGTCGTTGTATTGTTCTGGGACACGGTATGGGCTCCCACGACCTTAGTTTATTTCTTTTTATCATATATGTAATCTTAATCGTGCTGAACACGTAGTAGTTTGTAGTTATCTATCTAATGTCAGGCCGGAGGCCTATTTACATATTAGTTGAGATTTGTCCGGCCAGAGGCCTTTTAGAATATTAATTGAGACTGATTATTTTGAATGTATTATCAAGACACCTCGAGGTGCTGGACTTGATCCAGGTTTCATGATTTTTAATAGAGGTCATACCAAAATTTTAGTAGCATCAGAGGCTTATGGAGATGGGTTTCCTGTCTTCTGTCGGTAGCATCCTCACTTTGGGCGGGATGTTACAAAAAGGGCAAATAGCCAATTAATCACTAAGTGGTTATGAATATTTCATCACATTTATTGACGATTATTATAGACATGTGCATGTTTACCTAATGTAGCATAAATCACATACCTTTAAAAAGTTCAAAGAATATCGTGCTAAGGTTAAGAACCGATTAGGTATAGCCATCAAAATTATATGATCAGATCGTGGAGAATGATACCTCGATAATGAATTTGATGAGTTCTTAATTGAGCATGGGATAATATCCTAACTCATAGCACCTGGAACACCATAATATAATGGTGTTGCAGAAAGGAGAAATCAAACCCTACTAGACATGATGAGATCAATGTTTATTGGCAGTTCATTACCTAGTTTTTTTAAGGGTATACATCACAGACAGCAATTTATATCCTTAATATAGTTCCATTTAAGTCTATTCTTTAGACACCTTTAGAGTTGTGGAGTGGTCGCAAAGCTAGTTTGCAACATTTCCGCATATGGAGGTGTCCAGCGCACATGCTGAAGAACAAAACTATAAAGTTGGAGCCTCGTTTAAGGTATGCCTATTTGTAGGCTACCCTAAAGAGACTATGGGTGGATTCTTTTATAGTCTGAGAAGAGATTTCTTGAGGAGAACTATATGAGAGAATTCAAGCCTCGCAGTAGTACTCGAAGAGTTACTTTCTTGTTAGACCAATGCATTGTCAACAACAGTTGTTGACCATTATAATAACGTAGCACCTTCGACATCTAAGCATCAGATGCAGTTATATCAGGAGAGTCTACCACCTAGACGCAGTGGGAGGGTTTTGAGACAACCTAATTGCAATCTAGGGTTTGGAGAGGCAAAACTTGTCACCTACAGTAATGATGTAGATAATCTATTAAGCTATCATAGCGCAATGGATGAACCTGATAAAAAGGAATAGCTCAAAGCCATGAATCTCAAGATAGAGTCTGTGTACTTATAGGTCAACCTAATGGGGTAAAACCTGTAGGTTGCAAGTGGATCTAAAAGAAGAAGAGATGAGTAGATGGGAAGGTACAGACCTTCAAAGATAGGTTAGTAGCCAAGGGTTATACCTAGAAATAGGAAGTCAACTTTGAGGAGATTTTCTCGCCAGTAGCCATGATTAATTCTATATGTACTCTTCTATCTATTGCCATATATTATGAATATGAGAAATGGTATATGGACGTCAAGACAACATTCTTGAATGCTAGTCTTGATGTGAGCATTTATATAGTGCAACAAGAGAGATTCGTTATCTAAGGTCAAGAATAAAAGGTTTACAAGCTGCAAAGGTCTATATATAGACTGAAGCAAGCATCTTGATCTTGAAAAATAAGATTTGATACGATGATCAAGTCTTATGATTTTGAACATAACACCAATGAGCCTTGTATATACTTGTGTTTCATTTACGGTAAGGTATTTTTTCCTCGTATTATACATCGATGATATTTTACTCATTGAGAATGATGTAAAAGTATTATCGGAAGTAAAATCATGACTAGCTAACCAATTCCAAATGAAAGATTTGGAAAATGCGAGTTGTGTACTTGAGATCCTATATCGACAAGAAACGACTGTTAACTGTGTCTCAGACATCCTATATCGATAAGATTTTTGTGAGATTCTTGATGCAGAATTCCAAGAAAAGTAATTCACTTTTTTCGATGGAATTCACTTGTCAATGTGACAGTTTCCTAAGACACCTCAAACAGTTGAGGAAATGAGACATATCTCACATGCATCTGTTATTGGAAGTCTCATGTATGCTATGTTTTTCAAAGCACGAGACCGAACATCCGTTATACAGTTGGAATAGTCAGTGGTTTTTAGTCTAACTTAGGATTAGATCAGTGGGTGACTATTAGAAATGTTCTCAAGTATCTTAAAAGTACGAGAGACTATATGCTTATATGATATACAGATTTTAATTTTCAGACGGATGAAGATAATAGGAAATCAACATCTGAATCAGTATTTACCCTAGTTGGTGGAGCCAAAGTATGGAATAGTATAATGCAATCTGACATTGAAAACTCCACCATGGAGGCTGAGTATGTAGCAGCTTGTGTGGCAGCTAAGGAAGTGGTATGACTTCATAAATTCTTCGGAGATATGGAAGTTGTTCCAGATATGGATGAACCACTGACACTTATTGCGATAATAGTGGTGCAGTGGTAAATAACAAAGAACCAATAAGCCACAAGAGAGGGAAACATATAGAGATGAAATATCATCACTTTAAAGGGATGTTGCAGTTAGCATTTGACATGCTAAAAAATGGTTCTATACTCCTAAGTATAAGAGTGTCGAAGTAATAAAATAATACGATAACTCTGGGGTCGATCCACGTGGAATAAAGTTAGTAAAATAAAATAACAATTCGAGTGAAATAAAAATATTGGATTTGTTTGAAGTGATTGACAATTTTAAATTGGACTGCAATAATAAAATAAAATGTTGGGGCTAGGAGATCCACTTTTAGTATTTCAAATTTAGAAATCTTACTTTTTTATAATATATAAATTGTCATTATTACCCAGTTAATTTATTTCAGGAATTAATTATGCTAAAACATATAAAACCAGTGACAAAGACGGTGGTAATATTTTTCTATAACAAGTCCAATTAGATACTCAATTATGTCAAATAAATAAAACCAGCCATATAGGCGGTAACAAAGTTTTTCAATAATTAATTCAGATTTAAATTAAGTATTAATCATTATATTACAATTTATATATTACAATATAAGTGAGATTAATCTATATTTTTATATTAAAAGCTTCACCATTTACCCCAGCAAAATGAAATTAACCACTCATGATTTGAATAAAAACACTCATAATTTAATCACTGAAGAAAATGAAATTACAAGAAAGCTTTAAAAAATTAAAACACACAAGAGCTGGAATTCCACAAATTTTCAGAGAAAATTATGGACTCCCAAATGATGAAGAAATGAGGTGTAGAGCACCTCAATTTATAGAGGTAATCGACACCTCTCAATCTCTCACTTTCTTTTTTTCATATTTTTTTATTATATGTTTTTGTCAAAGCATGCAAATTTCTTGCATGCTTTGACAATTCTTCCACCTTTCCACCGAAAGATGGAAGAAAATTATTATTATTATTATTTTAATAATGTATTAATATATTATAATATATATATATATATATATATATATATATATATAATAATAATAATAATAAAATACATGTGCGGATAAATATATCATAAGCTCATTTTGTTGCCAATCTAAACATGGTGAATGTTTTCCAAGTTCGAATTGAATCTATCTGTCATGCTCTTTTTTGGGTTTTATGAATCCTAGATTTTAGATCTCATATCCATTTTTCTTGTTGGGCCTCCGAAGCAGTATTTTACCTACACAGTAAATAAAATCACAATAAAACATAATGTGCTAAATTAAGGGGATTAATGAAATGATTAGTATAAAATGATTAGTTTCTCTATTATTAAGTGTATACTTTTTAATACTCATCACACCCACAACCAACTTATTACTAGACCTTAATAATTTAAGCGAAAACTTACAAAAAAAATTATATCCAAGTTAATAATTATTTTATTTCTTTCTAAATAATCAAATAAGTAAATTCTCCTGTACTTTTTACCATTCTTCCATACACAAATAAACCAAAATATCAATCAATTCATTGTTCCCACAATATTCACAAGTCTTGTTGAAAAAAGAGTAATATTTTGTCCTAAAATTATATTAGTGTTCACACCTTTTGGCAATGATAGATTATTTATAAATATAAAAATTATTTTTTAAAATAATAATACATCTTCAATCCTTGAACGAGCTTTGGGCCAGTGGCTCCCAAACCAGTTGGCTTTATGGCACTAGGTGTCAAGAGACCCATACGGTACTTAATTGCTTGGATCTCAAATGTTAAAAAGAATAAATGTTTGATTTCTTTAAAGACGAGATTTGGGCCTGTGACTCCTAAACCAGTTGGCCTTAGGGAGCTAAGTGTTAAAATACCCATTCAGACTTAATTGCTTGAGTTAGAGAGGCTACGAAATCGAACTTATTCAAACATTTTTTTTTTACAAACTCAAGTTCTACAGTTTTTACGCGAACAATCACTGCTTACTGAGGCAAGATGTTTGGTTACTAAGTAAAAGCTTAATTATTATTAATATCATTTTTTAAAAAACTAACTCAAACTCTGCAGTTTTACGCAAACAATCACTTCTTATTGAGGCAAGATGTCCGGTTACTAAGTAAAAGCATGGTTAATTTTTAATCAATTAACCATGGTTAATTTGTATTTTTAATAAAAATACAAATTTCACTGCCACTAGGTGCTAACTCCAACAAATTAGAGAACTGAATATTAAAAAAATTTCAAGTACAACATGCGATCATATGTTACCTTGTATGTTGATAATATCTGTCAAAAGAGCATATGAAGATCAATTTAATCAATATTATGGAGAATTCATAAATTTAAATGATTCAAAAAGAAATGAACAAAAATAAATTGTTACGATGAGCGAACAGGGGCTGAAGGCTAAGCATTTTTCATGGAAAAAATCCATGTAACAAATAGTTTCTCTACTTATGGCAAAGTGAGTTCTCATCAAGAAGGAGTGGAAAATTCTCCAATTGATTAGACTACCTTGTCCGCACGAAGAGTATCGAGAAAGGGTTTGGAACCCTGAGTTCTTCTAATTGCCACCCTGTTGATTCGTAACGTGCATTCGATCAGCTTCATAGGAAGTTGTACCTCAGAGTCACGGAAGACGGCTTGAAGGCCGCTAAATGGCAATTTATATCCTTTCAGGAAGTTGACAGATTTGATCCCAAGCTAGTAGACGAATTCGATTCAGACCCAAAAGTAGCTTCCTTCTTTGCTCTTTGATTGACGAAAGATTGATCGATTCCTGGGATAGATGCCCAAGGATTAGGAACTTCCACCCCCATCCCAAACTTGGAGAACGTAGTTTTCACTCCCTTTTGGTTGTGGGCAGGGCTCACTTCCATTTGTTGATTTGGGATATTAGCCCCTCTCTCTATCCGTCCGAAGTCCTTCTCGTCCCTTTTCCCTTTTGGTAGCTACTTCGTCTTTCGATAAAATCTCTCTTGAACCCAAAGGGCTTTTTTGGGCGGCAATGAGAACCTAGGCATAGAACTTGTCAGGTGAAAAAGAAAGGCATTTCTTTGCGTAAGGAACAAAAATAACTTGTTACGAAACATTGAGATATGTCTCATGAGTAAAATCTCCTTACCCTGCCATCTCTGAACAATAATTCCACTTTATTAGTCAAAAATTTATTATTAGTTTGTGTGTAATTTCTTTTTTGAAAATAAAAAATAAAATCAAAACAAAATATTTTTTCACACACAAAATAACAACAAAGCGAAAATAACATAATAAAAACTTTTTTTAAAACATAAAACAATAACACAAAAACAAAAACATTTTTTTGAAAGAAAAACATAACGATGAAACATAAAATAAAAACTATCTAGTCAACTATCCCCTCCCCCTAACCAAATTGAGACATTGTCCCCAATGTCTGAATAAGAAAAAATAAAATTTAGAAGGCATCATCTCATTAATGTGGAATTGACAATTGAATCTATAACATTGCTACCAAAAAAGAAAATTTATATTTTAAAATAATAAAAGGAAATCAAAATAGTAAATGATATTACTGATAGTTGTGATTGTAGCTCATTTACTATTTTGATTTCCTTTAGTTTTACATCCAATAACATCTTGAACGATCTCTATAGGTCGACGACATGTTTCTCATCTAATTTTCTTATAAATTGGCAAACAATGTCTTTTAAATTAAGATTCCTGAGACTGTATTGTTGCATTTCTTTTTGAAATTATTTATGTAAGTTTCGAATCAATCTATCAAATCCATTAGGATGTGTCTCAAGAGTCAATGATATATTATCTAATGACTCCTTACCCAAGCCATCTTTAATTGTAACATCCCCCTCCTGGAGATGATACAGGCAGAGAGTAGGCTGTCATATCCCCTTGAGCTTTTGTGAATGAAAAACATTATTACTCTCATTACAAACATCACTCATGCATAAGGACCATCATCCCAACCAGTAACATAAAAAATCCATCTCAGTGTTCATAACTCAATAACATTACACTTATGCTCTTTACATGGACATTTCTAACTCTTACACATACAAACTTTACTAACAATACATATGATGCATGAATTTACACTGACTCTGACTGAACTCGGTATTTGACTTGACCTGGTGTACTCAACACCCTAGTGACCGCCATCAGTGTACATCCTCTCAAGCTCGTCCTCCGGGTATACCTGCAAAATAAGAAACTGGAAGTGAGGGGGTTAGATCATTTGAACGATCTAGTGAGTGGACAATTAAAATGAAAACTGATTCTTTCTGAAAATTCATGGTTTTAAAAAAAAAAAACTGAAATCCTCCCAAAAAATATTCTTTTCTGAAATCTCTTTCTTATTTGAAAACTCAACTCTTCAGCAAAGCTTTTCTGAAAACTCTTTTACAATACTCATCTCTTCTGAGAAATCTTTTTCTGGAAATCTTTTTTCTGAAAATCTATTTCCGAAAAATCTATATTTGAAAACTCTGTAACTGAGAAGTTTGTCTCTGTATATCTGGCGCATGGGGAGCGTTACGTATTGTCTTCCCCCCATATGTAAAATCTAACGCTTAGGGGCATCCCCCCATACGTAAATATCTGGTGGTCTCAGGGTGTTACATCTCGCCATCCCCCAAACCACAAATGTGGAGTCGGGGATGCAGATCTATGCTACCCTCCAGACTCAAAATATGGGATCTAGGGGCATCAATCATCCTTAGTTTTGAATTGCATGTGCACACGATATATGTATCTGTCAATTCCATATCTGAATCAAGTTACATATTGAGGCGGGTTTTTCCCTCATGCCTTGAAATCACAAGCTCAAGCTTTTTGAAAACAATCTTTTTAAAGCATCATTAATCGTAAAATAACTGAAATCAAACTTTGGCTAACACCCTATGTTCTTTTAAATGTAAGTCTTATAAAAAATATTTAAGTAACCATAATTTAAAAGAAGGGTCATTCACTGATTTTAGGATCTGGCTGGTACTATTTTGCTTCTTCGAAAAAATTACGATTCCTGAGATGATCTATAAATGATAACTCAATTAGAATATAAGTCGTGAAATATTCTTCGGAATTAGGTTGGATTTTTCAATTAAACTGGCTATTACCACTACGAGGTGTATGATGCTTGTAATACGATATAACATGTATATATGAGCTTGTATGAAACTCTTAGGGTAATCCCTAACATCCCAGATTTAAATTGAAAATGGTATGAAACTTTCCATGTATCGCATCGCGACGCCAGAGCAAGCAGAGCTTATGTTATATATCATATCGTGACGCGGGCTCTATGCGTCGCAAAGCTCACCTGATTAGGCTTGAGGCAGAGAGCACCTTCTTATTACGCGTAGCGACGCTGGGTGACGAGCGTCGCGACGCTGGCCTGTATTGAGGGTAAATACAAACCATTTATTTTAATAAACCAATATTTTAATAAACCATTTAAACTCAATTTCTAAAGACAATGCTCAAGGTAATGTCCAAAACCCTCAATTAAATACAAACCATTTATTTTAATAACATCAATTCACAAACTCAAATTCCCGATCACATTCCTAGATATAAAGCTTCATTTCATGTTAATACCATCAAAACACTTCTCAAAACGCATGCTACAAACCCTATCAATGCCAATTATGCTATTCTCTTCGTTAGGATATGCAATGTTACGAATTAGGGCTTTGATTTCTTTGCCCAAAACTGAAAATTAAAGAAAGAAATAGAGTTAGAAGATTACTTTGGGAGTCTTAAAACTTGAGAATCATCACTTTTTCATCAAAGCTTGCATGAGAAATAGGGAAAATTTTGAAAACCCTTTTTTACCCTACCCATGTTTTTGGCCTTTGGAGGAGATGAGTGAATAGTGTTATTTATATAGGCAAGGGCTGATTTTTGTGTTATGACATGAGTGGTTGTGATGGTGCCACATCACTCAAATCTAGGTTATTCTCGAAATTAATGTAGTATCCGCGGAATTAGCAATTTTTGACCCATTTCTAATTCGCATTTGGAAACATATCCAACGTGAACATTGTAGGTATTGATCTTAGCTTTCTGAAGATATAAATTTCATAAGAAATGGAGATCGTACGAAAATATTATGGTATAAATACCATGAGCTGTCCGGAGTGGAACATCATACAATTTCGTATCGGAATTTCGAAAAATTTACCAATTGTCCCCAAAGTCATTTCATGAGTGTATATGTGTTCAAACATAATTTATATTATGTATCACGCATCCCACAATATAACAGTAGTCAAGATCACTGGATGTTACGAATTCTCCCCCTAAATTGGATCTGTCCTCGAATCCCTTCTGATGCTGAACTTCTTAGGCCCGAATTGGTTTGAAGGTATCTGAAATTTTTTATTCTTATCTTCCTTTACTCACTTTCTACAATTCTTTTCAAGAACTCAATACTATGACTCCTGAGAATTTCTTATCCTCATATTCTCTATTAATTCTTATGGTGTTAAGCTTAACCCTTTTGAAAGTCCCTTTAAAACATTTCTTTCTCATGTAGAAACAAGGGTGGTATACTATATCTTGTCTACATAGATGTGTAAATCCTTCATGAAACTTATTATTCATGAGTTTATCTATCCCTCATTCTACACTTTACGACATCCAAAAGATGTGCTAGAAGTTCTCAATCTCTTATAGTCTGAACTTAGATTTCCTTCGAACAGATGCCTGCGTGAATTACTTTTATGTCTGTGACCCTATGACTGTATTTCACCTCTTCTAAATCTTTTTCTTTATTGAGTTAATACTTCTAGGACTTCCCAGACAATTACTCACATTGTTATTATTTCTTCTCCCCCAATACACTTAACTTAGAAGATCTTGATTGAATTTGATGCTCTTATGTTAACACGGTTGTATCCACAACTACCTCACTTGAATCATTAATCCCCAATATGATCACTAAGAAGTATAATCATCCAAAATCGTACTAATATTCTGTATCTTTACATAATATTAATTCAGATCTTTCATTAATAGTGCTCGCACGACTCTAAGGAGGCTTGTGTCTCATATAGCTAGTTCTCTTCATGTAATGCCTTTACTCTAGGATAATTTTATATATAACGATAATCTATGTCGCTATTATATTGATCGTACTTGATACTTCTTTAGCTTCATATACTCAATCACTTATTCTTTTGGTTTATCTATTGAACACTTTATTTTTCTTGTTAATTTCAACTATTATTGTTTTTAACCTTCATATTGTCATATCTCTTATCTATCTCTGAGGCTTAGGATCTTGTAGCTCAATGTCAGATTCTTCATATACTTTTGACTTACTATTGTTCTTTACTTATGCCTCTCATATTCAGCAACGCTGGTAATTCGATTCTGGTTAGTGTTTACACTATTTTGTATCTTAAAATTCGTTGTTATTATGAATCTGGCTAACTATCCTTTATATTGGCTGATTCTCTTTACTTGATTGCACTCAAGAATATCCTATTTTCAGTTATTTCCATGATCTTATTCTGTCAGGTGTTGTCTTCGTCTTAACTATATATGTATACCTAGTTTCTTTGGTCGTCTTTATGTTATATCTTAATAGATCTGTTTCAGGTTGTACCTTGCCTTATTTCTTAACTAAGTATATTACATGGGAACTTATGGAATATAGTCGCTACCTTTCTTCTGTTTTCTGTTAGATGAAATTTCCAGTCTTATTTCGACGCTGAGAAAACTTATTGTTCCGTAGTACTACTAAGCTTAACCATTGAAATTCAGCACTTATACACCCATGTCATTGTTTATCTAGTGTCTTTTCTATTGTCGTCTTACCTCGATAGTTCCACCTCCAAATATTTTACTTGATGTCCTTTACATCTTCTTTGTTGCTCTATTCTATACTTGAAACTTGGTGGTTTATGTCTTTGTATCTTTATCTGGAGTATATTATCTCCTACATGTCCATGGTCATGTCTAGCACTGGTTCTCTTATATTCCTGTCATTGCTTGACTAATTCTTTCCCTCTTTATTATTTCATCTGGATAACTTCTCTTTCAAATACTTTACCTAGAGGTATTTTCCTCTTCAATTCTGTTTTTTCACTAAGTCTGAAGGTTTTATGTTTCGGTCTTCTTCCACTACGCACTCACTTATTTCTGGGAGTATCTTGAGGCAATCATTGAGGTCCATCTTTACTATTATTATATAACGAGGGTTGGGAGGGTGGGGCTTTGGTCCTGAAGCTTTTTTGGTTGTGGGGATCTCACTAGCTACCCGTGTTGTAGTTGTACGTGTGGCTCATCTATAAGCCTAGGGCTCTCGCGATTACATATTTGATGTCGGCTCCCACACTAAGGTACCTTCGCTAGGTACTGTCTGAATTTCCTTCTCCAACTTTACTCTTGGTTCGTTTTCCGACTATTAGTCTTACTACCTCTTACTGAGAATCTCATTAAGGGTCATGCTCTTCCAAACTCCTACCGTACTACCTCTGTTATTCTTCCTACTAATCTCAACCTCTCACTCTCTTAAGTCTTTTACTTCTCTGGGAACTTCATATTTGACAACAAGTCATGACATCACTACCAAGTCTTTAGTTTAAGTGTTGCTTTCTTCTATTATACCTCTCTATTCATGGGAGAAACTCGTCATAAGTCATATGTATTACACTTATGGGTCGCTATCTGTGTTGCTTATTCTGGTTCCTTACTCTTCTGAGCCTTTACTTCTTTGATAACTTTGGGTAGGTTATAACATTTAGATTCGGTTAGAGTTACAGTGAATTCAAACTACACATTCTCGTATAGAATGTTACTATCGTCTGATCTTTATCTAAGTTCTGTTGAGCTTCTTGGTTTTGTTATTCTACTGTCTCATGATCTATTTACCCTATCCGATGCTTTTCTTTATTTATCCAAAACTTTATTGGGTCATAGGCTGAAGGGTGGATACATACTTCCTATAGAGATCTGGAAATCTACATCACTGTTGATGATCTAGGCTTAGTGAGGGTCTGGCTAGGTGCCTATATACTTATTAGAGTAGAGCTACTAAAAGGAAAATTTATCATTTGTTCAGTTAGGATTGTAATGGCTACTTCAAGTCTTAAAGTTCCACAGCTTCATCAACCATTCTGAGATTTCCATTCCATTACCATCCTTAAACTATAATATTTCTTTTTACTATACGCACTGAACTTTCTTGTCACTAATTATATCCTTCTGAATGGTTTCTATATTCTATCTATTAGTTTTAGTTTATGTTGTCGAGACTAGTGGTCGTTCATCTTATGAGCTAGATTCTGGATCTCTTCTCTTGTTATAAATTACGGCTACGGTACTCTGTCCTACTATCTGTACTGGTACTTTTGCTATCTTCTTAGTATATTCAATTCTCATGGGTCTACTCTTTTAAAACTTACATGGGTTCCTACTGGTGTTGGTCTGATCTATGGATTATCATTAATACTGTGAACTTTCTCATTTTAGCTTAGGTCGGATTCTTATTTGTCTGACCTTCAAGTCTCATTGGTCTCTTCTGGGTAACCATCCTTCCAAATTCACTACTTCTGTTTTAGGATATTGATTTTATGTGAACTAGGCTTGCGTACAATTATCTCTTTCTATGCTGGCATAGGCTGGGACAAGTATTTTATGTTTCTAAAGATGTCGACATTTCTAATTCTAGTACTATATGTCCTAGTAGAGTCTATTACTCATGTATGATAGGTATGAGATAGACTCCTTTAGGATAATTTCTTCAACCGGTATTACTGAGGAGTGATGATCTGAGTAGCTTAGGGTTGTATCCATATCGAGTTTCTTGGGGTAAGGTAACTATTCATTTCTACTTATGACCTTCATTTATTTGCTTGCGGGCTTAGATTTGGGGATCTATAATCTCTTTATCCTTTTTGGCATCTCTTATCTATTGGGACTCTCATGTCTAATTCTGATTTCTTACTTCCTTTGTCTTTCTATATATCCTATATTACTCGGGGAACTTGCTATCTACCTGAGGTATTCAAGGCTATCAGATCTACTTGAAGGAATTACTTTGATAAGGGATGGAGTCTTACTAGGAAGGAAAGAACCTTTCGAGAAGGGAAGGAACCCTGCTTAGATCTACTTGACATTTTTCTATTGCTCAGGCTTATACTATTCTCTTTACTACTATAGGTTCTGGTACTTCCTTATTTATCTGTTTCTGTATCTTTATCTCTTATGGACTTTGGTTGCTTAAAATCTATGTACCATTCTTTACTTTTCTTATAACTTTCTTTTCTCACTCCTTTGCGTAACTATTCTTAAAGATTTACTATCGGTTTTTATAACTTGTCTTGAACTCATATGGATAAGCCAGGATAACTAGAGAAGGATTTCCTACTAGAATAAGGGTTACGGTTACTTTATAGGAAAAAGATTCAGATAGCTTTGCGAATTTTACTAACCTATATATAAGACTTGAGGACGTACTCGAAGATCAGATACTGGAGAGGTAGTGTCTCGCATACGGGTATCCTGGACATACTGCGTATACAAGATCCCAACACTCTACCTACTGCAGACACTGACTCCCTAAACCATGCTCTGATACCATCTTTGTAACATCCCCCTCCTGGAGATGCTACCAGCGAAGAAAAGGTTGTCCTATCCGCCTCAACCTCTGTCTATGAAAAACATTATTACTCTCATTACAAACATCACTCATGCATATGGACCATTTCCCCAACCAGTAACATAAAAAATACATCTCAGTCTCATAACTCATTAACATTACACTTGTGCTCTTTACATAGACATTTCTAACTCTTACACATACAAACTTTTCTAACGATACATATGATGCATGACTTTACTCTGACTTGACTGAAATCGATATCTGACTTGACCTGGTGGACTCAATACTCAAGTGACTGTCATCAGTATCCATCCTCTCGAGCACGTCCTATGGGTGTACCTGTAAAACAAGAAAATTGGAGTGATGGGTTAGATCGTTTGAACGATCTAATGAGTGGACAATTAAAACAAAAACTGATTCTTTTTGAAAATTCATGGTTTTTTTAAAAAAAACTGAAATCCTTCTGAAAATATTCTTTTCTGAAATCTCTTTCTTATCTAAAAACTCAACTCTTCTGAAAAGATTTTCTGAAAACTCATTTAAAAAACTCATCTTTTCTGAGAAATCTTTTTTCTAGAAATCATTTTCTGAAAATCTATTTCTGAAAAATCTATATCTGAAAACTATGTATCTGAGAAATTTGTCACTGTATATCTAGTGCATGGGGGCGTTACGTATCGCTGTCCCCCGATATGAAACATCTGACGCTTGGGGGCATCCCCATGTACGTAAATATCTAGTGGTCTTGGGGCGATACATCTCGCCATCCCCCAAGCCACAATCTAGATTCGGGGGTGCAGATCTATGCTACCCTTCATACTCAAAATTTGGGATCTAGGGGCATCAATCATTCCTAGTCCTGAATTACGTGTGTATACGATATCTGTATTCGTCAATTTCATATATGAATCATGTTACATACTGAGGCGGGTTTTTCCCCATGCCTCGAAATCATAAAACTCAAGCTTTTTGAAAAAAATCTTTCTAAAACATCATTAATCGTAAAATGACTGAAATCAAACTTTAGATAACGCCCTATGTGCTTTTAAATGTAAGTCTTACATCAAAAATATTTAAGTATATATAGTTTTTAGAGAATTGTCCACTCACTAATTTTAGGATCCGGGTGGTACTATTTCATTTCATCGAAGAAATATCTAAACTCATTTTATGTCCTAAATCAAGCAATATACTTAATTAAATACAAACTAATTATTTTAATAACATCAATTCACAAAATCTAATTCCCCATCACATTCCTAGATATAAAGCCTCATTTCATGTTAATACCATCAAAACACTTCTCTAAACTCATGCTACTCACCCTACCAATGCCAATTATGCAATTCGTTTTACTAGGACATGCAATGGTGCGAATTAGGGCTATGATTTTGTTGCCCAAAACTGAAAATTAAAGAAAGAAAGAGAGTTAGAAACTTACTTTGGGAGTCTTAAAACTTGATAATCATCATTTTTTTTTATCAAAACTTGCATGAGAAATAAGGAAAATTTTGAAAACCCTTTTTGCCCTTGCCCACGTTTTTGGCCTTTAGTGGAGATAAGTAATAGTGTCATTTATATAGGCAATGGCTGATTTTTATGTTTTGAGATGAGTGGTTGTGATGGTGCCACATCACTCAAATCTAGGTTATTCTCGAAATTACTGTAGCAATCATGAAATTCATGATTTTTGATCCATTTATTATTTGAATTTGGAAAAATTCCAACATGAAAGTTGTAGGTCTCGATCTTAGATTTCTGACGATATAAATATTTATAAAAATCGAAGATCATATAAAAATATTATGGCCAAAATATCATGGGCTGTCTGGAGTAGAACATCGTACAATTTTGTATCGGTATTTCGAAGAATTTATCAATTATCCCCAAAGTCATTTCATGAGTGTATATGTGTTGGAACATAATCAATATTATGTATTACGTGTCCCATAATGTAACAGTAGTTGAGATCACCAGATCTTACATTAATGGATTGATTTTTTCTTCGCAATTATTAGACGTTAAAGAACGACATTGACTGTTGCACTTCCAACGTTCGCATTTATAACAAACACCTAATTGTTTAGCTCTCTGTTTTTAGCATAGGTGATTTTCTCCAAACCAAATATGTAAGAGATGAATGAAATAAGAAATTTAAGGACTTCTGTTTTAACCACTTCTTTCTTATAAAAGTTTAATATTTTTTGAGTGTTCGACGTGTCCTAAAATTAATTTTGAAATGTATTATATGTGTCCATTTTAAAGTATTAATGTATTTTACATCTTTTAAAGTCCATCCAATTTCTTGTTTATGTTCTCTCAACACATTTAACAACTTACCTTTTTGATCGCATGTCAGAGAATAAGAAATTACCGCGGGGTAAGTTTTTTTATCTCCAAGAAATGTATATTTCAATCCTTTAGGCAATGTCTTTAATTCCAATTTGGGTACTTCTTCATGTTTTTCTTCTTCAAGTGTTCATAATTCCTCAAAATTTTGTTTCCCTCCATCGTCTTCCAGTACCTGTGTAGAATCAAGTAAAGAAAAATCATTAGAAAAATATGAATCTATTTGCGTACTTGATTTAAGAAAATTAGTTATACATATTTTCATAGGGTCAGATTCACTCCCCTGAATATTTTTTTCCAAAACTGATTCAATTAGTTTCATGCTTTCGTTTTCATTGTCCTCATCATATGGTTGTCTGCACATGTTAAAAACATTAAGCTCCAGTGTCATATTGCCAAAGGATAAATTCATGATTCCATTCCTGCAATTAATTAAAGCATTAGCTGTTGTTAAAAATAGGCGATCAAGTATTACATGAATTGGCTTATAAGTGTCTGCTACAGGTTATGTTTTTAGGACGATAAAATCCATATAATATATTAATTTATCGACTTGTAATAACACATTTTCCACAAATTCCTTTCGGTACTTTAACTGATCTATCGACAAGTATAAGATTAGTTGAAGTTGGTATTAACTCACCAATATTAAGTTGTTGGTAAACCGAAAGTGGAAGAAAATTGACACTGCCTCCAAGATCAAGTAATGCATGTTCAATTTTATGATTTCCAATAATGCAAGAAATAGTAGGACAACCAGGGTCTTCGTATTTCAATGTATTATCGGTTGAGAGAATGGAACTTACCTGTTCAACTAGAAAAAATTTCTTTCTTACCTGTTTTTTTTAACAGTATACAAGTCTTTCAAAAATTTTGTATAAGATGGTATTTGTTAGATAACATCTAACAAAGGAATATTGACCTTCAACTATTTGAATATTTCATAAATCTCTGGGGAATTGTTCAATTTCTTTATTATTAATGCTGGAGGAAATGGAGGTGCATGGGAAAAATTGTTATCATCAACGATATGTAATGGTTCATCAACCCCTTCATTACCTTGTGAATCTGATTTATTTTCAGATTCGCGAGGTTCAAGAATAGGTATTTGGATGACCTTACCACTGCGAAGAGTAATAACAGATTTGATTTGGTCTATATGTTGACTACCATAACTACCTTCTTGAGGGTTTTGATGACTCTTGGGGCTTGGTTGTGGTTGTGCAGAAAACTTCATTTTCTCATTAATGGTCAATGCAAATGTGATTTTGGAGAAATTGTCTTTCAAATCCAACAATGTTTGCACATTTTGGTTATTGATAGCTTAATGTTTCTCAATGAATGCATGCAAGGTATCCTTAAGGGTTTTCCTAGGCGGTGGGACATATGGTGCATAATTCTGGGAATTTTAGAAATTTTGGTGTACCTGGGGAAGTTGTTGCGATAGTTGTTCTTGGTTATCATTCCTCCAAATGAAGTTTATATGGTTTCTCCAACCAGAATTGTAGGTTTAGGAGTATGGGTTTGGATTTGGTCTATTAAATGTGTTTATGGAACTGACTTGGTCATGGAGACATTCATGCAGGGCTGGCAATGTTGGAAAAATTTATGTGACATGTTCATTTGAATTACAGATATGACACGTGACTTCTTGAATTGACTCGACATGATCACTCTTCCTCATTTCTAATACCTCAACTTTTTAAGCTAGAGATGTATATTTAGTAGAAATGCCATGGTCTTCCTTAAGATTAAACATACCTCTACCAGATGGCTGTGGTTTTACAGATTACTCATAAGTGCCAATTTTGTCCCATTGTTGTGAATTTTTGGGTTCTAAGTAATCTAGTGCATCTTCGGAATTTTTGTCCATAAACTCAACATTACACATCATTTCCATTATTTGTATACCTTGGGGTGTTAAACCCTCGTAGAAGTAGGAAACCGGTCTCCATATTTCAAACCCGTGATGTTGACAAAACTCTTTGAATCTCTCCCAATATTGGTAAAGTGTTTCCCTCGACTCTTGTGTGAAAGTTGTGATTCCTCTCTTAAAAGAATTTATCCTATGAGGGAGAAATGATTTTTTTAGAAATTATTCTTGCAAATCATCCCAAGTCTTGATGGATCCTGACCTAAGGTTCTGCAACCAAATTTTATCTATATCCTTTAAAGAAAAAGGAAAAAACTTAAGTCAAGTTATATTTATGCTACAATTTTGGTCTATGCAAGTGTTACATACTTTGATGATACCTGGTTTAAAATTGAAACATGATGCATCTCGGGGGAAAATGTAAGATGGTGATCATATCCTAGTGGGATTCATGAATTGTCTGAGTGTCATAGGATGATTAAAATCGTCATGCTTAGATTCATTCTCTTCTTGATCAACTGGATTTTCAATTCAGGCAGGTGGATTTTCATTTTGGTTTTCGGCCATTATGACTAACGGTGAAGGTGATGGAGACTCTCTATTTAATCTACCGCTAGATGATCGAGACTAATATCTCATGTAACATAAATGCAGACTATATGCTAAAATTTAAATTTGCAACTGCAATACTTACAAAACAAATAATAACAAGTGAGAAAAAAATTAAAATAAATTAAAATAAAAAAATAAATAATACAAATGTAGTGATTAAAAAATGAGATGCAGGAACTGTAACAAAAAAGAAAGGAAATACAAAGGAAAAAATTAAAAAATGAAAATAAAAAGAAAGAAAAATTATTAATCTATCTACTAAATTATATTTCCCGGCAACGGTGTTAAAAACTTGACAAGCTCAAAAAATGGTTCTTTACTTCCAAATATAAGAGTGTCAAAGTAATAAAATAACCCGATTAAGTCTGGGGTCGATCCACAAGGAATAAATTTAGTAAAACAAAATAACAATTCGAGTGAAATAAAAATGTTGGATTTGCTTGAAGTGATTGACAATTTTAAATTGGACTGCATAATAAAATAAAATATTGAGGCTAGAGGATCCACTTTTAATATTTCAAATTTAGAAATCTTATTTTTTCTAATATATAAATTATCATTATTACCCGGTTAATTATTTCAGGAATTAATCATGCCAAAACATATAAAACTAGCCATAAAAACGGTGATAATATTTGTCTATAACAATTCCAATTAGGTACTCAATTATGCTAAATAAATAAAATCAGTCATATAGGCGGTAACAAAGTCTATCAATAATTAATCCAAATTTAAATTAAGTATTAATCTTTAGATTATAATTTATATATTATAATATAAGTGAGATTAATCTATATTTTTATATTAAAATCTTCACCTTTTACCCTAGTAAAATGAAATTAACTACTCATGATTTGAATAAAAACACTAATAATTTTATTACTGAAAAATAAGAAATTACAAGAAAGCTTTAAAAAATTAAAACACACAAGAACTGGAATTCCACAAATTTTCAAAGAAAACTATGGACTCCCAGATGCTGAAGAAATGAGGTGCAGAGCACATCACATCTCTCAATCTCCAACTTTCATTTTTTTCATATTTTTTTATTATATGTTTTTGTCAAAGCATGCAAATTTATTGCATGCTTTGAAAATTCTTCCACCTTTCCACCGTAAAGTGGAAGAAATTTATTATTATTATTATTATTATTATTATTATTATTATTATTATTATTATTATTATTATTCTTATATTATTATTCTTATTATTATTTTTATTATTATTATATATTAATATATTATAATATATATTATAATATATAATTATAACACCCCGGTAATCCCGACAACTACTACCCGGTAATCCCGACGACTACTATGTTATAGATGATGTAATATATAATATAAATCATGTTCAAGTGTGTATGTGCTTGTGGAATTATTTTTTGGACAAGCGATAAACTCCTCGCAGTTCCGATATGGAATTTATTCTAAGATCCACTTTGAATAGCCCTTAGTATTTGGGCTATAATCTTTTCATATGATCTCTGATGTTTATGAATTTCATACGCCGGAAAGATAAGACGAAGATCTAAAACTTTTATGTTGAATACATTTCCAAATGTTGAACAAAACTAGGTCGAATTTTGTCATTTTCCCAGACCATCTGCACTGTGAGGAAATGAGGAGTAAAAATGGAATTTCCATTTTTACCCAAAAGCCCAATCTAGCATCTAAGTCACTCAAATGTTAATAAAGCCCAAAAAGCCCAATCTAACACCCAAAATTCTTGGCCCATGAAGAAGAATATCCTTGAGGCCCCAAGACTTTTCTAGAGAATAATAAGTATTGCAAGGAAAGTTACAAAGCTCTACAAGCCCCTCATTTTGGCTAGAAATCGTGAGCATGAGGGGGAGATAAAGAATAAACTTTTCCAAGGGAAGATCCAAAATTGTGGAGGGGTAGAGATGAAGATCAACTCAAGTAAGTTAAAGAAAGTGTGTTCAAGACTTAAAGTAACTATTTTGGCAAGGAAATCAATAGTGAAGAGGTAAGAATGAGTCTATATATTAGCCTTGAATTTTGATAACTTCTACTCTATGGATGTATAATTCTTGTAATGGTGTAGTGATGATATTGAGTGAGGAAATAATATTTTGTGAGTGGATGGTACTAGATAAGAAGTTGTGTTTGAGGATATAAAATGAGATTGTGTTAAGTTGAGTTGAAGTAGTGGATGAGAGTGTTGGAGATTACCTTAGGCATTGTTATTGGAAGAGTTGATGTTTGTCCCTGAAATCGGGCTAGTAACTAGCAGAGGCTCTCTGATTTGGGTCTGAACATGTGAGAGTCATGACGCGGAGCACATAGTGTCACGACATGCATCAAACAGAGGCTCTCTGTCTAGTGTCTGATCGTGAGGGCGTCACGACACTCAGCATCTAGCTTCGCGACGTGTAACAAGCAGAGGCTCTACCTTGGGTCTGATCTTGTGGGCTACACGACGGGCCAGACTTGGCGTCACGACGTGAGCTAGAAACAGTTTCATATCATTTCAGTTTCAACTTAGGATGTTAGATATCTCCCTAAGTATTTTGTATCATCTTATATACACGTATTATGACATATCGTAAGCATAATACATCATGTGGTGATTGTAAATTAATTGGAATTGGGAAACTTAGGTTAGTTCCGAAGCGTGTTCCACAACTTACATTCTAACCAAGTTATTCGATTATAGACTATCGGCAAAAACCGTGATTTTCTTCGATGAAGCAAAGTAGTACCACCCAGATCCTAAAATCTGTGAGTGGACCTTTTCTTTTCAAGTTGAAATTTACTTACTTGTTTTTAATTCAATATTTATTTTTAAACGTATTTAGGACGTTAGCAAAGTTGATTTTCACTTATGTTATAAATAAGCGTGTTTTAAAAAGATTTGATTTTAAAATCATGATTTTTATAATTTTGGAGGCATAGGGGAAAAACCCACCTCAGATGTGACTTATGGAATTGACGGATTCAGAACATTGCATATGTAGAGCAAGACTAGGGGATGGTGATATGTCGCACGCCTAGATCCTAGATTTAATGCTAGAGGGAAGACGAGACGTAACGCCCCTAGACCCTAGATTCAGAGTCAGGATGATAACATGGATCGGCACGTCTGGCTCTAGTTCAATGGCTTGGGGGACGACGAGACGTAAAGGCCCAAGACCACTAGTTTAGGCATATGGGGGACGGCGAGACGTAACGCCCTCATACGTCAGGTTTTTCAGAGACAGATTTTCAGAGATGAAATTTTCAGAAATGATAATTTTATGAAAGAGATTTAGAAAGAGCAGTTTTACGAAAAGAGTTTTAGAAAGAAGCCAGTTTTATAGAAAGACCTAGAGTTTTACAGACACAAAAGAGTTTCCAGAAAGTTTCACAGAAAGAGATCGATTTTCAGATACGAACGAGTTTTCAGAAAAGATTATTTTCTTGAAGATGATTTTGATTTCAGAAATGAAATAATGTTTTGAAAAGTATTTCAGTTTTCGTTTTAAACTGTCCACGCACTAAGTCGTTTAAACGATCTAACCCCCTCACTCTATGTTTCTCTGTTTTGGAGGTATAACCGGAGGATTAGCTCGAGATGATGGATACTTATGGCAGTCACTAGAGGGTTTGAGTCCATCAGGTCGAGTTAGAGCTGCAATTTAGTCAGAGTCTAAGTAAAGTATTATTGAGTATATAGTATAAGTAATAAAATCCAATGACTTTGTTGAGATAAGCAATGGTCTCATGCATGAGTTTATATTTGAGATGATATTAGTAGTAGTCAGAGGCTCAGGGGAATATGTCGGCCTATTCCCTGCCGGTAACATCTCCTGGAGAGGGATGTTATAATAATCTTGGTGGGACCTCCGGTATAATATATATAAAATATTTGTTATATAAAACCTTGTTAGGTCCTCTAAAATATAATTTATATATTATTACATTAATAATAATAAAATATGTGTGTGGGTAAATACATCATAAGCTCATTTTGTTACCAATCTAAACACGGTGAATCTTTTCCAAATCTGATTTGAATCTAGCTGTCACGTTCTTTTTGGATTTTCTGGGTCTTGGAATTTAGATCTCATATTCATTTTTCTTGTTGAGCTTGCAAAACAGTATTTTACCTGCACAATAAATAAATAAATATAAATATTTTTTAACAAATGTGTTAAATTAAGGGGATTAATGAAATTATAAGTAAAATGATTAGTTTCTCTTTTATTAAGTGTAACATCCCCGATCTGGGAGATGTTACCAGCAGGGGATAGACCGTACTATCCCCATAAGCCTCTGACTTCTGATAACTGCTATTCTTATTTCACTTATATATATACCTATATATGGAACCATAGCCCAACTCGTCGACTATGTATGCATGTTACTCTTACTATCAAGTATTCTGATTATATTCACATTTCAATAATAACAATAAATTCTATAATGCAATGTACATATGACCATTACTATAAAAATATTACAAAACATTCTCTGACTCTGACTGAACTGAACTCAATCTCTAACTCGACCTGGCGAACTCCCAACCCTAGTGACTGCATCAGTATCCGTCCTCCTGAGCTCGTTCTCCAAGGACCTGCGAAACAAAGAAACTGAAAGTGGGGGTCAGATCATCGTATAATCTAAGTGAGTGGATGGTCTTTAAAGTGAAAACTGAAATACTTTATAAAATATCATTTTTTGACATTAAATCTGAAATTTTCTGAAAACTTTACTTTATCTCAAACATATCTTTCTCTAGAAAACCTTTATAAAATCTTTGCTGAAAGTTACTTGTAAAACTGTTGTTACTGAAAAACTTTACTTCTTGGAAAACTTTTCTCTTAAAACTATTTCTGTAAGCTGAATCTGAAACTGTTTCTGAAAACTAAGCTCTGTATATCTGCTTAAAACTTGACGTATGAGGGTGTTACGTATCGCCGTCCCCCCATATGCCTAACTAGAGCCAGAAGTGCAAACCCATGACATTGGGGCGTTACGTATCTTGGAAATTAGTAAGTAATTTCAACTTTTCTTTAAAGAAATATATTTCTTTTGTTTTTGGCTGCAACATATGTTGTTCTCTTATTTCTGTACTCGCTTTTGTTTGTGTTATGAAGTTTGGAAACTTGAATGAAAGATGTATGCATGTATATGAACAAAGTTTACTTATTAATGGTTAATAAGCACACTTTTGGTCATTAGATGATTTGGTTGCCTTTCTAGAGTTGCTTAGTCACTCATAAATGACCTAAAATTGTTCTTGAGTTGTTTCATGGTGGTGAGACTTGTTTGGTGTGGTAAGGATTAGATTAAAGTATTGAATTTCTTTAATTTGGTGAAATTTTGTCAATTTATGGAAATTGTAAAATTAGGGTTCATAACCCTTTCCAAATTTGGGGATTTTCATATATGTGTTTTAATTTGATGTATATATAATGTATATTAAATTTGGGATTGATTGGATTTGATCTTGACATGTTTTGAACTAAAAATGACCAAATTACAAATCTTGGAAAATTAAAGGACCTCTCAGAAATATAGGGAAAGTTATTTTCTTGAATTGTAATTTTTATTTTCATGTATAATACATGTATAAATCATTTTAGTAGTGATTTGGAATTACCTAATTATGTATTTGACAAATTAGGACTGAAATGATCAAAATTCAAAGTTTAAGGGCATTTTTGTAATTACTGAAAAATCTGGAAAAATTTCAGATTTCTGTTTTAATGTATATGTGATGTACAAATCATTTTAGTTGTGATTGGAAATCACCTAAGGTTGTTTTGAACAACTTATGACTAAAATGATTAAAATGGAAAGTTTTGGGGTTGTATGGTAATTTACTGAAATTATAATTTCTGGGTTAAAAATTTATGTTTTTGAGTATTGAGTGATTAAAATAAATAAGTTTATTTTAATTACCCAAGAAAAAATTAAAGACATGGGAAAAATTTGATTTTCCTGCATTCCGCTGCGTAATCTGGGTATTTTGCCCAAAACTCCAACAAAAATGGTATCAGAGCAGGTCTGAACCTGAACACATGATGTGAATATGCCTTTAAATTCAATGTTTAATTTTGTCTTTACTTTATGCATGCTTGTATTTATTTAATTTGATTAAATTAAATGTGTAACATCTTTACAGAAAATCCATAATTAATAAGGTCTTAAAGTAATATATATTGGATGCATATTTCTTGGTCCGTCTTGTCAATACGGTTTATGGATATCTGTTCTATGGATGCATCCGAGAAAATGCCAAAGCAGTGAGGGTGTAGTTGATAGAAATTTATCCATACCGGATGTATATGTGATACTAGATAAATTCAAGCGAAAGCGGAAATCCTGAACGTGCCAAAGATGTCAGGACTACGCAAGTATCTTGAATTTATCATTGGCAAGTTTAACCTTGGTATGCCTCCTTGTGAACATGTCAAAGCTGTCACAACGAGAAATGACCAGGACCGGAACCTAGGAGTCATTAGTGAGTGATTGACAATGAGTTGTCTACCTAATGAATATACGTAAGCAATAACGTGCCAAAGTTGTGAGTCGAAATATATTCATGGGGTCCACCTCTCATTATGGAATTCAATTTAATCATTGAATTCCTATTTTCCTTTGGGGATTACGGTATTACGTAAAATAGTGGGAGACGCTGCTTAGTTAAAAATTCCATAACTAAGGCAGTGTGTAATATTATGAAAATTGCTGCTTATGTTTCCTTTATTCTATTGTGTTAATATAATTAAACTTCTAATCCACTGCATGTATTTATTTGTATATGTTTTCTGACTTTCCTTTTGATTGCAGATTTCTATAATAGGTTCTAGATTTAGAGTAGGCTTGGATATTGTTAGATTAGTAAAAACTATCGGGAATTGTTGTTCCGATTTTCTTAAAAAAATAAGATGGTTAGTGACTTAGTTACTAAGTCACGATAAATAATCTAAATAGATATCCGTTTTAGGATATAATAGTCTAGAGAGAATAGTTTCTTTTGCAATAAGAATTGACGTGAATTAGTTCATGTCTCGAGATTCTTGACTGACATTAAGAAAACCTCATTAGGTATGTGTTTATCTGATAATGACGTTTCTTGGCTTTAGTGACCTTTAGAGGTAATGTGTCTGACATAGTTTGCTAATCAATTATTTACAATTTTTGTGAATAGCTAAAGGCAAATTATAAAGCTAACGAAAGGAGATGCGTATAGTTGTATATAGGAAATATAAATTTTCATAATACGACAACTATAGGTATTGGATACCAGATCTCCCATCTAGTTATTTAAAATATTGTTAAATTGGAAAGTGATTTGAGGGGTATTTAGCATGTGGAATGCATGTGATTTTATTTATTTGGGAAGATTTGGGCGTGCATGGTGGATTGTATGGGCCTTTGGCGTGTGTGGGTTGCAGGGTAATGGGTCGGTTGCAGGTGTTTGGGGTCTGTCCGAGGCTAAGGTTTGAAACAGCGACTGAGCGAATTTGATCTGGCTAGCACTACAAGAAATTATAATTTTAGCGACAGAATTTAGCGACGGAATATTCTGTTTCAAAATTACGACGAAATTGAAACGAATAATGAAATTAGGGACGGAATTTAGCGACAAAAAAAGTTCCATTTCTAAATTAGAGACAGAAACAAAGTTCCATCGCTAATTAGAAAGGGATTATTATTCTGTCGCTAATTTCATCTAGAAACGGAATTTTTCCGTCGCTAATTAGAAACGGAATCAATATTCCGTCGCTAAATAGAAACAGAATATTTATTATGTCGCTAATTTTAAATTTTCATTTTAATTTTAATTTAATTTTTAATTTCCAAAACTATTGGTAATTAGAAACGGAATTTTTCCATCGCTAATTAGAAACAGAAGTAAAATTCCGTCGCTAATTAGAAACGGAATTAAAAATCCGTAGCTAATTAGAAACGGAATTAAAATTTTGTAGCTAATTTTAAAATTTTCAATCTCCCCAAAAATTTAATCCTTTCTGCGCCACTTTTTTTTAAAAAAAATAGAGACGGATTTTCCATTGCTAATTAGAAACGGAATTATAATTCCGTCGCTAATTAGAAACAGAATTAAAATTTCGTAGCTAATTAGAAACAGAATTAAAATTGCGTAACTAATTTTAAAATTTTTAATCCCCCAAAAATTTAATCCTTTCGGCGCCATTTTTTTTAAAAAAATAGAGACGGATTACACCTAAAACGTACACAGCTAACATTAAGTCAATTAAACCTAAAACGTACAACCTGCTACGTGGTGCTATTACTATACAATATTAATAATATTGCATGAAAAAAAATAGAATAATTATAGATCAAAATTAAAGTAGCAGAAATGGGAATTTTTGTATTTCGTTTTCCGGTGATGTTATTGAAACGGAGAAGAAGAGAGAGGGGATAGTCGGTGTTAATAATGGCTTTGCTGTGTTTTTGTATATAAGTGGAAAGTAAAAAAAATAGAGATGGAATTTCCGTCGCTAATTAGAAACGGAAGTAAAATTATGTCGCTAATTATAAACGGAATTAAAAATCCGTAGCTAATTAGAAAATGAATTAAAATTTCGTATCTAATTTTAAAATTTTCAATCTCCCCAAAAATTTAATCCTTTCGGCGCCACTATTTTTTAAAAAACTAGAGACGGATTTTCCGTCGCTAATTAGAAATTGAATTATAATTCCGTAGCTAATTAGAAACGAAATTAAAATTCGGTAGCTAATTTTAAAATTTTCAATATTTAATCCTTTCGGTGCCACTTTTTTTTTTAAAAAAATAGAGATGGACATTTCGTCGCTAATTAGAAATGGAAATAAAAATTCTGTCGCTAATTAGAAACGGAATTAAAATTCCGTAGCTAATTAGAAACGGAATTAAAATTATGTCGCTAATTTTAAAATTTTCAATCCCCCCAAAAATTTAATCCTTTCGATGCCACTTTTTTTAAA
The DNA here is from genome assembly GCA_019454045.1 of Zanthoxylum bungeanum. Classification (NCBI taxonomy): domain Eukaryota; kingdom Viridiplantae; phylum Streptophyta; class Magnoliopsida; order Sapindales; family Rutaceae; genus Zanthoxylum; species Zanthoxylum bungeanum. The sequence continues at coordinate 390,925 of SKCR01021777.1, read as the reverse complement.
AAAAAATAGAGACGGATTTTCCGTCGCTAATTAGAAACAGAATTATAATTTTGTCGCTAATTAGAAACGAAATTAAAATTTCATAGCTAATTTTTAAAATTTTCAATCCCTCCAATATTTTCAAAAATTTCCCGCCTTATGAAAATTTCAAATATCTATAAAATTTACAAATCTTCCCGCTTCTCTTATCTTTTCCTCTATATATATACCACAATCTTTTTAACTCTCAACTCCAATACATCATCTAAAATTTTCCTACTCAATTCCATATACCATCAAATTTTATTTTCCTACTCAATTCCATATACCATCAATTTTTTCATACCTCAACTCTCATTATCAATCTCTCATTTTTCTTATCTCCACTTTTAAATTTTCCTAAGAAACAAACACTAATATATTTTTTTTGTTTAAAGTGGCGTAAATGGATTGTGGTGTGTCGAAGCTTGCGGTGGACATTACGGTGTCTTGTGGAGTTGAAGATTTATATATAACATTAAAAAAGTAAATTTTTTAAAATTTTATACCATTCAAAAATTTTAAAATTTTCCCTTATCTAAAATTTAGAAATTTACTCTCTACAATTTATAAATTTCTCACATCTATATAGTTATAAAATTCCATACGTCTATAAAATTTTAAAATTTTTTCCTTTCTAAAATTTTAAGAGTTTCATGCATCTTTAAAATTTTAAAATTTCCCGCTCTCGAAAATTTTAAAATTTTTCGTTTTTAATTTTTTTTTAAAAAAATATATAGCTATGGAATAGTTACGGAAATTCCGTCTCTAATTAGCAACATAATCTTTATTCCTTTACTAAATAGTGACAAAAAATTCAGTTTTTATTTAGAGACGGAAATACTTTCGTCGCTAAGTAGAAAAAGAATTTCCGTCGCTATTTAGCGACGGAAATTATTTCGTCGCTAATTAGAGATGAAATTTTTTGTCGCTAATTAGAGACGAAATTTTGCGTCGCTAATTAGAGACGGAATTTTCTGTCGCTAATTAGAGACGGAATTTACGTCGCTATATAGAGATGGAATAAAATTTTGTCGCTAACTTTAGCGACGGATGAAATATTTCCGTCGCTAGTGGTCAGTTAGCTACAGATTTTTCCGTCGCTATTTGACAGTTTTCTTGTAGTGTAGTGAGTCTGAATCCGATAAGGTGCTAATTTTGCATGTTTTCCTTCCTTCCAACATTCCTTTTTCGCAACTTCCGCAACTTTTCAGGTAGTGCCTCCATACGAGGCTCATCATCGGGATCATGCAAAAATGCAGTGTCTACAGGTGGGTATATTATGGACATGAAATTAGATTTCGTGACAGATATGCATGAATCTAGAGAGTCTCACGAATGAAACATACTCGTAGAGAACTAGGGCAACTATTATAAATAATATTGATTATTTATAAATCGTTTAACGGTTAAACGAAATGATACATACATACGGGCTATTCGGTTATTTCCAAATTAATGTGTATTTGGATTAAATACTTAATTTTATTAAATACACATTAATTTTTTGGTCAAATAAAGTATTTGACACATGTTCCAAATATATGTATTATGGAATATTTAAAGTAAATATGATACATGTATTTAGACATTTGTATTAAGTAATAATCTAATTATTTAATTGTTAAATAATTAGAATAATTATATACATTTATCTTTATCATCATTATGCTTTTAAATGGCAAAATATGATTGGTGCACATGTATTTTACTATTTATTTCAAAATTTGCAACCCTAAGTATATAAGGGTTTCATTTTTCATTTGCTTGTGGATTTTAATGTTGGACAATTATGACCCATAGCATCACTATTTGCAAAAGACATTGTGGTTTTTCTACAAATTAACTATGTGACAAAGGAAATTGCTATTTTATCATTTTGTAATTAGATTACTTGAATATATAAATGATAAAAGTCCTTATGATTAGTTCCGGATTAATAAGATATGAGACAATATCAATCCACTGAAGGTTTAATCATTAAATATCCCTAGTCGTAGTATTATCGAGACTGGACATCGATAATGCGGAATAGACTAGTATTACACTTGTGCGCGTTATGGAAGCGTAACAACATATCTGTTTACCGATGGTACGGGAACAGTTTCACTCTGGATAGACCCCTAGGAATCCCATTGGTAGTATGACTATGTGTCTATGGGAATCCGAATCAGGGTAGGTGTATTTGGTCTTAACCTGAGACTTGCATCGCTAATACTTGCGACAATCAATACCCTTTGGTTTTGGTCGTCCGAGACTTTAACAGGTTCTATGTACGCCTCTTCTGGGTTTATTGAGAATCGTAGTGTATTGGGTGTGATGTCAAGATGGAAGTGTCACTTCAGTCATATAGAGATGATGATCACGTAGGGATACATAACTGGTACTCTAATATATTACAACTATCGGGATAATATGACAAGGTCATGATTATCCGATTAAAGAGACTAGTTGCTAGTGATCCGATATATATTTTGTACTGGGCAGACAAAATTCCAGCCCCAGGCCTAACATGTGACATTCGATGCTAGATCGTAATACGCAATACTTAGTATACTACGCCAGGTATAGATTATGTATTCCTTAAAAGAATATTTCTAGAGAATTGGGTAGTCACGGTGTTTTGCTAGAAGCCAAACATGTCTTATAAATCGGTAAGAACGTGGTACCAGGTACGCACGTATTCGGATAGTCCAACGACCGGATTTACTACAAATATATCCAGAAATCTCATGGGTCGCTTCCCAAAGATTCACCGATGATGTTTGACTCGAACAGAATTAATCTAGGATTAATTATAAGAGAGAGAAAATTAATCTGGGATTAATTACGGCAAGAATTTATCTGGGATAAAATTCGATTAGAAGAGTGAGAACTATTAATTTGGAATTAATCGATTAAATAATATATTCAATATATTAATTGAAATTAGATTTCAAAGCGGAATTAAAATTAGATTTTAATTCGGGCAAACGAATTAATTTAGAATTAATTCGTAAGCGACTTTAATATTTAATTATGTCGCAACGGAAAAATTAGTTAATTTGGAATTAAACGAACCCGAGCCCGAGCAAAGTTGCGCATTGAGATTGTTCGACTTAAATTCGGAATTTACAAGTGGTGGAACCCGCTTGACTTACATCACACATTTGACATGTGATGGAAGTTGTTAAGGTTGAAGGTAAGCATTAGATTGCTTGTAAAATACACTAACCAATCTCAACACACTTTGCATTATTTTATTATTTGGAATAACATATACCAAACTTGGATTTGGTAAATGGGATTAGGTTTTTGAAATCAAATACACAAAATTGAAAATTCTCTCTCTCTCTAACACAAAAGCAGTGACATTCATCCTCTCTTCTTGAAGTTTTGTTTCAAAATTTCAAGTGAGCTAGCACTTCAAGGAGTCATACAAGGTGATAGGGAAACTACTCCCTAGAGTTTGGAACACAAAGAAAAGGCTTGGAGCTCTTCTTCTTCATCAAAAGTTTTGAACTTTCCACATCCAATGAAATCGATCAATGTAAGTTTTTTCCGCAACTTCTTTGAGTATTCACATGAAATCATGACTTAGAAGATCCTTGGCATGTTCTAGGAACCCAACAATTGTATCAGAGCCAATTTTCTAAGCATTAAATGAGTTTAGGGTTTATATACTTTAATTTGGGGTTTTTATATTTTGAGCATGATTTCTTCAAATTGGTTGTTTGGTTGAGCTTGGATGATGATGAATTAGATTTATGCATCTTAAAATTTGAGAAAAATTGATTGGATAAATTTTCCCTAATTTCCTATGCTTGGCCGAAACTTGACCCTAATTTTATCATGGTGATTTTTTGATTTTAGACCATTGGATGTGTTTAATGCATTATGAGTATATTGATTGTTGATTTAATTAGATTGAAATCAAAATTGGATATAAATTGTGCCATATTGCAGTGAGTTAAGAAGCATGAAATTGATTGATTTTGCTTCAATTTGTGTTGGACATAAGTTGATTAATTTAAGCATGACTAATTAGTTTAATTGATGTTTTGGAAACGTTGGATTAATTAATTAATTATGGTAATTACACTTTAATTAAAATAATTGTGATATTTGGAATATTGTAATTAAATAAATTAGTCTTTAATTTTGAATTGGGCTAATATTGTTGTATTTGGGCTTAATGGGCTTGGTTGGGCCAAGCTTGGTTTAGGACAATTGGATTGGATCCAAATTGGGCCTAAAACCATTCCATAAAGTCCAAATAGAATAATTGTTTTTTTTTTAAATATTTAATTGGGCCTAATGGGCCAAAACTGATTTTTGGAAAATATGGTGATTCCTAAATTGGGCCTTGGCATTTGGGTTTGATCCATATTGGCCAAAACCATGCCTTAAGAATTAATTAAAAACCAATTGGACTTTAATTAAATTGATATTGGATGTTAATTGGGCCTTTGAGACCCATTTAGATTGGATTTAGAATCTAAATCTAAAAGGCGCTAAAATAAGTGTAATTATTTAATTTGGAATTAAATTAGAATTAGTATTGAATACAAATTAAATTGGATTTAAAATTGTAATTCAAAGATTAATTAATTGGATTAGATTGATTGAATACCATGCTTTGTGTGAATACATGGATGTATTGTATAAATAATGTATATCAGATGGATATTAGAAGGGTGAGGGCAATTTTGGAAATTGTTGTAATAAATTTAGAATTTATTAAATTGGACCTGCGTGTCCAGCCTTTTATCTCTTGACTCTTTGTATTTCTCTTCTCACCAATTCCATTCAATGTTAATGAGGTTTCTTTATTGTATTATGTAATTGGGTAGAAGTTAGAATAGTGCTAGCCGGGGAGAGGAAATGAAGAGATTTATTCTAGGAATAATTTGTTAAATATCCATCCGCCTATCATTATTATTTATTTCGTGCCTTATTATGCTTTTAGAATGCATGCTTAAGGGTGTATGATGAGACCTAATCAAAGATAATAAATTGGTTGCCCTCAAATAAATATTAAGCGAATTCCTTCCATTGAGTGGTTCTCTCTCATGATCCAAGATTGGCATTGGTTTGTTGGCCAAAGTCAAGATCAATGTCCATCGCGGATGTGTTTGAACCACGAAGGCTTTGTTATATATCGCATGTCTTGGGCAGTTGTGACTTGTTGGCCAAAGTCAATGGCACTTCTTGTTCATCGACATGGATTACGAAGCTTTACCATTATCAATGGGTCCCGCTTAACTTGAATCATTAAGCTTGTTGAGCCAAAGCCAAGGCTTAGTTGATTCAGAGGAAAAAGGTTAGGAAATATATTGGATATATTGACATATATATTGTATATATGTTTCAGACTTGGAGGTCTACCTACCGGATCTAGGAATTGGATGGGATCCAATTGATCTTAGAGATCTACCTAGTTAAATATCATACATCTTGTTGGCCAAAGTCATGGTTGTGTGTTATTTAACGGGATCCTAGCCCACTAGGAAACTAGGTTTCCCGAGTACTCAACAGAGGGTTAGAGGCTCGCCGAAAAATAGTGGGAGGCCAGTATTGAATTTGCAATTTCATTCAAATACTTGCCAAATACACGCTTTCAAATTATTTTCATCATTTTATATATTTATATTAGTTGGACTAATATTTTATTAATTTTCTTGTAACAGTTGGACTGTACCCAAAATCGTTAATTGAATAGTTAGACTATTGAAATTAAGATGGCTGGAAAGGTCAATGTTAGAGACATTATCATGGACGAAAATGTCTTTAATGGTGCAAACTTTCCTGACTGGGATATGAACCTCAGGATTGTCCTGGGGGCTGAGAGATTGCTCTATACGATAGAGAGACCTCTTGGGCCTGAGCCCGGAATTGAGCAGCTGCTTGAGCTTGAGCTTTGGAAGACTCACAATGATGACAACTCAACTGCTCAATCTGTCATGCTTGCTGCAATGACCCCACAATTTCGTCGTCAAAATAAAGGGTTGGATCCCTACGAAATGATGTTGAAATTAAGGGACCTTCATCGATCTAACCTTAGATCACAGAGGTACGAATTACAGAAGAAGCTCTTTCGCTCTCGCATGTCAGAGGGTACATCTGTAGAGCACCATGTGTCGTAGATGATTGCTGACATTGAACAGTTGGGACAACTTGGCATAGTCTTCGAGACTGAGACTTCCATAGATTTGATCTTACAGTCTCTTCCTGACAGCTGGAGCGGGTTCATCATGAACTATAATATGATGAACCAAGAAAATACTCTTGGAGAGTTAATGGAAATTCTGAAAGAGGCAGAAAAAGAGCTTTTAAAGGGCAAGAAGCGCGAGGCGCACTTCGCTTCGACATCTCAGAATGCCAAGGCTTGGCTGAAGGCTACTGGAGGTGTGAAGAATAAAAAGAAGAGAAAGGGCAAGGCCAAATAATCAAAGTCTTCTAGGAAGACAAATGACAAATCCAAAAATGTCTGCCTACAGTGTGGCAAACAGGGTCACTTGAAGCGTGACTGCCGTGTGTGACCGGCGTAAACACACACGTATAACGCAAGCGCACATATCGTTCAAGTAGTATAAAAATATCGATCCCACGAGGACTTAATTCCTACTGTTTTTATTAATTATTGAATCTCTTTATTTACAAATATCTAATTGAGGGTGAGAGAATGATTGTTTGATTGGTTGAAAGTGGTTTTACAAAATAAATAAATAAATAAAAAGACAAAAGAAAATACTAAGGAAAATAACAAAAGACACAAAGATCTAGGGTTGTGAATCATTCTAATATCATTTAAATGATGAAGTGATTATTTTATGTTTGTGTAATAAATCAGTTTATTAACCTGGAACACTAAATTATGCAAAAGCATTTGTCGATGATCAGACGCAAATACCCAGTTTAACCCAATTGAACCATATGTCTATGTCAACCAAATTATCTGGATTCATTAAGTTTAAGTTCCACTTATGGCTACCCCCGCCCGACATGTATATTCCTATCCTGTAAGGAAATCTATTAAAGGGTTATCTATCCTCAAGGAAGATCGTGGGCTATTAAGTTTAAGACTGAAACCTAAAATCCCTATGTCTAGTTCATTTTAGATTTACCACATCAATCTTATTGGTGATCAGACAACAAGAAGCATTAAGCTTAAGACTTAATAAGTAAACTTTTAAATAACCCAAACTATAAAATAACCCCTTATATACCGGTGATATTAGAATTCATCACAACCCCAGATAACTAACACATAACTAGGGCTAGTAAAAACTTAAAAGTAAAAGACATAAAGTAAAAGCTGAGAAGTAAATTACAATAAAATGCTAAGGTAAAAGGAATTACTTTTACTACTCCTAATTTAGATATCTCCCATAAAATAATATATAAACTTGTGATAATATTACCAACCGACCAATCTGGCAGTATCCTGATTAAGTCAAATTAAGTCCAACCAGCCATAAAGGCGAAACCAAAATTAAATTACCAACCGACCAATCTGGCGGTATCCTTGATTAGTCAGGTTTAAACCAGATTAAAATTAAATTACCAACCGGCCAATATAACGGTATCCTTTTTAAGTCAATATTTTAAATAGTGAATATATTATTTTTAAGGGAGATTAATCTAAATAGTAACAGTAAAAGAATTACCTTTCACCCTAGCTGGGGAAGTTACCTTCTCATGGTAAATAGTAAAAATGAAAAAGTAAAAAGTAAAAATTAAATTACTATTATTAAAAAACGTAATTAAAATTATTTACAAATAAAAATTAAAAACTAAAAAACTAAAGAATCTAGAGAGAGAAACTCTCTCTTTAGATGGAATAGAAGAGAGAGAATGGTACATTGAAATCTGAAATTTCGAGCTGAATTTATAGGCGCGGATAGGGGTCCAGAGTCGCGACGCTGGAACAGTGACACGTGTCACGCGATGTTTCACCGACTCAGATTCTTATCCGATGACGTGGCACTGTTCATGACGTCATTGCTTACATCACGATGAAGTGTAGAGGGTGATTTTCGGCACCGTTAGATCGTGACACGTGGCACCGGCGCACATTAGCATCTTCGTTGTGATGGTGACACGTGGCACGGCGCAAGATAGCATGATCAGCGCTCTTTAGCAAGCGGCGCATATTAGCAAATTTCCTGATTGGTCCACGTGTCCACGGCGCATGTTAGCAAGTCTGGCGCATGCTGGGCGTCGCAACGCGCAAGGCTTCAGCGTCGTGACGCTGAAATGACGATTTTGCCCTTTTTGTCCATTTTTGTCCATTTTGCCCCAAAATTATCTCCAATGCTTCCTAAACTTTATTTATCTACAAAATAACACAAAACACATCAAAATATTCACAAAACTCAAGAAACTATACAAAATATTAGGATAAATGAGTGGGAAATAGTGATATAAATACCACTCATCAGTGTGTACAAGGCGCACATAAAGGAAGTGAAAGCGGGCAAGACACCGACTTCAGGTATGTTTGTTATTGAAATAAACATATATACTTCTAGTTTTAAAAATTGGATTTTTGATTCTGGTTGTGGTACTCATATATGTACTGATGTGTAGGATCTGCAGGTTAGCAGGAGACTGGCTTTAGGAGAGATCGACCTCCGAGTTGGAAATGGGACTAGACTCACCGTTTTGGATGTTGGGACCTACATTTTGGAACTGCCCTCGGGGCATGTACTTAATTTATCAAACTACTATTATGTACCTAGTTTGACTAGAAATATTATATTTGTATATTGTTTAACCCAATGTGGGTATACTTTTGTATTCAGAAACATATGGTGTTTTGTTTATAAAAATGATTTTGAGATATGCAGTGCTGATGTTATAATGGTCTTTATATTTTGAATATAAATCAATCTCAAACATATAACATGACAAATAAAAGGCTTAAATTAAGTAACAAAGATGAAACTTATATGTGGCATGTCGTATGGGACACATAACAAGACTCGTATATCCACAATTTCGAAGAGTGGATACTTGGACGGATTTGATCCAAATCATATGACGTCTGCGAATCTTATTTAGTAGGCAAAATGCCTAAAACACCTTTTAGCGGTAAAGGTGCAGTGCCACCGAACTGTTAGCCCTCGTTCATAGTGATGTATGCGGGCCCATGTCTAGCCAGGCTAGAGGTGGATATGAATACTTCGTAACCTTTATGGATGATGCATCTTGTTATGGTTATGTGTATCTTATGAGACACAAGTTAGAAACCTTTGAGAAATTCAAAGAGTTTTGACACGAAGTAGAAAAATAGACCGGCAAAAGTATTAAATTATTGCGGTCGGACTGTGGTGGAGAATACTTGAGCAATGAGTTTCTTGATTACATGAAAGAGTATAGTATTCTTTCATAGTGGACTCCTCCCGGAACACCTCAATTAAACGGTGTGTCCGAACGGAGAAACTGAACTTTGTTAGACATGGTAAGGTCTATGATGAGTCGCACTGAGCTACCAATTTCCTTATGGGGATATGCATTAAATAGTGCAATACTTATTTTGAATAAGACTCCGTCAAAGTCTGTACAACAGACTCCATATGAAATATAGACGGAATAAACCGAGTTTCTCATTCCTGAAGATTTGGGGATGCTGGGCATACGTTAAACGGTTGGATGGTACCAAACTAGAACCCAAATCGGAAAAATGCCTATTTGTAGGTTATCCTAGGGAAAAACAAAGGATATTACTTCTACCACCCACAAGAGAACAAGGTATATGTTGCTCTACATGCAGTTTCCTTTGAAAAGGAATTCCTAATATAGTTGTAAGTGGGAGGAAAGTAGAACTCGATGCAAATTGGAGTGATACTGTTCCTGGCATCGACTCCCAAACGGAACACGAACAGTTCATCAGGGATGAGACTGTACCACAATCTTCAAATACACAAGAATCGTGTAGGTCGGAGAGAGTTAGAAAATAACCTGAGAGGTATGGGTTTCTAATCTCACCTCATGTAGATATTAATCTTATTGAGGATAATGAACCGGCTATGTATGAGTAAGCGATACAAGGTATCGACTCCGCTTTATGGCAAGAAGCCATGAAGTCTGAAATGGACTCCATGTATACCAACTAAGCTTTGGCTACTGGTTGATGCACCAGAAGGCGTAAAGCCTATTGGTTGTAAATGGTCTTCAAGAAGAAGACCGACATGGATGGCAACATACAAACGTACAAAGCTAGGCTTGTAGCGAAAGGGTATCGTCAACGACATGGTGTCGACTACGATGAAACTTTTTCAATTGTTGCCATGATTAAATCCATTCGGATAATGCTTGCTATTGCTGCATATTTTGATTATTAAATATGACAAATGGACGTCAAAACCGCTTTCCTTAATGGAAACCTTTTGGAGGATGTTTATATGCAACAGCCTGACGGTTTTGTCGTACCAAAACATGCAAACAAGATTTGCAAGTTAAATCGATCCATTTATGGATTGAAGCAAGTATCGCGTTCTTGGAACCAACGTTTTGATGAGATCATAAAAGAATATGATTTCGTTCAAAACGAGGATGATCCTTGTGTATATAAGAAGGTTAGTGGGAGCGCACTGACATTCATTGTCCTTTACGTAGATGATGTATTGCTTATTGGCAATGAAATTCCCATGCTACAATCGGTGAAAGTTTGGCTTTCATTAAAATTCTCCATGAAAGATCTGAGAGAAGCAGCTTTTATTCTGGGAATAAAGATCTATCAGGATAGATCTAGAAAGATGTTTGGACTCTCCCAGAGCTCGTACATTGACAAAGTGTTAAAGAGATTCAACATGGATCAGTCTAAGAGGGGACTGTTGCTAGTGTCACATGGCGTCTCTCTATCTAAGGACATGTGTCCTAAAACTCAAGATGAGAGAGACAACATGAGTCGGATCCCGTTCGATTCTACAGTCGGATCGATCATGTATGCCATGATATGTACGCGACCTGATGTCTCGTATGCTTTGAGCAAATGTAGTCGCTATCAGGCCGATCTAGGTGATGGTCAATGGGTTGCGGTTAAGAACATCCTTAAGTATCTTAGACGAACTAAGGATGCTTTCTTAGTATATGGAGATGGAGAACTTGAGGTAACTGGGTTTACCGATGCAAGTTTCCAAATCGATAAAGACGACTGTAAGTCGCAATCCGGGTACATATTTTATTTGAACAACAGTGCAGTGAGCTGGAAATCTTCCAAGTAAGAGACTTTTGTTGATTCAACAACAGAAGCGGAATATATCGCTGCAGCTGAGGCAGCAAAAGAGGCAGTTTGGATCCGTAAATTCCTAATTAGATTAGGAGTAGTTCCGTTAGCAGCTGAGCCCGTTCCTTTGTATTGTGACAATAACGGGGTTATAGCGCAGGCTAAGGAACCGCGGTCTCATCAACGATCCAAGCATGTACTTCAACATTTCCATCTGATTCGTGAGATCATACATAGGGGTGTCAAAACGAATCAACGAATCGAATTTGTATCGAATCATAAACGAATCGAATCAAAATGTGATGGATTCGTATTCGATTCGTTTATTAAACGAATCGAATATGAATATTCGTTTATTCATTTAGTCAATGATATTATTTAATAAAATAATTTAGCACACTTAATTTACATTAATTCTTCATAAATATATACATATGAAATATGTAATTAATATATTTACTTAAAATACCTCACCAAATATCGAAAATATTACTTTTTCTATAATAATTAGCTATAATTTCTCGAATCTTAATTGAAAATTAACAAAAATTAGTAAATAAAAATAATAAAACGAATTCTAAACGAATAAACGAATCAATGAGCTTAAATTTGTATTCGATTAGTTTAATAAACGAATCGAATTGACCCATTTATTAAACGAATCCATTTTTTCAAACCCGTATTCGCTTTAAAGCGAATCGAATCGAACGAATAAACGAATCATGACCCAAATTGCCACCCCTAATCATACATCGTGGTGATGTGAAGATCGAGAAGGTCGCATCAGATGACAACATTGCAGATCCGCTGACGAAGGCTATTTCTCAGCAAAAGTTTGAGCGACATGTACATAATTCAGGTGTTAGATACTTGAGTGATTGGCAATAGGCCAAGTGGGAGATTGTTGGACAATTGTGACCCATAACATCACTATTTGAAAAATACATTGTGGTTTTTGTACAAATTAACTATGTGACAAAGGAAATTGCTATTTTATCATTTTGTAATTAGATTACTTGAATATATAAATGATAAAAGTCCTTATGATTAGTTCCAGATTAATAAGATATGAGACAGTATCAATCCACTAAAGGTTTAATCATTAATTATCCATAGTCGTAGTATTATCGAGACTGGACATCGATAATGCGGAATAGGCTAGTATTACACTTGTGCTCATTATGGAAGCGTAACGGTATAGTTCTCATATATTTGGGTATTGGATACTTATGCAAGTGTAATAGAAGGTTCTGTTTACCGATGGTACGGGAACAGCTTCGCTCTGGATAGACCCCTCGGAATCCCATTGGTAGTATGACTATGTGTCTATGGGAATCTGAATCAAGGTAGGTGTATTTGGTCTTAACCTGAGACTTACATCACTAATACTTGCGACAATCAATACGCTTTGGTTTTGGTCGTCCGGGACTTTAACAGGTTCTTTGTACGCCTCTTCTGGGTTTATTGAGAATCGTAGTGTATTGGGTGTGATGTCAAGATGGAAGTGTCACTTCAGTCATATAGAGATGATGATCACATAGGGATACAGAACTGGTACTCTAATATGTTACAACTATCGGGATAATATGACAAGGTCATGATTATCCGATTAAAGAGACTAGTTGTTAGTGATCCGATATATACTTCGACGGGACAGACACAATTCCAGCCCCAGGCCTAGCATGTGACATTCGATACTGGATTGTAATACGCAATACTTAGTTTACTACGCCCGATATAGATTATGTATTCCTTAAAAGAATATTTCTGGAGAATTAGGTAGGCACGGTGTTTTGCTAGAAGCCAACCATGTCTTGTAAATCGGTAAGAACGTGGTACCGAGTACGCACGTATTCGGATAGTCCGACGACCGGATTTACTGCCAACATATCCATGAATCTCATGGGTCGCTTCCCAAAGATTCACTGATAACGTTTGACTCTAACAGAATTAATCTATGATTAATTATAAGAGAGAGAAAATTAATCTGGGATTAATTACGGCAAGAATTTATCTGCGATAAAATTCGATTAGAAGAGAGAGAACGATTAATTTGTAATTAATCTATTAAATAATATATTTGATATATTAATTGAAATTAAATTTCAAAGCGGAATTAAAATTAGATTTTAATTCTGGAAAATGAATTAATTTATAATTAATTCGTAAGCGACGTTAATATTTAATTATGTCGGAACGGAAAAATTCATTAATTTGGAATTAAACGAACCCGAGCCCGAGTGAAGTTGCGCATTGAGATTGTTCGACTTAAATTCAGAATTTACAAGTGGTGGGACCCACTTGACTTACATCACACATTTGACATGGGATGAAAGTTGTTAAGGTTGAGTGTAAGCATTAGATTGCTTATAAAATACACTAACCAATCTCAACACACTTTGCATTATTTTATTATTTGGAATAACATATACCAAACTTGGATTTGGTAAATGGGATTAGGTTTTTGAAATGAAATACACAAAATTGAAAATTATCTCTCTCACACACACAAAAGCCGTGACCTTTATCCTCTCTTCTTGAAGTTTTGTTTCAAAATATCAAGTGAGCTAGAACTTCAAGGAGTCATACAAGGGGATAGGGAAACTACTCCCTAGAGTTTGGAACACAAAGAAAAGGCTTGGAGCTCTTCTTCTTCATCGAAAGTTTTAAACTTTCCACATCCAACGAAATCGATCAATGTAAGTTTTTTCCACAACTTCTTTGAGTATTCACATGAAATTATGACTTAGAAGATCATTGGCATGTTCTAGGAACCCAATGTTTAAGCTTTCAAAACACAAAAAACCTAATAGACTTGAGAGGAAAAGTGAAGAAACCAAGAAGAAAATGGAGAAATCTTGGAAATTAGTAAGTAATTTCAACTTTTCTTTAAAGAAAGATGTTTCTTTTGTTCTTGGCTACAACATATGTTGTTCTCTTGTTTATGTACTCTCTTTTGTTTGTGTTATGAAGTTTGGAAACTTAATGAAAGATGTATGCATGTATATGAACAAAGGTTGCCTATTAATGGTTAATAAGCACACTTTTGGTCATTAGAGGATTTGGTTGCCATTCTAGAGTTGCTTAGCAACTCATAAATGACCTAGAATTGTTCTTGAGTTGTTTCATGGTGGTGAGACTTGTTTGGTGTGGTAAGGATTGGATTAAAATATTGAATTTCTTTAATTTGGTGTAATTTTGTCAATTTGTGGAAATTATAAAATTAGGGTTCATAACCCTTTCCAAATTTGGGGCTTTTCATATATGTGTTTTAATTTGATGTATATATGATGTATATTAAATTTTGGATTGATTGAATTTGATCTTGACATGTTTTGAACTAAAAAGAACCAAATTGCAAATCTTGGAAAATTAAGGGACCTCTCGGTAATTTGGGAAAAATTGTTTTCTTGAATTGTAATTTGTATTTTCATGTATAAGACATGTATAAATTATTTTGGTAGTGACTTGGAATCACCTAATTATGTTTTTGATAAATTAGGACTAAAATGATCAAAATGCAAAGTTTAGGGGCATTTCTGTAATAACTAAAAAATCTGAAAAATTTTCAGATTTCTGTTTTAATGTATATGTGATGTACAAAGCATTTTGGTTGTGATTGAAAATCACCTAATCTTGTTTTGAACAACTCATGACTAAAATGATTAAAATGGATAGTTTTGGGGTTGTGTGGTAATTTACAGAATTTATGATTTCTGGGTTAAAAATTTCTGTTTTTGAGCATTGAGTGATATAAATAAATAAGTTTATTTTAATTACCCAAGAAAAATTAAAGAAATGGGAAAATTTTGATTTTCCTACATTCCCCTGCGTAACCCGAGTATTTTGCCCAAAACCCCAACACGAACTACAATAGTCATCAAGCTCTGGTAATGTAAAAGTCGTCGGGGTCACCAGATGTTACAAATTCTCCCCCCTCCCCCCAAATAAGATTCATCCTCGAATCCCCTTTTTAGCAAAATGGAATCCTGAAGTCTGTCGGGACCTGAAATTCTCGATACTAAACAACTTATCGTAATTCCCATAATTCACATGCTGGTTCTGAAGTTACCAACTTTTAACTGTCTACATATTCATTCTCTACCTCGCTTCATCAATTGTAATTGTATCATAACCTAGGGGTACTCTATTATATCTGCATGGGCTAATTCTTTACTCTTTTTCTTAAGCTCATAAATATGCATTACTCTTCTTCTTATCCTAATATCTGCTTCATGTGTGTACCTCTTGAATTCTTGATTGAGTGGTAATCCCTTGTTCTTGCTTCATAAGAGTTCTGTTGAATACTTATTACTATTGTCGAGCTACAAATATTATTATGCCTTATAGAAATCTCATTCTTCGATTCCTAGCTATATCCAACTTTGTTTGTCTCCATCTGGTTCTTCCTATCAGGTACTTATGAACTTCTCTCAACTACTAGCGTTCTCTATGGTTAAATATTTTGTGAGTACTGATTCCATTCAGGTGCATGTATATAAAATGATAATCTCTTGAATATTTCCTTAGAGCTACTTATATATCACAAACTAGCGTTCCTCTCCATATTTCAATTATTCAACTCTTCATTTTCTCACTAAGCTTCAACTACTTATGGATTATGTTCTTCTAAGTTCTCACTTCTCTGGCTATCAATGGAGCTTGGTACTTTATAGTGCAGGATTAGATTCCTCATGTACTTTTTGCTTACTAGTGTTAACTACTGAATGGATCTATACTAAAGCGGTCAATTTAGGGTAACTTCTTTGGCCACTGTCTTAGAGGCACAATCTTTAAGCTGGACTTAGCTTCATGTACACTTTTTCTTAAACTATATTCCTTGTTTTTACGTCAACGATGGTGATTCGATCTTTGTTATAGTTCATATTCTGTCCATACTCTTACCTCCATTGTCGCTATAACTTTGGCTACGAGGTCTTTAATTTGTCCTACATACCTGGTCACACCCTGGAATCTCTCTATTTTATTGTTTCTATATTCTTACTTTATCAAGTATTATTGATCATGGATATGCAAATATACACAACTTATAGATTTCACGTTTGTTTGATAACTGTTTACGTATATTAAACCTTGATAACTCACACATTGTACAAATACAACATTGTACATTTACAAAACCCCCAATACCCATGGCTAATGCCATCCCACTCCGTGGTGGCTAGGTCAACTTTAACTATGGCTAATTACTTCGCATGAATTACATGAGTTAAAGTGTAATAGAACTCTTAGTTTTATTCCAATATTAAGAAGTCTTTACTGTTGCACTCTTTTGTCATTGCTTACTCAATATTCTTTGCTATCATCGCTACACCTTAACAGTTCTACTTCCAAACCCTTGACTTATTGACCTTCTTGTCTTCTCTCCTGGTCTTATCCTATACCTGGAAGTTTTGTAATCTATGTCTCTGTCGCCTTACCAAAAGGATATAATCCCTTGTACGTTCTTATTTCTATCCAACTGTATCCTTTTATATCTCTGCTACTACTAAACTATTACTTTATCTCTTCATCGCTTCATCTAGATGACTTATCTTTTTTTTTAAAAAAAAATCTCCCACTTGGGGATATTTTCCTTTTCCTTTTCCACTCTACTCTTGTATTGTATTCAAAGACTTTACATTTCGATCTTCTTTCACTACACATACATTTGTTTCTAGGAGTATCTCGAGGCGAATGTTGAGGTCCATCTTATTGTTGTTATCTGATGAGGGCTGTGAGTTGGGGCTTATCCTGAAGCTTTCTGGTTGCAGTGTTCTCACTAATTTCATGTGTTGTAATTGCATGCTGGTAATCAATGAGCTTAGGACTCTCCTATCTGCATACTCGGTGTTAGCTCCCAGACTAAGATACTTCTACTAAAGCCATCTGAATTATCTCTTTCAGCTCTACTCATAATTTTAATTTTAGCTATTAAACATACTACATCCTTCTAAAAATCTCAATAAGGCTCATATTCTCTCAAACTCTTACCATATTCCCATTGTTATTATGCCTTTCTAAATTTTTCTCTATTACTCGACATCCCTCCTTATCTTGTTTTCTTGGATCTCTTAAGTCCGCACTTCCTTGAAAATTCCATATATTAATACTTGTTACGGCATCGTTACCAATTCATTGGCTTGGATACTACACTTTTATTAGTTCTAAATAAGTTGGGTGTCTAAGCTATGGGAAACTGTGTATAAGTCAAGTATCTTACCTTTGTGCTGCTCTACATTGCTTACTTTAATTCCTTACTCTTTTGGAACCTTCACTTTCTTGGGGTTTATCTGTTCTTTTGTTCAACAATCTAGTTATTTCATGATTCGTCCATCCTATCCCACGCCCTTACTTATCCAAATCCTTGCTAAGCTCCAAGTCGAGGGGTATGCACATGATCCCCACTCCTGATTTAGTGACCATATACTTACTGAAGTAGGGTTATTGGAAGGAATAATTACCATTCATACTACTAAGTACTGTTTGTACTAATCCATATCTTATAGTTTCTTAATTCTGATCAATCACTCCGAGGTTTTCACTTATGTTATTGTTCCCAAAATACATTATCTATGTCACTATAAGTACTTAATTCTCTTATTATTTCAAGTTTCTTTTTTACTGTTTTCATACTCCACTTTTTGGCTCCAAGCCATACTACCAACGCTAACGGTGGCTTCTTCTTCTGGTTACTTCCAGATTTTTGCTCTTCACTCTAGCTATAAATCACAGCTTTGCTACCTAGTCTTTTTGTCCACACTAATACTCCTTATTAAATCCTGAGTCTCTTATATCTCATAAGTCTATCCATTTGGACTTACGTAGACTTCTACTAGTATTGATCTGATTATCGATTTCTTCCTAGTACTGGAATCTTGTCAACTTTGACTTGAGTCAAATTCTTTCTCTTTTACCCTTAAATCATTATCGCTTCCTTTCTAGATAAACCACTCCTCAAGATCTGTTGTCCTTTCTCAAAATATAGTATTATGGGTATTGGTTTCTTTACGATTACATTATCTAAGTTGGTTAAGAATGGGAGAGGAATTCCCTATATCAATAGATATCGGCTTCCTTGTTCTGTTACTTTTGTATCCTAATAGGGTCTATTATTTATATGAGATAAATATGAAATTAGCTTTGTCGGGGAAGCTTTCTTAACGGGTATAACTAAGGGATGAAAGTTTTAGATGGCTCAGAGCTTCGTCTATCAGATCCTTAGGTTTACAACTAAGCATTTCTATTAATGACCTCTATTTATCTACTTATGGGCCTGAATTTGAAATTTTGGAGTTCTATAAATCCTTTCTGGCATCTCATATTCGTTGGAACCACCATATCTATTTTTGGTTCCTTTCCTCTTTTATGCTCCTTATTATTTTTTATTATTCGGGTTACTTGCTATCTATACAAGATATTCATTGTCTATAGATTTAACTTGAAGGAACTTCTTAAGAAAGAAAAGATTATTATAGAAAAGAAGAAACCTTATATAGGTCTATTTGGCATTCTTTCGCTTACTCAAGCTTTATATTCCTTCTTACTATAATAGGTTATGGTCTTCTCTTTATCATCTGCTTCTGTATCTTTTCCATTTGCTACCTCTGGTTACTTGAACAACTATGTATCTTTGCTTACTTTCCTTCTTATCCTTCTCTTTATCTTCATGCTTTCCTGGGTGGGTATCCTTAAAACTTTACTATTTATTTCTATCTCTTTACCTTTTTGTCTGTAGCTGTTTAAGCTTCTGTGTATCTTTTCTTCCTTTCTTATAGCTTTCTAATCCCACTCCTCTAAGTATCTATTCTTAATACTTGTATTTACTAGGTTCATGGCTTAACTAAATTTTGTATTGATAATTTCGAATAATCATGGAATGATTCCTAACTAGAGTAGGAATTAGAGTTATTGTTAAGAAGTAGATTAGGTAGCCTAGGGAATGCTTACTAACCTGTTTATAAAGCTTGAGAACATACTCGAGGATCGGTTACTGGAGAGGTAGTGCCTCGTATACGGGTATCCCGAACATATTACGTATACCAGACCCCAACACTCTACCCACTACAGTCACAGACTCCCTAGACCATGCTCTGATATCATATTTGTAACATCCCCGATCTGGGAGATGTTATAGGCAAGGGATAGATCGTACTATCCCCATAAGCCTCTGACTTCTGATAACTTCTATTCTTATCTCACTTATATATATATATATATACCCATGTATGGAACCATATCCCAACTCGTCGACTATGTATGCATGTTACTCTTACTATCAAGTATTCTGATTATATTCATATTTCAATAATAACAGTAAATTCTATAATGCAATGTACATATGACAATTACTGTAAAAATGTTACAAAACATTCTCTGACTCTGACTAAACTGAACTCAATCTCTGACTCGACCTGGTGGACTCCCAACCCTAGTGACTGCATCAATATACGTCCTCCTTCTCCAAGGACTTGCGAAACAAGGAAACTGAAAGTGGGAGTTAGATCGTTGTAGGATCTAAGTGAGTGGATGGTCTTTAAAGTGAAAACTGAAATACTTTATAAAATATCATTTTTCGACATTAAATCTGAAATTTTCTAAAAAATTTACTTTATCTCAAACATATCTTTCTCTGGAAAACCTTTATAAAATCTTTGCTGAAAGTTTCTTGTAAAACTGCTGCTACTGAAAAACTTTACTTCATGGAAAACTTTTCTCTGAAAACTATTTCTGTAAACTGAATCTGAAACTGTTTCTGAAAACTAAGCTCTGTATATCTGCTGAAAACTTGACGCATGGGGGCGTTACGTATTTCTGTCCCCTCATATGCCTAACTAGAGCCAGAAGTAAAAACCCATGACATTGGGGCGTTACGTATCGCCGTCCCCCAAAGCATGTCACTCATGTCCCTGAAATTAGTGGTCTTAGGGCATTACGTATCGCTGTCCCCCAGACCACTGAACTAGAACTGGGGGTGCGAATCTATGCTACCCTCCAAGCTTTGAAACTAGGATCTAGGGGCATCTATCATCCCTAGTCCTGAACTAGGATATGCGGGCGTTACGTATCGCCGTCCCCCAGTCCTCTACATGTGCACATGTATTGTCCGTCAATTCTATGTCTGTACAAGTTACATACTGAGGTGAGTTTTTCCCTCATGCCTCGAAAACATAAAATCATGCTTTAAATCTCGAAATTGTATAAAAAAATTTCTGAAAAACATTTCTTTCTCAAATATAATGTAAATCATAAACTCTTGTAAAATAACTGTAATAAAAATGATCTAACGCCCTAAAGCGTAATAGTAAGTCTGTTACAAAATAATAAATGAAGATCAATTTAAAAGAGTAGTGTCCATTCACAGATTATAGAATGTGGCTGCGTCTCTCACTTGCTGAAGAAAACTCTGGTTCATGCGGGTCTATCAATTCGAATACCTTTAATTATAATCACAAGGCTTAACACATTTATATCATGATGTTATATATATATACCAACTGATACGAGGCCTTAAGGGTGGCCTCTAACACGCTAGGGTGGAACTGGAATGATTTAAAAATATTTTGGGAAAGTTCTGTGTTCGCGTCGTGACATCAGGAATTGCACGTCGCGATGCGCCCAATTCCAGAATAATAAATTCAAAAATTCCCAGCTTGTGTCGCGACGCAAGCCTTTGCGCGTCGCGATGCGGGAAGTCGAGAAACAATTACTCATGATTTTCCTAGTACGCGTCGCGACGCGAAAGGACTTGCGTCGCGGCCCGATCCTGTTTCTCAGGTTCCAACTTTGTTTCTCATCATCTATTTTATCTAAAATCATCACCAATCACTTCTACACAAAATCAACACACAATCCATTTCATTTAACTTCAATATAACCACTTGCTAGTCCCAAAACTCTTTAACCCATTTTAACACTTTAATCTCATATCCCTAACTAACTCCAAACTTAGAGGTTTCAATCAATTCCCACACTTGTTACGCCACTAAAAGAAATTCCTATCATGCTTCTATCATCCATTTAGTATTTTATCATCAAAAATCTGTTGGGGTTGGTGCTCAGAGCGCCAATTCCCGGTTGTATTTCCTTGTAAATAATATTATAAATGTTTTATTATGAATAAAATGAGCAGTTTATATAATATAATATATCTTCTTATATGGTAAAGACGTAATAGACCTTAGGATGATTAGTCATGATACAGTTGCAAAAGCATCGCAACTAACATTGAGTTGTATCATGACATTGTCATTCTCAGACAGTTCCTGGTCAAGGTTTACACTACTTGGTCAGTAAAGTAAACCCATTGAGACCAGTACATATCGTATACTGTAATATATGATTCCAATTGTTTCTCAAAGAACCATTAGTCTTGAAGACTCGTATAGACGTGTAGGTGTTTATAGCAGATAAACACTGAACAATTCACCGAAGATTCTTAATGGATGGTATACCAACGTCAATAAGAATCTTCTCGGGTTGAGTAGCATTTGTGATTCTTCGACTTGAGATACCACTGTGGGCACATGAGACATCTTCCACACTAAGATGGCAGTCACGTCACCGATCTATTAGATCAGACCTCCGCATGTTCATTGGGTGTGGACAAATCCTCAAGGTGTCCTGTGTGTGTCGAGATATGATCCGTCAGTTCTGTGTACATAGCATAGGTAGTCCATATATGATTAGTGTAGACAACAGAATCTGGGCGACGCTGTTCTAGGCTCGCGGCCTAGTTGGGAGTACGAAATAACATGGAGTCGCCACCACCCGGTGTGAACCGGGACAAAGGTTTAAGGCCGCACTCACCCCTCGCAAGGGAAGACCTCAAACCGTTGGGTTCGGAATGGTCCCTTACTTATGTCACTTGTGATGATATGATTTGTGCAATAAACTAACCGAATCTATTCACATTCATGCTCAAGGGTACTTAGATCTAACATGCTTTCATCCAAATAACTCCACGCAATATAACACAACAAGCATATTGAACCATTAAACCAAAGTAAACAAATAACTAATTAAACATAAACATAAACTAAATGAAACATCATGCATAAAGAATGAAGAAACAACATGCCTAAATAACACAATCATGCTTTGAAAATTGAATAACAAGACTAAATTAAATCATGCTTAAAATAATAAATAAAACGGCCTAGAACTACACATGCTCAAATACAAATTTGGATGAGACGAGATATGTGTATCTTAAGTGGTACGTGGCGTTGTATCCCGAGTGCAGACCGCAATACCATCCATTCGGAATCGGCTACGGAATTTACGTCCGGGTTTCCATCCGATATACCACAAAAGGGAACACACATCCCGCTCATCCAACAATCACATCATGCCTCAAATGACTCTCATGCAATAATATTTTAAATAAATAAAAAAAACGAAAGAAGATAAGTAAGAAGGTGCCCTCAGGTCTAACCTCTTTCGTTGTCTCACGAAAGGGCGTTACACGTCCGTTGGAAGGGTGAATGATCCAACTCTTTTGGTTCACCAACTCAACGTCTTTCTTCGCTGTTTTGCTGTTCGGGCCGCTGCTTTTACTCCGTTTCGCTGCTGTTTTTTTGTATTTTCTGGTCGCTATTTTGGGGTAATTAAGGGACTGGTTTGTGCAGTTTTTTAGTGTAGTTTTATGGTGGTTTTAGGGCAGTTTTGGGTTAATTTCGGGAGTTATATGCGTGTGAACTGGGCTGGTTTTGTTGGTGATTTAGCGTGAAGCAAAATGGGCTGATTTGAGGGGTAAGTGTGTGTTGAGTGATCGTGAGTGATAGTTACGTGGAGAAGGCAGGCGAATGCAAGGTTATGGGGCTGTCAGGCGTTTGGTTCGTGGCTGATTGAGTGGATGAAGTAGGGTTGTTGCGTGAACATGTGGCTGATTACCGTGGAGACGTGTTTGAGGACAGGTTAGTGATGTGGGTGTGAGTGGTGCTGATGATGGGCGGCTTATGGTGAGGGACGTGTGGCTTGTGCTGAGGCGTGAGTGTGTGCTGATGATGGGTGGCTTACGGCAAGGTCAAGGCAGCGTAGAGAAGGCTTGATGATTTTGCTTGGGGTGTGAAGCAAAATTTATTTTCTTTGTGTTTCGTGAGGATTAGCCAGCCAGGATTTGGATGTGTGGGTTAAGGGTTCTTTTTATAGGCTAATGGAGGGGATTTACCTTGTTTGGGAAGGAATATGATTTGTGTATTAATGGGGATATCTTTTAATTTAGTATATGATAAGGAAATCTTTTAATTAGGGGAATTGATTTGATTTGTTCTTTTTAGTTAAGGATATGATTTATTTAATTTAGGAAGGTGATTTAATTTAATTTAGGAATGTGTTTTATTTAAATTAGGAATTTAATTTAAAGTTCAATTTAATTGGTGAATGTGATTTAATTTAATTTAAGTTTAATTTAATTGGTTTTAATTGTTTAATTTGTGAGATGTGTTTTAAATATTTTAATTATTTAATTTGTGAGATGTGTTTAATGGGTTTGGTGTGTTTTAAAACAGAGGTCCAACAAGCGAACTCGAAGCGAAACAAGCGAGTTAAATCTGACAAAATGCTAATTTCCAACTTTACCCTTCCAACGTCCGTTTCACGCGACTTTCACAACTAAAGAGGTAGTGTCTCCATACGAGACTCATCATCGGGCTGATATGCAAAAATGCGATGCCTACCCAAGTTGGAAGGGTAAAGTTGGAAATTAGCATTTTGCATATCGGGCTGATATGCAACTTGGGTAGGCCCTTGTCCAATTTCTCAAATACTTTGGACAAGGGCCTACCCAAGTTGGAAAATCGTCGGTTCTTAATGGCAGCAATCTCGGCAGTAGCGGGCTTGGCCTCAGAATGTCCCCCAAAATTCCTTCTATTCTGGCCGTAAAACTTTCTGTTCTCAGCTTCCTCTTCCTCAATGTCCATGACGGTTTCCCTCAGTTGTCGGAAATCTGCAATCATTGATGTCATCCTTCTGAGCTTACCATAGATTGAGGGCTTAGTCCCCTTGATGATCATCTTAATCTGATCCTTCTCGGAAGGTCTGGTCTGTATTTTTAAGAGCTGGCTTCTCCAGCGATCAACGTACTCCTTAAAACTTTCCTCAGGCTTTTGCTTAGTATTCTCCAAGTCGCAGAGCGACAAGTCGATCTCTAAGTCCGTTACATACTGCTTCAAGAAGGCATCAGCCAACTCCCTCCAATCCTCTTTAACCTTCTTCTCGAGGCTATGATACCAAACCACAGGTGCACCCTCGAGTGACATTCCGAACATCTTCTGGACTTGGCGCTGAGATAGGCCAACCGAACTCATCATTGAGACATACTGCCGCAAATGGACCCTCGGGTCCCCATTCCCATTAAACTTTGCGATGTCAGGCATTTTGAACTGTGCGGGCAACTGCTCCTCAAAGGTCATTGAATCATAATCCACTAGATCCTCATGCTTCCCCCTCAGCTTACGGGTGACAGACTCCATCTGATCACAGAGCCTTTGCATTTCAGCCTGAGTTCCGGCTATCCTACCAGCGGCATAGTCAGCCAGATCATCATCAAATACCGGAGCATCATCGTTCATTCCACTCGGAGGGCTCTCCCGCCTCTCATTCTCATATCCTCCCCGCAACGCGGGCGCAGCCATATTAGACATGGCAGCAGTCAGAGCTTGCAGTTGTTCAGTCATCTTGGCGAAGTTAGCTTCCATCTGCTCCATTCTAGACCCCTCGTTGACGGATTCACTCATATTCGTTGAAGGTCTTTTGACTAATCTGCCCTCTTCTCTAACCCAACGGGAATCTATGTTGCCTCTCTTAAGGCCATGTGTCAGTGCATATGTGTGCGATGCATGTAAAGATAAAATTATAAAAAGAAACTTTAAACTACTTGGCCCATTATCATTTTAAAGTATTTAATCACACACACATCATCGCGGTGCAAACTTGTCCCAGTTGAAAGGCCCAACAGGTTTACATTTTGCGATGATATGGCTAAATGACTTCAAATGATAAGAGGCCCATTCACAAAGTGGCCCACCGGCATTTTAGAAGCTGTTGGCCCACCTGTCAAAGGACACAAACTTGCCCCAGTTTAAATGGCCCAACAAGTTCACATCTTTTGACAAAAGGTCCAACTGGATCCAAATGACGGCGGTCCAGCAAACAAATATGAAATAAATAACTACGGTTCTTCATGGCTAAGTTTCACAAATGGGTTCACGGGGCGCGGACAAAGGCTCTCGCTGACGAAGGTTTGCCCACAACTAGGATTCCCCACTCAAGGGTTCAAGCGACCAAGTGAGCGCACCTTTTTTATACCTTGCGGTACGTGCCAACGAGTTACTGTGTGTGACTAACTGTCGAATGAATTTCCCGTTGTAGATTCCCCAGAGGGAGGGTGGAGCGAGGCTCTCTTAAGTACCCAAGCCACCCCTTAGGCTCTTATCGCTTGGTGTCAGGAATAAACAACGAGTCTTCCAAACTAGTCTGTCACAACGAGCTACAATAATGATTATCTCGGTGTCTTCACAGCTTTTCCTTATGAAAAGGTAGTGAGTGAAGGAAGAAATCGAACCATTACCTAGCTTCGACAAAGCCTTTAATTAACCCCCCAACCCACTAGAAATGGTCAACTAATGCACAAATTATACACATCACAAGACATGATTTCGAGGCCAATTCTCTAAAATATCCCCAGTGGAGTCGCCAGACTGTAGACAACAGAACCTGGGCAACGCTGTTCTAGGCTTGCGGCCTAGTTGGGAAGTACGAAATAACATGGAGTCGCCACCCGGTGTGAACCGGGACAAAGATTTAAGGCCGCACTCACCCCTCGCAAGGGAAGACCTCAAACCGTTGGGTTCGGAATGGTCCCTTACTTATGTCACTTGTGATGATATAATTTGTGCAATGAACTAACCAAGTCTACTCAATAATCATGCTCAAGGGTACTGAGATCTAACATGCTTTCATCCAAATAATTCCACGCAATGTAACACAACGAGCATATTGAATCATTAAAGCAACATGTATAAATCATTATCCTAACACATCATAAACTAATAATGTGCATAAGGAACAACCTAAATATGCTTTAACAAATAAATAACAACTAAATTATGCCATGCTTTAAATAATAAACGAATAACCTAAAGACTATAACATGCTCAAATACAAATTTGGATGAGACGAGATATGTGTATCTTAAGTGGTACGTGGCATTGTATCCCGAGTGCAGACCATATTACCGTCCATTCGGAATCGGCTATGGAATTTATGTCCGGGTTTCCATCCGATATACCACAAAAGGGAACACATATCCCGCTCATCCAAAAATCACATCATGCCTCAAACGACTCTCATGCAATTATATATCAAGATAAATAAACAAAAATAAAGAAGATAAGTAAAAAGGGTGCCCTCAGGTCTAACCTCTTTTGTCGTCTAAAAAAGGGCGTTACACGTCCGTTGGAATGGAGATTGATCCGATGCTTTTCCGATTTGTCTACTCAATGTCTTTCCTCGCTGCTTTGATGCTCGGGCTGCTGTTTCAAGTCTGTTTCACTGCTGTTTCGCTGCTACGTTTCAGGTCACTGTCTTGGTGATTTAGTGGACTGTTTTGAGTGATTTTGAAGGCTAATGGAGCTGCGGTTTTGAGGGTTTTTTAGGGAAACTTTATGGAGATTTTTGAGGGGTTTTCTAGGTGATTTTAGGGCTGTTTTGCTGGCTAAAGTCGCAGCCAAAACTGACCAGAACAGAAGTGAAGATGCGGCAGTTCAAGGTGCAGTGGGGGCGTTTTTTTGGGGACTGTTTTGGGGCTGCGAATGGGGCTGTGTTTGGAGAGTGTTTAGTGCGACTTTAGGGCTTTATTTGAGGCTTATTTTGGTGTGTTTTAGGGCTGTGAATGGTGGCTAAAATTCGGCAATGGAGGGCAGTGAAAGGGGCTTAGGCGTGAAGGGTGTTGGTGAAGGGTGAAAGATGCGGCAATGGAGGGTGCTTAGGTTTAATGATTCGGCAATGGAGGCTTCAAGGAGGTTTTTGGACGTGCAAGGAGGCTTGAGAAAGTGTTGGGACGTGCTTGGGGAAGTATGTGTGCTAGGTTTTGAATGGGGGGTGAATGCCTCTTTTTATAGGCAAAGAGAGAAGACTTTCCTAATTTGAGTAGGAAAGAATCTCCTAATTGGTTCTTCATAAGGAATAGATCTCCTTATTTGGATTTGTGATTGGATTTGATTTGGTAGGGATTTGATTTGATTTCTTTTATTTAGGTAAGGATTCTACAAGATTTTAGCATGTGATAAATGTGCATATACCTAATAAAGAGGGCATGGGCGTGAATCACTCTCCTTGGGTGTGTGGTTTTGGTTTGACTTGTATTTTGGGTTTAGTTTGGGTTTTGGGCCTTAGGTAAGCTTTGAAACGGAAGTCCAACAAACAACCGGAGCCAAACAACGAGGTTAAATCCAACAAAAATTCCATTTTCCAACTTTACCCTTCCAACGTCCGTTTCCCGCGACTTTCATGACTAAAGAGGTAGTTGCCTCCATACGAGACTCATCATTGGGCTAATGTGTAAAAATGCAATGCCTACAATTAGCAATCAGATAAAAACCACGGGCCCATGGTACACTTTAGAAGTCAGTTCTAAGTGTTTTTTTAGAGATTGCTAATAGAGACGTCGACGGGATTATCCCTATAGAGATTTGACGTTTACATCTATATCTCTGGGATATCTCCAGATACATGTGACGGAGGAATTATACATATCTCATGACCTTGACCTGTATGATTCAGCGAGTTTATCCATGGTCGTCATAATTTACGGGTGGGTAAATTATGGACACTAAATTAGATTTCGTGACGGATATGCTTGAATCTAGAGAGTCTTAATAGTCAAATATACTCGTAGAGCACTAGGGCAGTTTTTATGAATAATACTGATTATTTATAAGTCGTTTAAAGGTTAAACGAAAAATACATGCGAATGGACCTAATAGTTTCCTAATTTTTATGTATTTGAATTTAATGATAGATTTTATTAAATACACATTAATTATATGTCAAATTGTGATATTTGACATATATCATAAATATATATGTATTTGGATATTTAAAGTAAATATTATACATATATTTAAAATATTTATATTTAAATAATTATTTAATTATTAAATAATTAAATTATTTAAAAATATAAATATCTTTAGTTTTGATATTTATTGGAAATACCTTGAGTTGCTTTTGTTGACTTGTTGAAATTCATTAAAGTTGTAATGATCAAGTTTGCAAGTTGATAAAGCAAAAATTAAATGAAACAAAAATAATATCTAGATATTATTTTCTTGACCAAATTCGGCCAAGGGCATTTGTGTGAAGTATATATTGTTTTGTTTCATTTCATTAGGTTAAGGGTTCATAAGTTACAAAAACAAACACAAAAGAGTTGAGAGAAAAGTTTGAAGACAAAAGGAAAAAGCTTGGAAATCTTTGAGTTTTGTAAGTTTTTCTTTAAAGCCTTCAACATAGAAAATGTTTCTAACATGCTTAACTTCAATATGTGTTTCTAGGATGTTGTCTCTATACTTATAGTTTGTATTTTAATTGTTTCTGAACTTGTTTGAAATATGTGTGTATGTATGGTTTATAAGTGAGCTTGAAATGGTTTCAATGGCTTATTTTTGATTATTTGATAATCAAGTTGCCATTCTAGAGTTTCTAAGCCACTCATTGATGACCTAGAATTGTTCTTGATTTGTTTCATGATGGTGAGACTTGTTTGGTGTTGTTTAGATTAAATAAAAGTGATGGATTTAATTGATTTGTTAAGTTTTGTCAATTTGAAGAAATTGTTAAATTAGGGTTCTTAACCCTTTCCAAATTTTGGGGTTTTCCTATATGTGATGTATTATGATGTGTATATGATGCATATTAATTTTTGAGTTGATTGGATTTGATCTTGGCATGTTTTGAACATAAAGGACCAAATTATAAAAACTGAAAATTCTGGGGTGGTTTCGGCAATTAGACAAAAAATGGGATTTTTGTTGCAATCTGATTTTGATGTGTTGGACATGTTGGAAATCATTTTACAAATGATTTAGAATCATCCAAAATTGTATTTGACAATTTTAGGACTAAAATGATCAATTTGCAAAGTTGTGGGGCAATTCGGTAATTACCAAGAAATTTGATTTCTTGTGTAATTTTTTCAGAATTTTATAATTGGATAATTAAATAATTAAGTTTATTTAATTGATTCAAGAAAAATTTTGAAATTGGAAAATTTTGATTTTCCGTGATTCCGCTGCGTTACCGGATTTTCGCCATAAAACCCCTACAAAATCCAAAATCCAAAATTTGGGTCAAAGGCCCTTACCTTATTTTCTTGTTGTTTCATTCCTCTTTTAGGGTTTCATGGATGCCAAACCTTCTTGTTTCTTCCTTCATCTCTCTTTCTTCTTTTCTTCTTTCCCTTTTCTTATTTTCCTTCTCTTCTTCTTCTTCCCCCTCCTCTTCATTCTCACGTTTTCTTATTTCCTTTCTTCTTCTCATTTAGTGAATTTGGTGAATAGTATACCCTTTTAT
The DNA here is from genome assembly GCA_019454045.1 of Zanthoxylum bungeanum. Taxonomy (NCBI): domain Eukaryota; kingdom Viridiplantae; phylum Streptophyta; class Magnoliopsida; order Sapindales; family Rutaceae; genus Zanthoxylum; species Zanthoxylum bungeanum. Next base: position 361,119 of record SKCR01021777.1, on the reverse strand, counting down.
ATAGTTTGAGTCATTTGATATTTGGAAGGTTGGAGAAAAGTGTGGAATTTTGGAGAAAGTTTGAGATTCTTCCATTTGGATCCGAAAATTACTATTCATCAGAATTTTTGACTTGCTCTCTTGACCTATTTCTGGTCCAATTTGGAAACATATACAACGTAGAAATCTTAGATCTCGATCTCAGCTTTCCGGAGATATAAAATTCATAAAAATCGGAGATCGTATGAAAATGTTACGGCCCGATTACTAAAAGATGTTCGAGATGGAACGAAAACTAAGTTTCGCTTCAAAATTTCAAGGAATCTTCTGAATGTCCCAATACCATTTTATAAGAATATTTGCTCGAACATGATTTATATCAAGTATTATACCTCTGAACTACAATAGTCATCAGGCTCTGGTAATGTACAAGTCGTCGGGGTCACTGGATGTTACATTAAGTGTACACTTTTTAATACTTATCAGCGTTCTGCAGAGAATCTGACCGATCCATTTACAAAGACCTTGACGACTAAAGTGTTTAAAGGTCACATAGAGATTCTAGGATTATGCGATATATCTCATTTGCTCTAGTGCAAGTGAAAGATTGTTGGGATATATGCCCAAGAGCATAATATAATATGTAAATGGGATCTTATTTTAAGTAATAAACAATACAATTATTCATTTATGAAAATATTGATTTAAAGTCGCATATTATAAATTATCATTTATGCCATTGGATACTAAATGTAGTTTCAGACTTAGTGTATAAGTGTTATGCACAAGAGGATTTAAGTTTGAAATCAGTAATCATAAATAGTCCATAGAGAGCAAACAAAGATGGACAATTTGTTTGTGGTTTATCTATAATTGCGGTTCATTTCATATAGTATGACGACTTTGATCCGAGTTCGCTCATGTGGTGACCTGAGAATGGAGGCACCTTATATGATGCGATCATATAGGACTATACCAAGACAAAAATAAATTTTTTAAATATCTATTAAATAAAGAAATTCATATCAGTCCAATAGATGATTATATATGGGTTGATTTGAATCCTAAGTGTAATACGAACTCCTGCATGGTAGGCTATGTCATTTGATTTACAAATGTGAGGTTGGTGAAGAAATCTCGACCTATATCTACTTATTTTGGGGCCATAATTGTTGGATAATTATGACTCATAGCATCACTATTTGTACATAACATGGTGTTGTTGAACAAATTAACTATGTGAAAAAGGGAATTACTCTTTTATCATTTGTAATTAGATTACCGGATATATAAACGATAAAAGTTCATATGATTAGTTCCAGATTGATAAGATATGAGACAGTATCAATCCATCAAGGTTTAATCATTAAAACATCCCTGTAGGCACTGCATTTTTGCATATAAGTCCCGATGATGAGTCTCACATGGAGACACTACCTCTTTAAGTTGTGGAAGTCGAGGGAAACGGACGTCGAAAGGGAAAAGTTAGAAATTGATATCTTGTTGGACTAAATTCATTTGCTTAGCTGTGGTTTCGCTCGTTGGACTTCTGTTTTAAAATTCATCCTCAGCCCAAACCCCCACAAGACACACACCAAGCCCACACACCACCAAGCCCACCAAAAAGAACCAAACCCACGCCCATAATCCCTCCAAAATAATAAATACACACATTAAACACATGTTGAAATCCTAATAAATCACCTTCCCAAATTAAAAGAATCAAATCAAATCACCTTCCCAAATTAAAAGAATCAAATCAAATCTCATAAATCACCTTCCTAATTAAATTAAATCACATTCCTAAACTAAATCAAATCTCATAAATCACCTTCCTAATTAAATTAAATCACATTCCTAAACTAAATAAAATCAAATAAAATTAAATCAAATTACCTTCCTAAATTAAAGAGATCTTTTCCTTATGATACACAAACTAAATATCCTCCATAATTACACAATATTCCTTCCCTATTCGCATAAGGACAACCTCCAACCCTTGCCTATAAAAATAAGCATAAACCCAACCTTAGAACCCCTAGCTCATTCACGCCCCTCACTCTCTGGCCTTTAAGCAGCCATCTCTCTTCTCACATACGAACCCAAACCACCAAACAATAAAGACTCCATGCAGCAGCTCACGTCCCCCTCACCAAAATAACCCTTCACAAATTGCCAACAACAAACAGATAGCTAGCCAACGCCACCTCATGTAGCCGACAAGCACACAAAGGCCACCTTACAAACAAAGCCAATAAACCATAAAGTAATGCACAACCCCTTGACACCTTGCAAGCCAAAACAACAACCCCTAAAGCAAAGTGACTCATGGAACTTCTGCCCACGTACCAGACAACACTCTCGGCTTCACACCAAGACCGAACCAGCCCTCAACCGACTGAACAAACAAACCTAGACTCACGCCCACCGACCAAACTGACACATACATGCAGCCAACGTTCCACGTATAAACAACTGCGCCAAATATCCCTGCAAAACAGTCCCCAAAACTGCACCCTAAATGATCCAAAAACACCCCCCAAACTGACCCCAAACCAGTCTGAAAATCAGTCCATAAAACAGTCATCCGAAATTGCCCAAATACCGTGAACAACAACCAATAATAACGACCAGAAAAACTGCAGCAAAACAGAGTAAACGACAACGTAAAACAGCGAGGCAACGAAGGAAAACAACGAACCATCAAATCAGAAAAGTTGCGGAGCATCAACCCTTCCGACAATTGTGTAACGCACTTCCAAAAGACGACTTAAGAGGTTAGACCTGAGGGCACCCTTTTATATTTACTTCCGCTTATTTTCTATTGTTTGTTAATACTTCTTCGCATGAGTATTGTTGGTTAATGTATGATATGGCTATGGGATGAATGAAATATGTGTTCTCTCTTGTGGTATATCAGATAGAAACCCGGACATAAATTCCGTAGCCGAATGCGAATGGACGGTAGTGCGGTCTGCACTCGGGATACAATGCCACGTACCGCTTGAGAGACACACATATTTCGTTTCATCCAAATTTATGTTTATTCGTTGTTTATTAGAAATAGTATGTTACTTTTATGCATGATTTAGTCTTTTAGGATGTTATTTATTTTTCTAAGTATGATTTAGTCGTTTAGTTTGTTATTTATTTTTATGCATGATTTAGTTGGTTATTTCCAAGCATGATTAGTTATTTCTTTCGCATTAGGGATTTAATTTATGTTTATGTTTAGGTTGTTATTTACTTTTCGCTTTAATAATTCAATATGTTCATGAGATTGCGTGTTTGCCGTTATTTCGACTTACTTTTATGCATGCAAACTTAGATATAGGTTATATGCAAACTTAGATGTAGGTTGTTGTTGCGTAGACTCGGTTAAATTATTGCACAAATCCGTTCATTACAAGTGGCATAAGTAAGGGACCATTCTGAACCCAACGGTTTGAGGTCTTCCCTTGCGAGGGGTGAGTGCGGCCTTAAATCATTTTCTCAGTTCACACTGGGTGGCGACTCCATTTTATTTCTCCGGTTCAGTTCCTCCGTGGGCTACTCCGTACTCCCAACCAAGCCGCGAGCCTAGAACAGTGTCGTCAAGTTCTGTGTCCTACAGTCTGGCGACAACACTGGGGATAGAGAATCGGCCCCCAAATAATATCTTGTAATGTTTGTGATTTATGCTTGAGTTAATCGTGTCTACCGTGGGTTGAAAGGGGTTTAATCAAAGGCATTATTAAAGCTAGGTAATGGTTTGGTGTCTTCCTTCATTCACTACATTTCTATAAGGAAAAGTTGCGAAGGCACCTAGATAATCATTTACTCGAAGCTTACTGTGATGGACTAATTTGGAGGACTTGTTGTTTATTCCTGTCACTAAGGCGATAAGAGCCTAAAAGTCTTGGGTATTTAAGAGAGTTCGATCCACCCTCCCTCTGGGGAATCTTCAATAGGAAATCCATTTGACAGTCAGTCACACATCATAACTCGTTGGCATGTACCTTAAGGTATAAAAAAGGTGCGCTCATTTGGTCGCTCGAACCCTTGAGTGGGGAGTCCTAGTTATGGGCAATCCTTCGCCAGCGGGAGCCTTTGTCTATACCCCTATAAACCCGCATATGAACTGTAGTTGTAGGACCAATAGAAACTATTCCTTTATGCTTGCATTTAGGACCATTGTCATTTGGATTCAGTTGGACTTTTTGTCATGAAGTATGGGCTTGTTGGGCCATTTAAATTGGGATGAGTCCGTGCTTTATGGCAATTGGGCAAAAAACTTCTAAAATAACGATGGGCCATTTTGTGTTTAGGCCCCTCATCATTTGAAGTTATTTAGCCATGTTATCGCAAAAATTTAAACATGTTGGGGCTTTTCGACTGGATAAGTTTTCACTGCGCAATAGTATGATTGAATGCTTTAAAATGATAATGGGCCGACTTATATATGTAGGAAACGCTTTCCCTCGCGCAGCGGAAGCGATTAGGCTCACAGACCGAACTTGAAAAATTTTTCTGCTCTCCATTCGCTTTGGCCGAACCACACCAGTGAGTTCACTGATGTTTTGCTTCTGTTTTGCATGGAAGCCGAAAGGCCACAAGGGCACATGACTAAAAACGCATCCAAAGAGCATATGTATTGCGCCACTACATCATATAAGCAATTTAATCTCACTGACGTGAATAGTTTTTTATCATTGCATATATAAATATAATATGCGCACATATATGATGACTTCAGTTTGATGATTATTTGCGCACAATCATCATCAGCTACACTATGTTTAATATTTAATAATCCTCAATGCATGGACCAGTCACGCACACAACTAAGGTCCAGAGATGCGATTGTTTGTCTCTCATTCGTGTGATTGTGATGCCGACAAATTCATCATGATCGTGAACAATATGTGACAGATCGGGTCTACCACTCAATCTTCCGAGCTATGTCTCGTAACCACCGGAGGGTAGTGTGGGCTACACTCACAAATTAAACTCTAAACGGTTTAGAGAATAAGATCACACACCGAAATAATTTCAGGTTCTTCAATTCTCTTTCTCAACTTTTGAGAGCTTAAAGAAGAGATGGAGGCTAGGGTTTTCAAAGTCTTTTCTGAAAAATTAAATCATAATTTTTCTTTTATACTTGTGGATAATTTGTTTCATAAAACAAATCAACCACTAGTATCCCATCTCTCTAAATTCGGCCAAGGGGTAGGATTTCTAGTTTGATTTTGCTTCCAAAATAAACAAATCCTAATCCTTATTTGCTTAGGTAATTTCGGCCAAGGTAAGGTATTAGGATTTGATTTTGTTTCTCAAACAAACAAATCATATTCCTTATCCAATAAGGAATCCTACCTTGGTAATAATTCTTAGCCTTTATTAAATTATATCATATATAATTTAATGTTCTATTTAATAATTATCATATAATTATTAATACCTTATATTAACTTTTAATATAAAGTCTCAAGTGTGATTAATTAATGTTATTAATCATATTAATAATATTTATTCTTTGTGAGTATATAATTGGACCATCCAATTATATTAGCTCCGCTAAAGTATATCGAGCTAGCACGGGGACCAAGTGGACCTACGGTTCCGAGCTCCAATAATCTCGAAATACTAATTAAGCTCTTAATTAAATATTCCGAATTATTCCACTAAAATTCCGAAGTTGCACTCTCACTGCCGTAGATGAAATATTAAGCCGAACCAATTCGGTGTCTACAGTCATTGCATACGAATTGATCCTTCACGAATATCTCGTAATTAGAGCCGGGTCATAATGTCTGTTATACCCTTCTAATTATTTTTACCTTAAGTACCATTGATTCTCTAATGAACGATTTATTCACAACTATTATGAATATTAATCTTTCTATTCGTAATAGAAAAACTTGAGCGCTCAAACCGTTCAAGTACCGAATCAACCCTTAAGAGAGATACTCATCTACTTCTCGTAAGAAGGAGTGAATTCCATGTCTATGTAAAACGTTCCCAGCTACATAACATATTATGCCCCCAAAGTACGTAGTTATTGGTTGGGATTGCAACACCAACCTCACATTTGTAAATCAAAGGACACAACCCGTTATGCAGGAGTTCGTAGTATACTCAGGATTAAGATCAATCCATATATGACCATATAGTAGATCGAAATGACTTTTTTTGTTTAACGGATATTATAAGAATGTCATTTCTATCTAGGCCCAGTCCTATATGATCACATCATATAAGGTGCCTCCATTCTCATGTCTCTACATGGACGATCCGGATTAAGATCGTCATCCAAATATAGAATGGACCGCAGCTATAGATAAACCACAAATAAAGTACCCGGTTTGTTTGCTCTATATGGACTATTTAAGATTACTAACTTCAATCTTAAATCCTCTGGTGCATGACGTTCATACACCAAGTCTGAAGGTACATAAGTAATCTACGGTATTTATGAAGATATATAATATGCGATATTGAACAAAAAATTAGATAAATGAATAATACATCCTTTTATTTCTAAACACACGAAGCCGTTTACATCACATGTAGCTCTAGGGCATACATCCCAACAATATATTCCATACATCGCACGCATCTCATGCATAAACACATCATGTTAACCTCTGAGTCTTAAGAGTCATCATAGATACCCGTTGGGTTAGGAAAGAATGAAGACTCGTCAAAAGGCCGTTAGCGAACATGAGCGAATCAGTTAATAAGGGATCTCGTATGGATCAGCTGAAGACTAGTCTCACCAAGGTTACCGAGCAGTTGTAAGCTTTGACCGCCGCTGTGGCCAATATGGTTGTGCCCCATGCTGTGGGACGCTCTAAGGATGTGAGGGGTGAGGACCCTCCAAACAGATTGAGTGATGGTATCCATATCTTTGATGATGACATGGCTGAGTATGAAGCATGCGCCTTTGGACTGGCTGCATTGATAGCCTTGAAGGCTAGGAACGTGGAGGTCTACGGAGACTCGATAGTCCGACAGATGCAAGGAGAATGGGAATTGAAGGAAGAACGGTTGAAACCCTACTTATTCCACCTCAGAAATCTGACACAGGCTATCCCTGACTGCAAATTCCAGCACTTGCCACGGGAAGAAAACCTGATGGCAGACGCGTTAGCCACACTAGCTGCAACTTGGGAAAATCCGGAGAAATTAGTGATGAGACCTTTGGTGTTGACGACGGCAAGTAGACCCATTTATGAGATAGAGAGAATCTTGGAAGTACAGGTCGACGAGGGGAAGCCCTGGTACTATGATATTAAGCGATACTTAGAACATGGGGAACTCCTGGAAGAAGCAAGCAGAAAGGACATGATAGCCATTCAGAAGTTGGCCTCTCAATATGTGAGTCTGAAAGGAGAACTCTACAAGAGACAAGCGAACGACATTCAGCTAAAGTGTTTGAGAAAATAAGAAGCTCAGAAGGTAATAGAAGAAGTACATGCCGGAGTATGTGGACCGCACATGAATGGATTGAACTTGTCCCGCAAGATAGTCAGACAAGGTTTCTACTGGTCGACCATGGAAGCTGACTGCGCGAAGCTAGTAAAGCATTGTTACAATTGTCAAGTGCACGGTAACTTAAACCATTTGCCGCACACAGAGTTGCATGGGCTATCAGAGCTGTGGCCTTTCTCAGCATTGGGAATTGATATGATCTGAGAAATTCGACCGCACGCATCGAATGGACATCGCTTCATAATAGTGGCAGTAGACTACCTTTCAAAATGTGTGGAAGCCGAGTCATTCCGTAATGTTACAGCAAAGCAGATGGTGAAGTTTTTAGCCCGGAATCTCATATGCAGATATGGAATGCCGCATCATGTAGTAACGGACAACGAAGTTCAGTTTCAAGGAGAAACCAAGGGAATGCTACAAAATTACGGGATAGGACATCACAAGTCGTCACCTTATAGACTGCAAGCAAATGGGGCAGTCGAAGCAGCCAATAAGACAATAAAGAAGATGTTAGCCAAAATGATGGAGAACTACAAAGATCGGGTCGATAAGCTACCGTACGCCCTGTGGGGGTACAGAACCTCTGTGAGAACAGCAACAGGAGCCACGCCTTACTCTTTGGTCTACAGAATGGAAGCAGTACTGCCAGTGGAAGTTGAGATATAATCTATGCGGGTATTAGCAGAAGTAGGGTTACCTGAGCAAGAATGGGCCTCGCAGAGATTTGAACAGTTAGCGTTACTGGATGAAAAGAGAGCGAAGTCTTTATATCATATGCAGTTATACCAGAAGAGGTTGGCTCGAGCATTCAACAAGAAGGTGCGTCCTACCAAGTTCAGAAAGGGTGATCTGGTGCTTAAGCAGTCAAAGCCGTCGACGACATACCCGTGAAGGAAGTTCATACCTAACTGGGAAGGACCCTACAAAGTCCAGAAACTAATGGGAAATGAGGCAGTGAGACTGTCAGATTTGGAAGGGAATGAGTTAATCGAGCCGATCAACGTGGATAGATTGAAACAGTATTTTTCTTAAGGAATGGAAGACCGAGCGATCACTAAGAGAACTGACGGACGACCTAACCTAACGGGATAGGAAATTCATCCATGCATGCATGTATACACGTAACGTACTTGCAATTTTTGTGTTTGTTCTGTGTTTGCAGGTTTCAAACAAAAGAGAACTGCACAATCACCAGAAAATAACCGGCATGAGGAAACTATAAGCAGACCCAGGCGGCGATCAGAGACATGCGTATGCACATGGAGCCAAGGAGCATAATGAGGGTCTAACCCATCAGGAACAGAGAGTACCTCCACACATGCATACATACACATCACATGCACGCATTTTTATTCTGTTGTTTTGTTTGTGTTCACAGGTCTCGAAGAAAAGAAAGAGAAAGCGGCAAATGCAAGCCAACCAGAAGCAGCAACAGTACAATATCAGCAATTTTCAGGAATGAATCACAGGGTTGAGGCCCGCATTAGTATTAGTTTTAGGGAAGGAACCCCAGGGTCGAGGCCCACATCAGTATTAGTTTCGGGGATGAGTCCCAGGGTTGAGGCCCACACCAGTATCAGTTTCAGGAAGGAATCCCAGGAGGCGAAGCCCACATTATCCGCAGTCGAAAGGAAGAATTCCAGTGGAGTAGGTAAAAATAAAATAAAAAGAGAGATAAGTCATTGATAGTGAAGCATATGTCCAGTGATGACATTGTTTGCTGTAGGGTGAAACCTTAGAAACGATAAGTGCGAGACGTGCTCTCATCCGGTATTCTAAGCAGTGGATCTCGGTTAGACTCGCGAGCACATGATTACGGGATCTTAGCGGTAGAAGCCAGAGTAGTTGGCGAGATGACTAGTTAAGGAGATGGCAGATTAGTGAATGATCGTTTGCCAAGATGTCCATCCTGGTTTAATTATGTTACGATATGTGATATGGTTGGAAACAAAGAAAAAGTCTCTGAAAAGAAAAAGAATAGACCACCTATAACCGATAAGCGTGAAGCTACCCATGAGCGAGTATTAGGACCACCATGAGGAGAAATGCTACCTTAAAGGGTAGGTGTGTCGAAAAAAGAGAAAGAAAGAAAAAAAAAGAAAGAAATAAAAGAGAAAGAGAAAAAAAAAGAAAAAAAAGAAGTTCAAAAAGAAAAGAAAGAAAATAAAGAGACGAAAGAAAAGAAGAAGAATACCATATCATGTTGAGTACGAGGAAGTAATCACAGAGTATGATCAAGACATCTCGGTTGGTTAGACCCACTGATCCAATTCTCCGAGACAAAATCATCGAGTTGGCTTACTTAAGGACTAAGCTGCGAAAGAGCCTTGGCACACACACACTAGGAGTCTAGTTCAGATCACTTATTCAGACGATCAGATTTGAGTGTATTAAGTACTTTGAAGGTTCTCTGGTTTCGACGCGAAGCATTCTTTGAGGACGAAAATATGTTTAGCTATCAGGATTATCTCGTGAGAAGTAGTACTTGTGAGAGCAGCAAAGAATAGAAAAATGAGCCAAGACTGGGGGAGACCAGTCTACCCTTTCTCATACAGCACAGTTCGGGGAATGAACCATCACATCAGCGTCAGTATCAGTTTTGGGGATGAGTCCTAGGGTCGAATCCCACATCAGCATCAGTATCAGTTTTGGGGATGAGTCCCGGGGTCGAGGCCCACATCAGCATCAATATCAGTTTTGGGATGCGTCCCAAGGTCGAGGCCCACATCATCATCAGTTTTGGGATGCGTCCCAGGGTCGAGGCCCACATTGTCAGCCATATTGGGATGCGTCCCAGGGTCGAGGCCCCCGTTGTCAGCAGTTTCGTGATGCATCCCAGGTTCGATGCCCACTGCGTCATCAATTGTAGTTCTGGGATGCGTCCCAGGGTCGAGGACCCACTACATCATCAGTTTTAGGATACGTCCCAAGGTCGAGGCCCATATTGTCAGTGGTATTGGGATGCGTCCCAGGATCGAGGCCCCCGTTGTCAGCAGTTCCGGGATACATCCCAGGGTCGAGGCCCACTGTGTCATCAGTTGTAGTTCCGGGATGCGTCCCAGGGTCGAGGACCCACTACATCATCAGTTTTGGGATGCATCCCAAGGTCGAGGCCCACATTATCAGCGATATTGGGATGCGTCCCAGGGTCGAGGCCCCCGTTGTCAGCAGTTTCGAGATGTGTCCCACGGTCGAGGCCCACTGCGTCATCAGTTGTAGTTCCGGGATGCGTCCCAAGGTCGAGGACCCATTATATCAGCGGTATTGTGATGCGTCCCAAGGTCGAGGCCCTCGTTGTCCGTTACAGTTATTGTGATGTGTCCCAGGGTCGAAGACCCACTGTATCAGCAGTTGTAGTTCCGGGATGCGTCCCAGGGTCGAGGACCCATTACATCATCAGTTACAGTTCCGGGATGCGTCCCAGGGTCGAGGTCCACTACATCATCAACTTAGTTCGAAGCAGCAGGCAAGTCAGGTGGCAGCTGGCGAGCCAGGTAAGTAAAAATGCAGTGCATAACTTTGATAGGATTGTCATTGTCACACACTGCACAAGTCTCATCAAAGTGGGGGCGACTGTAGGCACTGCATTTTTGCATATAAGTCCCGATGATGAGTCTCACATGAAGACATTACCTCTTTAAGTTGTGGAAGTCGCGGGAAACGGACGTCGAAAGAGAAAAGTCAGAAATCGATATCTTGTTGGACTAAATTCGTTTGTTTAGCTGTGGTTTCGCTCGTTGGACCTCTGATTTAAAATTCATCCTCAGCCCAAACCCCCCACAAGCCACACACCAAGCCCACACACCACCAAGCCCACCAAAAAGAACCAAACCCACGCCCAAATGGACTAAACCACACGCTTATAATCCTTCCAAAATAATGAATCCACACATTAAACACATGTTTAAATCCTAATAAATCACATTCCCAAATTAAAAGAATCAAATCAAATCACCTTCCCAACTTAAAAGAATTAAATCAAATCTAATAAATCACCTTCCTAATTAAATTAAATCACATTCTGAAACTAAATCAAATCTCATAAATCACCTTCCTAATTATATTAAATCACATTCCTAAACTAAATAAAATCAAATAAAATTAAATCAAATTACCTTCCTAAATTAAAGAGATATTTTCCTTATGATACACAAACTAAATATCCCCCATAATTACACAATATTCATTCCCTATTCGCATAAGGACAACCCCCAACCATTGCCTATAAAAAGAAGTATAAACCCAACCTTAGAACCCATAGCTCATTCACGCCCCTCACTCTCTGGCCCTTAAGGAGCCATCTCTCTTCTCACATACGAACCCAAACCACAAAACAATAAAGACTCCATGCAGCAGCTCACGTCCCCCTCACCAAAATAACCCTTCATAAACTGCCAACAACAAACAGACAGCTAGCCAACGCCACCTCATGCAGCCGGCAAGCACACAAAGGCCAACTTACAAACAAAGCCAATAAACTCTAAAGTACTGCACAGCCCTTGACACCTTGCAAGCCAAAACAACAACCCCTAAATCCAAGTGACTCACGAAACTTCAGCCCACGTACCAGACAACACTCTCGGCTTCACACCAAGAACAAACCAGCCCTCAACCGACTGAACAAACAAACCTAGACTCACGCCCACCGACCAAACTGACACATACATGCAGCCAACGTTCCACGTATAAACAACTACGCCAAATATCCCTGCAAAATAGTCCCCAAAATTGCACCCTAAATCATCCAAAAACACCCCCCAAACTGACCCCAAACCAGTCTGAAAATCAGTCCAAAAAATAGTCATCCGAAACTGCCCAAATACCGTGAACAACAACCAATAATAATGACCAGAAAAACTGCAGCAAAACAGAGTAAAAGGCAGCCCAAAACAGCGAGGCAACGAAGGAAAACAACGAACCAGTAAATCAGAAAAGTTACGGAGCATCAACCCTTCCGACAATCGTGTAACGCACTTCCAAGAGACGACTTAAGAGGTTAGACCTGAGGGCACCCTTTTATATTTACTTACGCTTATTTTTTATTGTTTGTTAATACTTCTTCGCATGAGTATTGTTGGTTAATGTATGCTATAGCTATGGGATGAATGAAATATGTGTTCTCTCTTGTGGTATATCGAATGGTAACCCGGATGTAAATTCCGTAGCCTAATCTGAATGGACGATAGTGCGGTATGCACTTGGGATACAATGCCACGTACCGCTTGAGAGACACACATATTTCGTTTCATCCAAATTTATGTTTATTCGTTGTTGATTAGAAATATTATGTTACTTTTATGCATGATTTAGTCTTTTAGGATGTTATTTATTTTTTCTAAGCATGATTTAGTCGTTTAGTTTGTTATTTATTTTTATGCATGATTTAGTTGGTTATTTCCAAGCATGATTAGTTATTTTTTTCGCATTAGGGATTTAATTTATGTTTATGTTTAGGTTGTTATTTACTTTTCGCTTTAATAATTCAATATGTTCATGAGATTGCGTGTTTGCCGTTATTTCGACTTACTTTTATGCATGCAAACTTAGATATAGACTATATGCAAACTTAGATTTAGGTTGTTGTTGCATAGACTCGGTTAAATTATTGCACAAATCCGTTCATTACAAGTGGCATAAGTAAGGGACCATTCCGAACCTAACAGTTTGAGGTCTTCCCTTGCGAGGGGTAAATGCGACCTTAAATCATTTTTCCAGTTCACAATGGGTGGCGACTCCATTTTATTTCTCCGGTTTAGTTCCCCCGTGGGCTACTCCGTACTCCCAACCAAGCCGCGAGCCTAGAACAGCGTTGTCAAGTTCTGTGTCCTACAATCCCTAGTCGGAGTATTATCGAGATTGGACATCGATAATGCGGAATAGACTAGTATTGCACTTGTGCGTGTTATGGGAGCATAACGGCATAGTTCTTATATATTTGGGTATTGGATACTCATGCAAGTGTAATAGGAGGTTGTGTTTACCGATGGTACGGAAACAGCTTCGCTCTGGATAGACCCCTCGAAATTCCATTGGTAGTATGACTATGTGTCTATAGAAGTCTGAATCATGGTAGAGGTGTATTTGGTCTTAACTTGAGACTTGCACCGCTAATACTTGCCACAATCAATATACTTTGGTTTTGGTCGTCCAGGGCTTTAACCGGTTATGTGTACGTCTCTTCTGGGTATATTGAGAATCTTAGTGTATTGGGTGTGATGTCGAGATTGAAGTATCACTTCAGTCATATGGAGATGATGGTCACGTAGGATACGGAACTAGTGCTCTTATATGTTGCAGTTATCGGGATAATATGACTAGGTCATGATTATCCGATTATAGAGACTAGTTACCAGAGATCCGATATTTGCTTCGTACGGGGCAGACACAATTCCAACCCCAGGCCTAGCACGTGACATCTGATATTGGATCACAATATGCAATACTACGTATACTACACCTGATATAAATTACATATTCCTTTAAGAATATTTCTGGAGAATTGGGTAGGCACGGTGTTTTGCTAGAAGCCAACCATGTCTTGTAAATCGGTAAAAACATAGTACTAGGTATGTACGTGTTCGGATAGTCCGACGACCAGATTTACTGCCAACATATCCAGGGATCTTATGGGTCACTTCCCGAAGATTCACCGATGACGTATGACTCGGACATAATTAATCTATGATTAATTATTAGAGAGAGAAAATTAATCTAGGATTAATTGCGGAGATATTTTATCTGGGATAAAATACTATTTAAAGAGAGAAAACGATTAATTTGGAATTAATCGATAAAATAATATATTCGATATATTATACGAAATTGGATTTTGACGCGGAATTTAAATTAGATTTTAATTCGGGCTAACGAGTTAACTTAGAATTAATTCGCTAGCGACGTGAATAGTAATTTTACTAAGCATAATTATTTAATTAAATTTGATTAAATTACGTCGCAACGGAAAATTCGTTAATTCGGAATTAGCGAACCCGAGCCCGAGAGTGTTTGCGGGCTCACTCGCATTTTGAATCGAGTGGGGCCCACAAGTCACCTTTTGGTGATTGACAACCAGTCACTATTCATGATGGTGGTAGATGGAGGCATTTAATGCCATTTTTCCCTCCTTTTTGCCTTTTGTTTTTTGGAAAAACAAATACCAAAATTGTGAAGGATTTGTATTAGGTTTTAGAAACCAAAAACACAATTTTTCTCTCTCTTTTTTTCTCACTTGGCCGAATGGCCTTCACCATTTTTCTCTCCCAAAATCGTGAGCCTAGGGTTCATTGTTCTTCATGATTTTGTTGCAAAATCTCAAGAGCTAGCATTAAAATGAGTCATACAAAGGTGATAGGGAAACCCATTCATGGCATGGAATCCATTTACAAAGCTTGGAGCACACAAAGAGGGGTTGACCGAAACTTGGAGCACAAAGTTTGGGCATGGCCGAGAGCTTCATCCATGGAGCAAAAGTTTTGTGTTCATCGCATCACAAAATCCGATCAAAATGAGTATTCCGCAACTTTACTTTGATGTATTCACATGTTTTCATTGCTTAATTGATCTTGGGAAGACCTAGAAAACCCAACAATAATTTGGTGTGTGACTGATGACATTTTATATAGATATGGAATTCACTCATTCTTGTGGGAAGTAGATGAGTATCTTTCTTAAGGGTTGATTCGATACATGAATGGTTAGAGCGCTCATGTCTTTCTATTACGAATAGAAAGATTAATATTATAATAGTTATGAATAAATCGTTCATTAGAGAACCAATGGTACTTATAACATAAAATAATTGGAGGGGTATAACAAATATTATGACCAGACTCTAATTATGAAATACTCATTGAGGGTCAATCTGTATGCGGTGATTATATCAGTGGACGCCGACGAGTTTCGGTATAAAATATATCTGCGGTAACCAGAGTGCAACTTTAGATTTTTAGTAGAATAACCTAAAGTTAATAATTCGAAATATTTAATTAAAGAGTTTTAATTAATATTTCGAGATTATTGGAGTTCGGAACTGTAGGTCCATTTGGTCCCGTGTTAGCTCGTTACACTATAGAAATTCATGGAATAATTGGATAGTCCAATTATAGACACACTTGAAAAAGATTAAATAATTGAGAATTATTTAATTACATAATTATTAATTAATGTTTAATATATAATTTTTTTATATGAATGATTATTAGATAATCATTTAATATAAGATTTGATTTTAAAATAAATTTGATTTAACTCAAATTCAAATATGTAATTTATATCATGATATAAGTTACATTTTAAATTTTAATTTCAAATTAAATGATATTTGATATCATATTTAATCTTTTTGAAATTAATAATTTTATTGTGATAATTATAATATTGGTCAATATTTATATATGTGATTAGGGTTAGGGTTAATTTTATATAAACACAATCAACTAACTTAAACCCTAAAAATAAATACACAAGGCTTTCTCTCAATATGAACCCTAGCCACTTTCGCACCTTTTCAGTGAGATTGAAAAAGAGAGAAAAGAGAGAAAACATGGAGGATAATTTTTCCCAAGAAAACTTTCATGCAAGTGAGCTAACCTCGAGCCTACCCTCACAGATTTCTAGTGGTAAGTCATAACACGGAAGATCGAGTGGTAAACTCGATTTTTGATACACTCCCACGGCAATCAAAAATCATGAACCGAAATCATTCACGCATGATCAAGAAGCCACTATCACTTGCATGTAGCATCTGTTTTGCATGGTTGATTGCTCAAATGAGTTTGGCAGTGAGATGACTTAAGTGGGTGAAATGCATATGATCAAAACCAAAGTGGGTGAAACACATATGATCAAAACCAAAGTGGCCGCATGGTCGATGATGATGAATGGGGGATGAATGGTCACTGGACTGTGCGTGTGTTGGTCCTCGTGGCCATTGACGCACAGCAGCAACTTATATGAACAAGGCAGTGCACGCGGGCTGTTCAATTTAGTGTAAAACTATCCAGACTTTGGCTGCTAGAGTAGAGCTGTTCGGGGCTGTTCCAAGTTGATAAAAACAATGCCAAAGTAGTAAGTTATGCAAGTTAAGGGGATGGTTAGATTCAATCTTTGGGGAAAAAGATTTAAAGAAAATTTTCAAGGTCGATCTCGGGTGTTAAAGCTGCTTCCGCTGCACAAGGGAAAGCGTTTCCTACACAATTCACCCCCTTCTTGGGTATAATTGTTGTTGTTTAAGTGTGTTTATAGGCAATTTCAATTGATATCATAGCAATGTATTCTCAACAAAGACTTAATCGTCCGAGAATATATCATGGCCTCTACAAGCTACACAACAAATCTAGCTGGGGATTTTCAACAAATAGACCTTTATTCTACACCAGAACCGACTATAGCGATTGGAAGATAAGGATGTTGAACTAACTCTTTGTTGTTGATGTGCAATCCTTCGAAGTGATCACAAGAGGTACTAGAATACCGATGAAGAAAGATATCAATGTTGTGGAGTTTTCTAAATCGTAATTTGAATGGACCGATAAGGATTACATGGAAGCCTCCATAAATACAAAGGCTCTCAACCATCTACTTTATGCTATTGATGAGAGTCGAATCAACAAACTTCAGGAATTTGAAAATGCGTATGAATTATGGAAGTCATTGGAAATGGCCAATGAGGGCACAAGCCAAGTCAAAGATCAACCGGTTCATGTGCGAGTTAGATAGATTCAAAATGGAAGCCGATGAAAAGGTAGTGCAAATGATTTCTAGATTCACAATGATTGTGAATCAACTTAAAACTTAAGGAAAATTATTGACTCAAGTGAAAAAAATTCTTAGGTATCTTCTTAAAAAAATATAGAATTTTCACTTCCTCCATCAAAGAATCAAATAATATCAATAATTTGAAATTGGATGAGTTGGTGGGAAAATTATTGGTAATATGAGATGGAGCTCAAGATGAACCTAAGGGAATAAAAAGAAAAGAACAAAAATAGTATAGACCTTAAGTCATTTGTGAGAAAAGAAAATAGTGTTACCTCAAGTGATGAGGAAGATGATAATGATGATAAATTGGCACATTTGATAAAGAAGTTCAAGAAATTCCTCAAATCTGAAAAATCTAATCTCATATGGATGAGAAGAAAAAAAAGAATTGCCGAAGGAAGCACAAGAAGGATAAAATCATTTGCTATGAGTGTGAAAATGTCACATGTCATGCATGCAATAGGAAATATACAAAATATTTGATTGCATGAACAAAAATGTGAAAGTAAATGCATGAGTTCCTCAAGGTATCAAAATTAACCTTAATGGACCCAAGAAAGCTTGGGTACCAAAATGTGCCTAAATAATTTTGTAGGGGAAGCTTTGGGAATGGTTATTAATAAGAAATACAATTGAACCCAAAATTTTAACACAAAAATGATGAAATAGCTCAACAAGAAGAATATCAAATGCTACCTAAAAAACGAACAATTTCAAGATTGGCAGATTTGTGCACATAATTGGTTTAAATCTCTTAGTGATTAATTTTTGCTTCTTCATCCTTTTTTATAATGTCAAAGTGGGAGAAATAAAATGAGATTAAAACTTGTGTATACACTCACCCTTGTATTAAGGGGAACAAATTTGTACTAATGTGTTTGTCTAAGTCTTATATAGCTATATTGAAAGGCAATCACATATTGAAGGGAGCTAATATTGAGGTGGAGCAATAATCGTCAACAAATTTGAAACTCTCAAAGCTCACAAATTTTAAAGGTTGTCATCATATAAAAAGGGGAGATTATTAGCGACATATTATCTAAGATGAATTTTAATGATGCAACACAAGAAGACTTCGACGAGCATTAACAAACATTACAAAAAGATGTCGAAGTAAAATGGATGTGAAGACTCAACCGCCTAATGAAGAAATCAAGTGTAGTCTTATAGCTTAGGGCTATCATCAAAGTGAGTTTATAATTCAAGTACTATAAGCTCTTAGGACTCATTCATATTCATAAAGATGCATTCGGGAAAGTGCAAAATGTTTTAAACCTTTATATCCTAAGATTTCTGCACTGGAACCGGCATATCGATCTTCCACACCGGCATACCGGTGCCTCTGTTATGTTCTGAGCAGTTTTGTATCGCCTATGGAACCAAACTATTCCATACCGGTACCACATACCCGTCACTCTAGAGTTTGCACAGTTAATGGAATTGGACTAGAGCATATTGGCATTCTTATCGGTACCTTCTCATTTTGCATGCTCTTTGGAACCGTCATGATTCATACCAATCAGTAATCCGGTTATTGTTGCGCTTACCGGTGTCAAACGATAATATTTTATAGTCGTTATTATGGCAGACCGACCTTAGCGCACACAACAAAGACTGCTTTCATTTTCTCTATAAATTGAGTCTATATTTCGTTTTTGCCATTCTTCATGAACCTTCATACATTTTCTCTAAGATAAACACATTGAGAGTAACTTAAACCTTCTTCATCAAACACTCTTATTATATTCAAAGCTTACACACTACACTTTCATTATCATTTAGTGAGTTTCGAATACTTTGTTTAGAAACTCACACTTTCAATCTTCTTATCTTTAGTAAGTTTCGAAGTGGTGCTTTAAACTTTCATATTTCAAACACTTGGTTTGGAAATCCCTTGTTGAGTTAGTATACTCAAAAGAGTGCATTTAGTTGTAAAAGGGTTAAAAAATGAATTTAAGTGAAAAACTGTTGGCGTTGTAAAGGGTTTGGGGTAAACTTAGAAAAACTATGGTTTGTAGTGAACCACGAAAAATTCTTAGTTGTGAGTGAATTAGGGAAACTCACGGTATATAGTGAGGGATCACTTTTGATAATGGAAAGTTTCAAGCGCGGCTTGGAAGAGTGGACATAGGTATTGTTGGTCGAACTACTATAAATCACGGTGTCAAATTTCTCTATCTTTTATTCATTTTATTTATCGCAAGTTTTATTTTATATTTGCATATCACTTATTGGTAAAACATATTGACTGAGAAAATTACACACTAAGCTTAATTGATAAAACTACTAGTTTAATAACGTAAAATTGAAAGAATTTTAATTTCATATTATTCTATCGCATAGCCTATTCACCATATTTTAAGTGTAGTTGTTGTTTAAGTGTTGCTTATATGCAATTTGAGATGTACATCCTCGTTCGAAATTAACGGCTTCCAATTGGTGGAGTGGTATCGTGGGCCCGTGCTATAAACGCTCATCAGAATCATCAACGATGCTAGTTTACTCAACGGTAACCTACAAACGTCTAGCAATTTGAAAGCTACAACGTGGCGCCATATTAACCGCAACAGTACCTACGCTAATCTACGCCTTAATGCTCACAGCACCCACAAATCCTCTTCTTCACATGAAAAATTCTTACTTTCTTTCTAAAACTGCGTTTTCGAATCCGATTATGTCATCCGGGTCGCGTTCGCTGATGTGGTTCAGAAAGGGGCTCCGAATTCACGACAACCCGGCTCTCGATTACGCTTCGAAGGGATCGACATTCGTTTATCCCGTGTTCGTCATTGATCCGCATTATATGGAACCGGACCCCACAGCGTTTTCTCCCGGTTCGTCCCGGGCGGGTCTGAACCGGATCCGGTTCCTGCTTGAGAGTCTGGTGGATCTTGATTTGTCTCTCAAAAAGCTCGGGTCGAGGTTGCTGGTTTTCAAGGGCGAGCCGAGTGAAATTTTGATTCGGTGCTTAAAGGAAGTAAGTTTCTTGTTTCTGAATTTATCATATTCTTTTGCAATGACCGTTAATAACTGTATTTCAAATGTATGCTTATTTTGGTATGATAAATAAAGGTTCGTTTGGCAGTGGCTTTGAAAGTGTTTCAAGTAAAAGCACTTTTTATTTAATCGTTTGAAGTGTTTTTAGTTTAGCATTTAACAGAAACCCTTCAATTTTTTTGGGACCCAAAAAGCATATTTTTTTTATAGAAATTTGTACTCTTTTGATGACATGTTAGTCATTGATACAAGCTACAAAATCACAGTAATAATTAAGGAGTGATGCTGCTATATTTGTTTTGTATCCCAAATAATTTGATATGTGGGGTGTTATTATCACATTAACGATGAAAAATAATTAAATAATTACTTAACAATGGCTGACATATGGTATTCATTGATACATGTCCAAATTGAGATAGAAATCTGTCTCAATTTGTATGCATAGTATTATCCATATTTCTCCAATAATTATTTCATCAAACAAAACAATATAAATGCTTGGTTTACACGAGTGTTTCTTATTTTTCTCCCTTTTTTCTGTACTTTTGGGTGCTTGCAGTGGGATGTCAACAAGCTATGTTTTGAGTATGATACCGATCCATATTATCAGGCTTTAGATATGAAAGTTAAGGTAAGAGCTTTTGTTTTCCAATTTGAAAAACATCAAAGTAGCTTCCTCAAATAGTCAATCAGCAATTCATGTATTCCATTATATTTTGCATATATATCTAGAAAAGCTGGTTTGAACCACGGTGATGTGGCGATGTTGTAGATACAAGGTAATGTGAATATTTGTTTGTTTCAACAGGCTTATGCTTCAACAGCTGGGATTGAGATTTTTTCGCCTGTGAGTCACACACTGTTTAATCCTGCAGATATCATTCAGAAGGTATGCGAGTAACTCATTATCAAATGGTTCAGATCCGGAAAGCGTACATACATGGTTATTACTAGATAGTTGATTCAATTCTTTTGGTTGGCTTTTATTTTCTCCACTAATCATTGGCTATGTTGTCAAATTGAAATGACTAACATCCACAAAGAATGCAGGAAAGCCACCACTGAGTTATCAATCATTTTTGAAGCTTGCCGGGCAACCCTCATGGGTATCTTCCCCACTTCAAGTCTCACTTTCATCTCTGCCTCCTGTTGGAGATGTTGGAAGTTGTGAGATTTCAAAAGTTCCCACGATTGAAGAGCTTGGCTATAGAGGCTATGGACAGGTTTGAAGTTGCAAATATTTTCTGAAAAATATCTTGTTGGAAATCTTTATTGAATTACAGTATCTGCGCAGGAAGAGTTGAGTCCATTTAGAGGTGGTGAATCAGAAGCCTTGAAGAGATTGAGAGAATCAATCAGTGACAAGGTATGATGTTATGGCTCTGCACCTGTTAATGTTGGTTGCTAGATCATCAATTTCTGTACTTACTTGAGGTGGGCAAAAGCCTTGGTGAGGTGCTTGGAATGAAGTTTTGTAGTCTCATTTTTTATCGATTCACATAGCTAATACAAATTTTAAGCACTTGTGAGAATTGGCATTATGTGTACTCCTTATTAAGTACAGTGGATGAAATCTGGTTCATGGAAAATCCTTCATTTGTTTTATAGGCACTGGAAGAATAGTTTATTACTTTCTGCTTAGTTGCTATTGCTGATAGTGGTGCTCCTATTGATATGATTTTTTTTCCTCTGTTCTTTCTACTGCAGGAGTGGGTTGCAAACTTTGAGAAACCCAAGGGTGATCCATCTGCATATTTGAAGCCGGCAACAACTGTTTTATCACCTTACTTGAAGGTGAGTTAAATTTGGAATTTTCTGCATTGGACTTTGTGAGGATGTATTTTGTTACTACTGTCATTAACATATTTAGACTAAGCTGACCACTGCACCTGCCTACGGTCCTTTATTACTTGATCTTTAACTGTAAGTTTACTTATCTCTATGGCAGTTTGGCTGTCTGTCTTCCAGGTATTTTTATCAGTGCCTTGCAGATGTTTATAAAAATGTTAAAAGGCACACATCACCGCCAGTTTCCCTTGTCGGTCAGGTCAGTCAACCTAGTTATTTTATTTAATAATGCTGGTTATGGTCTTCTAGATGAAGCAACTAAATTTTGGTTCGACATATGCAGTTGCTTTGGCGAGATTTTTTCTACACTGTAGCTTTTGGCACTCATAATTTTGATCGGATGAAGGGTAACAAAATATGCAAGCAGGTAACACAATTCATATCCTCAATAGTTTCTTTCCTCATTATAGATGCACTTAAAATTTGATTTCACCTTCTGAAATATGCAATTAGAATGAACCCTCTAACCCACAGACATATATAAAGAAATAAGTACTATCGTAGATGTTGCTGGGTGTGACTGATAATCATCTGTATTGATTGGAATAATTTATTTAGTCTAGGTTTCACATTTCTTCTCTTCTTTCATAACAGAAAAAAATTAACTGTTTGAGCATAATCACTGTTGTATTAGAATATTATACTACTATGAGCTATAATGTACTTCCAAATATATTCATTTGTATTTAACTTCCTAAAGAATCTCTGCTCTTCGTGTGGGTTCAACTTCAAGGGAGAAAAGTTATGTTTTTACACAAAGTGATGATATTGTAAAACGGTTTTAAATTTTATTTCTATTATTGTGACTGATTCTCCCTTGG
Organism: Zanthoxylum bungeanum; assembly: GCA_019454045.1. Taxonomy (NCBI): domain Eukaryota; kingdom Viridiplantae; phylum Streptophyta; class Magnoliopsida; order Sapindales; family Rutaceae; genus Zanthoxylum; species Zanthoxylum bungeanum. The sequence continues at coordinate 338,239 of SKCR01021777.1, read as the reverse complement.
AAACTTTCTAGAGCAGAAATCTAGAAGCACATTCTAGGCACAGATCATTAGTATTGGATGTATCATTACTCGGTAGGTTATGCTGAGTCAAATCTGCTCTGGTTTTCAGCAGGGTCTGGGCCTGGGTCTGGGTTCATCCTTTACAATCAGAATAACTGGTTGCTTTTATCTTTTTCACAGCTCCAGCCTCCAGCTGTATAATGAATCACTAATTTGAGTTGCTCTATCAACTCAAATTGTCCAACCTGTTGAGTTTTTTTCCACTAATCATTTGTGTGGCTAATCAAGTTGGAAAACTATGATCCTTTTGTTTCATAAATTCACTTTCTACAACTTGTTTATGCATGGATTTTTGCTCTTTATGTGATGCTCTAACTGGTCGCTGTAGATACCTTGGAGTAATGATGATGAACTGCTGGCTGCTTGGAGGGAAGCTAGGACAGGGTATCCATGGATTGATGCTATTATGGTCCAGGTAAGGTCTGTAGCATATTCAGTGACAGTAGTTCTCTTGAAGTGCTTCTCCAATCTAGGTGAGCAACTCCTTACCTAGGTGGAGCATTGTGATGTTTGTATATCTGCTGTGTTGTAGCTGCACAAATGGGGTTGGATGCACCATCTGGCACGGCATTGTGTTGCGTGTTTCCTAACTCGTGGAGATCTGGTATGACTTCAATGTCTTGGTGCATTGAGAATTCTTCTATATTTTCTGTTTTCTTGATGAGAATTGTTCCTGCTGTTAGTTTGTTCATTGGGAAAAAGGACGTGATGTCTTTGAAAGACTTCTGATCGACTCGGATTGGGCAATTAATAATGGAAATTGGTTATGGCTATCATGTTCATCATTCTTTTATCAGGTATGAACAATCTATATATACTGTGTACAAGCAATTTACTGTACCCTGCTAGTGGAGACCAAGTAGCTCTCTATCATGTGCTCATTCCGTAGTCTATCTCTGGATCAGTGATTTAGTTTTTGCCATGCAAGTAAATCAGAGAAGATACTTTCATGACACTGCCAATGCAGCAAATCAATGTAACTGCTTAATTTTTATCATCAAATTTGAAAACATTCAACGGCTGCTTAAGGACATTGAGAATAAATGATCATACTTTGTCCAAGTCAGGTGGCCCACTCTCATGCGATCCCTTCCATATATCCCGTTTCCCCAATATAACGTGCTTTTATAGATCTGACCTTCTGGATGCTTATATTCCCCTTTCCAAATTCTGTATTATTATTCCAATGAGTAATCTTTAACTGAAGTTTTTCATATTTTAACAATTATTCTGCCTGCCAGTATAACCGCATCTACTCTCCTGTATCATTTGGAAAGAAATATGATCCCAATGGTAATTATATTCGGCATTTTCTACCTGTATTGAAAGGTATGTTGTAATTTCACCTATAGTATTTCTTTTGGCTTGGTTTAATCTGCTGCTGTTTGATAAATGACTGAGTTCCAATGATCAGATATGCCAAAGGAATACATTTATGAACCGTGGACCGCTTCATTAAGCATTCAAACTAAAGCGAAGTGCATCATTGGAAGAGATTATCCAAAACCAGGTCAGTTATCTCACTGGGTCTATTTGTTTTTGCTCTTTTTTTTTTTTTTTTTTTTTAATAATGGAGTTAAATCAACAATTGTTCAAATGAGACCTGGCGGGATCATCCAGGATGCATTATGTTTCTCATAAATATTTGGGAGATGAAAATTCTGTTATTTTGGTTTATGTTATGGGTAACTGTTCGGAAACGACGAGCATGTTTCCTGTACTACATGAACTGGTGCAACTTTTTTAGCATACTGCATTTGGCAAAGTTGTGTTGTGCCTATAAAAATAAAAGTAGCCAACCAAATGGTACCCTTCTCATAATTAGAGCCTCCATAAGGCAAATTTGTAGTATCTGTATGAATGCTATTTCTTATACTTGCTTTTCTGTAGTAATACATCTTTTGTAGTGAAATATGAATGGACCTGCATATAGTATCAAATTTAATAGTTTGTTTGTTCCTATGTTGCAGTGGTTTCTCATGATTCTGCAAGCAAAGAGTGCAAGAGGAAGCTGGGTGAGGCCTATGCGTTAAACCAAAAACTGAATGGCCAGGTGAGCGAAGACGATTTGAAAAACTTGAGGAGAAAATTGGAGGAAGATGGAAACCAGGAACCCAGTAGAAGGCAAAGACCCAGAAAAAAAATGACTGGCTGACTTTAAAGACCATTGTTCTTCAACTATGAGGAGAATATGATAGCTTTATCCTCTACACTTCACTCAAATTTAAGTTGGTGATTGATTAAAAAGTTAAACCCCTTATGACTCTCATTAGATGAGAAGCATACCAAACTAGATCATAAGCTTGTCACATCTCATTTCAATTATTTTGAGGCTCATCTAAACATGATATTTGAGCCATGCCACGGCACGGCCTTAATATATTTATAATTGTGTACTAAAGAGTGATCATTCGAGTTCAAAATCACTTTCAATACGTCATTAATATGATAAATAGTCTAATAATTATCAATCGAAACACAAAAACGAATAAATTGTATGACAAAATTGATTAAATAATTGTTATGCTCGACTCCAAAAATAACCACAAAGCCCACACGCTTTATTCGCACGTGCGAAGTCAATCCTTACACCCTTGACCCACACACACCCGTGCCATCATTCATCACTCATCAGCGCAGGCACCCCTCAAATTTTCGCCCTTCCTCATTTCCTCATCGGACTGATAAGTAGTAGTAGAGACTTTCAATAGAGAGTAACGGTGACGACGTCGTATTCTCTCTTCTAAAAAAGGGGGCGACCTGAGATCAGAACAAAACCACCAAACCCTAGCTCGAAACGACGACAATGTGGAGAAGAATCTGCTCTTCGCAGCTCAAAGCCCAAGCCCTAGCTTTAGCTCAATATTCATGTCGATCGGCGCCAATCAATCCTTCAATCGCCAGTCGATCTCTCATTTCTCGTCCTCTCTTCGCATCCCGCAACTTCAGTGTTGAATCAGGTCCTCTCTCTCACATCAAAAATACTAACTTTTACCCCTCATATCTTTACCTGTGTACTTGTTCATGTGTTAGTGTAGTGTATGTTTTTGGTCTCGAACGTGATGTTGTATTTTGTAGTGTTTTAGTTGATATTTAATTCATGATTTTTTAGATTGATTTAGGCGTTGTGTGGATAATGCTGTCCCAAATTGATGTATAAGTAGTTACGTATAGGTTGTGCTCTGTTGATTTAGATTGATCTTTTAGGTTGATTGATGTATGTATGTATGTATGTATGATGTGGATTAGTTTGTTTTATTTGTAGCAGGCACTTCTGTGAAGAAGAGAGTTGAGGATGTTATGCCTATTGCAACTGGACACGAGCGAGAGGAGCTTGAAGCTGAACTTGAGGTGATTTTTCTTGTTATATTCTTTTTTGAAGAAAATTTTCTTCTAGACAATTGGCTTGGTTGCAATGGAAATGAGAATATTAAAAAAGTGTGTAATTTATGTGGTACATTATCATTTTTGTTTGTACATAAATGAAATGCTATACAACTAAGGTGATTAGTGGCAATATGCTTATGTTAGTGGAGGCTTATGTCCTATTTAGTCCCACCTAATCATGTTCTTTTTCTTCACCCCCGGTGATGACTTGCAAGCATCTTGTATTTTAGGTTAGATGGTCTTGGCAGTTAAGAGATTATTCTGATTGAGTTGTCTCATTTGTGTAGGGAAGGAATATTCTCGAAATAGATTACCCCGTTGGGCCTTTTGGCACAAAGGTAAGTGTGTGTTTAGTAATTTTACTACATTTTTTGTAATGGTTTTACTGGTCACTATTAGTTCCTGTTGTGTGGTCCTTAATAGTTCTTTCATCAGGCCATTGAGATGTCTTATGAAAGTACATGATCTCTTGTGATTCTTTTCTGTGAAGACTTATTTTTGTTTTTCATTTCCTTCGCCTGATCTTTTTGTTAGGGATGGTAATTTGGTCGGATACCAACCAAAAAATTATCCAATATCCAAAGTTTAATGGATATTGGATAGGTTTTGGATATGAAATTAGGTATCGGAAATAGATATTGGTCGGTTATAGTTTTAGTGTTTTGGATATCGAATATCCGAAACCGACCAGAAATCAGTAAAAATAAAAAATAAAAAAATATATTATTAATTATAAAACGAAAATTAATATTTTAGATAATTAATTAATTAATTTATTTATTTTTTGAATTATCTCATATTTCTTCTTTTTTTCAAACTTTCAGTTATTTCGGCCGGATTTGGATATCCGAATTTTCGGTCGGTTTCGGATATAGATACTGACTTTTTTGGTTATGGATAGGTATTGGATATAGGATTTGTTTTCAGTTTCGGTTTCGGTTTCATCCAAAATGGTCGGATATTTGACCATTCCCATCCCTACTTTTTGTTGTGTTTTGTTTTTCTCAGTTTTTACCTTCCTTTTTTTTTTTGTTTTTTGTTTTTTGTTTTTTGTTTATGGGTGGTGAAAAATAGATTAACTAAGGTGGGGAAGGAGGAGGGGGGCGGTGTTGGTTATGTCAAATTGTTTTAATGAGTACATTGTATAACAGAATAAGACGATGCTCATCTTTGTAGCTTTTTCCATTTAAAATCATTAGTAAGGAAAGAACATGAGTGTACATTGAAACAAAAAATTTGTTATGCTCCAGTTGGGTTTTAAAGTTTGGCCTTGCAAACCATATTTTTTTCAGAGTGAAGGGAAAACACTAAAAGTTTGTGGATTAGGTTACCAAACACTATGGTAAAATAAGAAAAGCTAATTGAAATTTGAAAGTAATTTTCCATCTCACTTTCACTTAACCATACATCAGCCACACATCAGCAGCTAGTAGGGTTGTATCAGCCATACTCTCACTTACCATACATCAGCAGCTAGTAGGGTTGTAAATTTTTAGTAACAACTAACTTGCTGAGTTGCATCTTCTGATTTACATTTTTACTTGGAACAAATTCATACAACTTTTGATACTAAATATTCATATCAACTACAATATTCTAGGATAAATCTTTACATGGCACAAAGACACTTGTATGTTTAGCACTGTCATTGTGAACTATTTGGTTCAAGATTTGCATTTGTTTTAAGTTAAATAGGGTGTTTAATGACATTCAAAAAATATTATCCATATTAGCTCTTTTCGGTTTTGTATTTTTGTTTTCTGGTTGATGTGAAGTGGAATGTCATTTGATTACACCAAGACCTATACAATTCATCATCTTGATGTACTTTTCTCTTTTAATGTCATTGTAGGAAGCACCTGCCGTTGTCAAGTCCTACTATGACAGGAGAATTGTTGGATGCCCTGGTGGTGAAGGCGGTGGGTTTTTCTTATTTTTTCCTTTCCTTTTTGTCTGGATGTGCATGCCCTTTGCTAATTTATGCAAAGAATCATTTTTATTTATGAGTGTATACCATCCAAGTATCATAATTTCCCTTTTTTCTTATTTGCAGAGGACGAGCATGATGTTGTCTGGTTTTGGCTGGAGAAAGGCAAGCCACATGAATGCCCGGTGTGCTCGCAGTACTTTGTGGTAAGTGAATGTTCAAACTCGATTTGCTTATTGTCAACTAGAAAGGCCATGTTAGCAAAATATATTCGAACATGGAAAGACACTCAATCCCATTAGTTGACTGTGTTGCCTGCCTAACCTTAGGCCCAAGACTTTATGATTGGCCTACCATCTGTCTTATGACTTATCTTATCTGTACCCATTATAATCGTGATGTAATCAATTAATTGAAATTTGTTTTTATTTCTCCCTCCAAAAAAATCTTTTAATTCTTGGTTTACCTATTACAAAATCACTTAAAGAGGTTAACTTGAAATTGATGTAAAGTCAGATATTTTAGAGCTTTTAAAGTTTCTGTTAAATTGCGGCCCGCTAGAATCATGACATAAGTCTTCCAAATATGGTCTTATACTATACTGGATCTTTGACGAGAGTGTGTGTTTGATTTGTTGTGCCTGAGTGAGATCAAGTTTAAACATCTTGGTGTTCCTTGAGTTGAAATGTTAAGAAAAGAAATTAATGATGCAATTTGTTAAATTTCATTGTTTTATTCATGGTGTGACAGCTGGAAGTGGTCGGCCCAGGAGGAGATCCAGATGGACATGGGGACGATGATCATCACTAATAGCACCTGTTAATTTTCCTGATGGAATAAAATTTAAGAAGAAGATGAGACAATTTCCAATATACGTACTCTACTGCAGCTTCAAAAGTTGAAAAGCTGTCTGTTTGTTTTGAGTTAGTCCCTAGTTCTTATGACTTGCTCTCCCAACATTTGGGACGGGGTCTTTTTTTTTTTTTTTTTTTTTGTGGTTATTGAGACACAGGTCGGTCATCTGTTGGAACTATGGAATCTTGTTTTAATGCATTGCCAAATAATTGATGGCTACGCTTCAATTCTTTCTTGAAATTTCTTCTTGCCAGATTTAAAGGAATCATAGAACCTTTCTTTTGGTGTTTCTTTCTTGTGTTGGATTCTTGAATTCTAGTTCTCCAATCAGCACGTGTTTAATTTTCTTTTCAGCGTAAATACATCTTCAAGAATATGGCCAAAATCTACCAGCCTCGGGCTAGAAGATCAAGTTATATTCGCAGCCAAAATATAACTCTTAACCCTCTACATTTTAGGAGTTGGAACTCAGGTGACTAATCAAATAAAGAAGATGAAAGTCACTCCATCGTGCCCTTGGAATTAAATTATCATTTCTCTTTACTATATGTAGTTCATGTATTATTAGAAGTCCCCTTTATTCAGGCCCATGACTATATTATGTTGTTAAGCTGGACCATTGTTTCACAAATGCATTTTTCATTCTTCAAGTTATTGCTCTCAAAACAGAAGATTTGTAAAGCATTTCAAAGACCCGGAGGTGAGCTAGGATATCCTATCCTATTGAGGTGGAATCGGAAACTACATTAAAAAATTCGGTTATTAAGTTTTTAGAACTAGAACCTATCCTATTTAAATAGGTATCAGACCCATTGGTCCGGTTCGTTTTCAATCGGTTTCAAGATATTCTGTTTTGTTAACCTAATACATAAATATTTGCAATAAATAGGTATCAGACCCAGAAGTCCCCTTTTATTAATGCTTTCTCCACTTTCATTCACTAAATTTCTTATCTAAAATGCAAAAATTAGAACAATCAAAAGTAATTTGAACTAATAACAATGACACTCACACAACATTTTAAGCTAAAGTAAATATAGTCCTTTAACCGAAAATAACTTGAGCACACAGCCCGTTAAACCAATGACAATCACAATATATTATTAGGTTATTCGAGATAATATATTTTCTGATATGAATATTAAAGAATTAATAATTAATTATTGATGAGAAATTATCAATTTTCCACCTAAAGATTAACTAAAGTGCAATCAAACTCAAAGACTTATAAACTGTTAAGTTTTTGTAAACTCTGGATTTCGCCTGAGGTCCATAATCGAGAATTTATAGTATGGGGCACTAACGATCATGCAAAACAAAGGTAGAATGAGTGAGGAGAGTATTGCCCACCGATGTGGTGGGTGCCGTAGGCACTCCGACATCCAAGTCAGAAGTGAAGACGAAATATAAATGTTGAAGGAACAAGGCCAGAAGCTACATTGACCTCCGTTGACTGCCGTGAGGGTGAAGGGTTGGTAGTTAGAGGGTGAATTGTTTAGAGAGCTCAAGTGAGAGTGCTCAGTCTTGAATGAATTTGTACTTCGAGTTATGCCCCTATATATAGGTTGATAAATTTTACCTTTATAGTTGGCACAGTGCTGTATTTATTGAGTTTGGACCCATAACGTGTTTGATGTTTCTGCTTTCGGTGGGGGAGAGAATATTTACATGTGGAGTTGGTATTTCTGTTAGAAAAAGAGGGTTACAGCAGTTGAGAGATCAAGGAGGAAACATGAGGCTTGTCTTGGGCCTTATTTATCCACAAATCCGAAGTGAAATGACGATTTTACCCTTGGGCCCAAATTTGGCCCGAACAGTTTGTCACATACTCTCTAAGTCGAAGAGTCTTTGACTTGGAGAGTACTTTGACGAGTGTATCGTCTGGGATCAGATTATAGTATGTTGGCGTCCTTAAACGTTAGAGTTGCTCGTTTGAACCAGATGAAGGTTAGGATAATCCCCATACTACGGGTCAAAGCTCCAGGGGAGTCTTCAATGTCGTCTGGATCGGATGAAGGCCAGATCTTGAACTTGACACTACATGAGCCATGGGGAATGTTCACAGTCGACTGAACTAGATGAATGTCAGGATAATCCCCATACTACAGGTCAAAGGACTAGGGGAGTCTTTAATGTCGTCTGGATCAGATGAAGGTCATGTCTTGAACTTGACTCTACATGAGCCATTGGGAATGTTCCCAGTCGACTGAACCAGATGAAGGTCAGGATAATCCTCATACTATAGGTCAAATGACTAGGGGAGTCTTCAATGTCGTGTAGACCAGATGAAGGCCAGGTCTTAAACTTGGCTCTAAATGAGCCATGTGGAATGTTCCCAGTCGACTGAACTAGATGAAGGTCAGGATAATCCCCATACTACGGGTCAAAAGAACCGGGGGAGTCTTCAATATCGTCTAGACTAGATGAAGGCCAAGTCTTGAACTTGGCTCTACATGATCCATGAGGAATGTTCCCAATCGACTGAACCAGATGAAGGTCAGGATAATCCCCATACTACGGGTCAAATGACCAGGAGAGTCATACGTGTCGCATGGGGATTTTCCCATAAAAGTATAATAGGTCCATATGATAAGATATTATTGGTGTTTATGAAAATTGTTTGGAACAAAAGGAAGGATCTCATTCGACAATCACCATATATGTAGTGTCGAATGGGATTTTAAACAAATGCCAAGCTTCAGACTTGTAGTTTCGACTGGGATCCTCGACAAGTGCCAAGCTTCATACGTGTAGTGTCGACCGGGACATCCTTAATAAGTCCTAAGCCACATATTGTAATGTCGACTGGGACATCCTTAACAAGTCCTCGGCCATATATTTTAATGTCGATTGGGAAATCCTTAACAAATCCCAAGCTACATATTGTAATGTTGAATGGGTCATCCTTAACAAGTCCTAAGCTTAACACGTGTAGTGTCGATTGAGATCCTTATCAAGTGGTAAGCTTCACACGTGTAGTGTCGACTGGGATCCTTAACAAGTGCCAACCTTCACACGTGTAGTGTCGACTGAGACATCTTCCTCATGCTGAGTCTTCATACATGTAGTGTCAACTAGGACATCCTCCTCATGCCGAGTCTTCATGTATGTAGTGTCGACTGGGACATCATCCTTATGCCGAGTCTTCATACATGTAGTGTTGACTGGGACATCCTTCTTCTGTCGAGTCTTCATACATGTAGTGTCGATTGGGACATCCTCCTCACGCAGTCGCCATACAAGTAGTGTCGATTGGGACATCATCCTCATGCCGAGTCTTCATACATGTAGTATCGGCTCAGACATCCTCCTCATGCCGAGTCTTCATTCGTGTAGTGTCAACTGAGACATCCTCTTCATTCCGAGTCTTCATACATGTAGTGTCGACCGGGATAAATGGTCTTACTGATCTTTGAGGAAAGCTATTCTCTCCCAAGTTATCATAGCTCTTTCCTTTCAGATTGTCCCCAGTCTACGACTAGGTTTTACCTTTACTCGTTGGGCATTAATTGGTCTTCATGAGATTTTGGTCGATTGGATTTGATGAAGGTCCATGAGAGTCTTCACTCTACTGGACTTGATGAAAGTCCATGAGAGACTACACTTCACTTGTCCTGATGAAGGTCTAAGAGAGTCTTCACTCCATTATACCAAATAAAGATACATGAGACTAAAGTCGAATAGATCTGATGAACGTCCATGAGACTACGATCGACTGGAACTGATGAAGGTCCATGAGGGTCTTCACTCATCACTCTACAAGACCTGATAAAGGTCCATGAGACAACGATCGACTGAACCTTATAAAGGTCCATGAGTCTTATGTCACTGGAACTTATGAAGGTCCATGAGGATCTACACTCTACTAGACCTGATGAAAGTCTATAGGGGTCTTCACTCTTCACTCTATAAGACCTGATAAAGATCAATGAGACTACGATCGACTGGAACTGATGAAGGTCCATGGGGGCCTTCACTCCGCACTCCACTAGACATGATGAAGGTTCATGAGAGTCTTCACTCCACACTTCATTAGATCTGATGAAGGTCCATGAGACTATGGTCGAATGGACCTGATGAAGATCTTTGAGACTACGGTCGAATGGACCTGATGAAGATCTTTGAGACTACGGTCGAATGGACCTGATGAAGGTAAATGAGACTACGGTCGAATGGACCTGATGAATGCCCATGAGACTATAGTTGAATGGACCTGATGGAGGCCCATGAGACCATTGTTGAATGGATCTGATGCAGTCGAATGGACTTGATGGAGGTCCATGAGGCTACGATCGAATGGAGTATAGAGTTGATGGTAATCCATCCATGTAGTGTAGAGAATATAACTATATTTTCATGTCGTCTGAAAGAGATGAAATCCATTCATGTAGTATGGAGTTGATGGCCATTCACCTTGTCGTATGAAGAATATGATAATCTTTCCATGTAGTTTGGAGTAGATGACATTCCTAGAGAATACTTCTTGGTTGATTGGATATGCTGGAGGAATATGAGGGTATTCTCATGTCGTCTGGGAGAAGTATGTCGATTGGGTCGAATGATGGTTTATGTAATCCATTGGAGCAAATGTGTTTCTCCCTAAGTTGGAGTTTTGTGGAGGATAATTTTTTTTAAAGTAACCAATGAATACTTGTTTGGGAAGCTATGATGTCCCCAAGGTGACAATGGGTGGCCTCTGGATCTTTTTTATGGTCTAATTGCATCAAGTGACACCTTATTGAGATATATTATTAGCACATCATTTATTAGGTCGCTTTGGAGGATTTGAGATTCTCTCATTGTGATGGTTGGTGTAACTTTCTCTCTTCTTATTCCTCTTATCCTCCTCCCACTTGATCTCAATTTAGGCTCGAGCCATAGCTTGATCCATAGTGTAGCATTAGAATTTAGTCAACTTCTTATAAAGCCCATTATCTCAGAGTAGACCATTTCTGAAGGCTTCCACCGCGGTAGGCTGATGGAGATCCAGAATGGACATTCTTTCTTTGTTGAAACGGGCCACGTAGCTTCGCGAGGATTCTCATTTTCGTTGTTGGATTGTATTGAGGTTGATGAGCGGAAAATATATCATTATTGATCGCCCCTTTGACCTAATATTTTGTATGGTTTCTCAGGTTTTATGAATTTTTTGATGTGTTTTTGTGTGTTTTGCAGATAAATAAAGATTTGGAACACAATGGAATCAACTTGGAGCTAAAACGACGAAAAACGGACAAAAAGGGCAAAAATGGAAATTCACTTTTCACGCGTCGCGGCGCGCATACCTTCTGCGTCGCGACACGGCTCAATTACTATGCTACCGACATGGGTCATCATGATGTCAACATAATTATTGATCTGCCGACACGCGTCATTGTTGGACAATTATGACCCATATCATCACTATTTGTACAGAACATGCTGTTGTTGTACAAATTAACTATGTGATAAAGGAAATTACTCTTTTATCATTTGTAATTGGATTACTTGGATATATAAATGATAAAAGTCCTTATGATTAGTTCCGGATTAATAAGATATGAGACAGTATTAATCCACAAAGGTTTAATCATTAAATATCCTTAGTCGTAGTATTATCGAGACTAGACATTGATAATGCGGAATAGGCTAGTATTACACGTGTGCGTGTTATGGAAGCGTAACGACATAGTTCTCATATATTTGGGTATTGGATACTCATACATATGTAATAGGAGGTTCTGTTTACCGATGGTACGGAAACAGCTTCGCTCTAGATAGACCCCTCGGAATCCCATTGGTAGTATGACTATGTGTCTATGGGAATCCGAATCAGAGTAGGTGTATTTGGTCTTAACCTGAGACTTGCATCGCTAATACTTGCGACAATCAGTATACTTTGGTTTTGGTCGTCTGGGGCTTTAACAGGTTCTACGTACGCCTCTTCTGGGTATACTGAGAATCGTAGTGTATTGGGTGTGATGTCAAGATGGAAGTATCACTTCAGTCATATGGAGATGATGATCACGCATGGATACAGAACTGATACTATAAGTGATATAGCCATCGGGGAAGTATGACTAGGTCATGACTTTCCGATCATAAAGAGACTAGTTGCTACTGATTCGATATATGCTTCGTACGAGACAGACACAACTCCAGCCCCAGGCCTAGCATGCGACATCCGATACTGGATCGTAATGCGCAATACTATGTATATTACGCCTGACAAAGATCTTGTATTCCGTAGAAGAATATTTCTGGAGAATTGGGTAGGCACGGTGTTTTGCTAGAAGCCAACCATGTCTTGTAAATCGGTAAGTACATGGTACCGGGTACGCACGTGTTCGGATAGTCCGATAACCGTATTTACTGCCAACATATCCAGGGATCTCTTGGGTCGCATCCCAAAGATTCACCGATGATATTTGACTCGAACAATGTTAATCTGGGATTAATTAAGAGAGAGAAAATTAATCTGGATTAATTATGGCAAGAATTAATCTGGGATTAATTATCAGAGAAAGAATTAAGAATTAATCTGGGATTAATTGCGTCGAGAATTTATCAGAATTTATCTGGGAATAAATTCGTCGAAAGGAGATAACACGATTAATTTGGAATTAATTGGTAAAATAAATTTAATAGTTAAATTCGATTTTACTATTTAATTTATTTAATTGGGCTAAAATAATATATTAGATATATTAATTGAAATTGGATTTCAATGCGGAATTTAAATTGGATTTAAATTCTAACGAACGAATTAATTTGGAATTAATTCGCGAGCTACTTTCGTAATAATTTTATTAGGTATTGTTATTTAATTAAATTAGATTTAATTACGTCGTGACATAAAATTCGTTTAATCAGATTAAACGAACTTGGGCCCAAAAGTGTGTTGTATAAGTAATTTGAATTTTGAATTCAAAGTGGTGGGACCCACTCACTTATATCAACTAGTCATTTTTTGATGGAAGTTGTTAGGATATTAAATTGGATTTTACTAACCCATCAAACCTACTAACTAAAATAGACAATTAATGAATCTTTGAATAATTCATAATTATCTCTCCTTTTCATTTTTTTTTTTGCAGAGTGCCTACTATCATTTTTTCACTTTTGGCGAGAAGCAATTTGCTGCTTTTGAAAATGCAATTGGCTACTGCCTTTGAAAATGAATTGGCCTCTGCAATTTTTTTTTTGAAAAGCCAAAAAGGCATTTAGCCTTTTCTTTTGAACAAAGGCCGAATGGCCTCTGAAGAGAAGCATGGCCGAATGGCCTCTTCACCAAAATGGCCGATTGCTTCCCTCTCTCTCTTGGGCATAAAATTTATTCCATTTTGTTCTTGCTAGCACATATGGGAGTCAAATGAAGGTGATAGGGATACTCACCCATGAGCTTGGAAGCTTCAACATCCATGAAAATTTTGAAAGTCAAAGTCGATCAATGTAAGTTTATTCCGCAAACTTCTTGATTTATTCACACACTAATCACGCTTAGAGATCCTGTGGCATGTCTAGGACACTAACAATTGGTATCAGAGAGAGATCTAAGCTTGATTTGGTTTCTAGGGTTTATAGACTTTAATTTGGGTATTTTTACTTGGAGCATGAAAATGCAAAATTGATGGTTTGGTTGAGCTTGTATGATGTTTAATTGGATTTGTGCATCATTGATTTTGTGATAAATTGATTAGATCAAAAATCTCCAAAATCCATGCTTGGCCGATTACTACCCTAGGAGGACTCATGGTGATTTTTTGAAAATTAGTAATTGGATATGTTAAAAGCATGAAATGAATATTGATTGTTGATTTAATTGAATTGAAATCAAATTTGGGTGTTATTTCATGTATTGTCGTGAGTATGAAGCATGTTAGAATGGATTGATTATGCTTTAATTTGTGTTGGATATAAATTAAAATGTTAAGCATGATTAATTAGATTAATTAGTGTTTTGGAAATACTAGATTAATTAATTAATTGTGTTAATTACACTTCAATTGAATTAATGTGTAATTTGGAATGATATATTAATTTAATTTGTTGTAATTAGACTAATGGGCTTAGTTGGGCCAAATTTTAGTCTTGGATTATATTTGAGCCTAAACCATTTTCATAAAGTCCAAAATATACTAATTGGGCCTTTAATAATTTAATTGGGCCTAATGGGCCTAAATTGATTTTATGGCATATGATGATTCCTAAATGGGCTAAGGCTTTTGGGTTTGATCCACAATGGTCAAAGCCCATGCCAAAAGAATTAATTGAAAGCTCATTGGACTTTAATTAAATAGTATTTGATACTAATTGGGCCTTTGAGACCCATTAAGATTGGATTTGGAATCCAAGTCTTTAAGGCACATAAATAAGTGTAATTATTTAATTTGGAATTAAATATGAATTAGTATTGGATACAATTTAAATTGGATTTAAAATTGTAGTTCGATATAATTCAAGAATACTTACTTTGAGTATTTATTCTTAAACGAGTTGGACTTGCGCAAATCAAATCGTTGTTTGAACATTGGATGGTCATTAATTCAAAGATTAATTAATTGAATTAGATTGATTGAATAACATGCTTTGTGTGAATACTTGGATGTATGAATGAATAATGTATATCAGATGGATATTAGAAGGGTGAGGGAAATTTTGGAAATTATTGTAATAAATTTAGAATTTATTAAATTGGACCTGCGTGTCCAGCCTATTATCTCCTTATCTCGTTGTATTTCTCTTCTCACCAAATCCCCTCAATGTAAATGAGGTTTCTTTAGAAGTATTATGTAATTGGGTAGAAGTAAGAATAGTGCTAGCGGGAGAGAGAAAAGTGAGAGATTTGTTCTAGGAACAATTTGTTGTATATCCATCCGCATATCATTATTAATTTTATTTCGCGCCTTATTATGCTTTTAGAATGCATGCTTAAGGGTGTATGATGAGACCTAATTAAAGATAATAAATTAGTTGCCAAATCGCGACAAAAACCCTCATTTTATATTAAGCATTTTTCATTCCATTGAGTGATTCTCTCTCAAGATCCAAGATTGGCATTGGTTTGTTGGCCAAAGTCAAGACCTTTGTCCATCGCGGATGTGTTTGAATCACGAAAGCTTTGTTACATATCGTACATCTTGGGCAAGTTGTGATTTGTTGGCCAAAGTCAAGGTCACTTCTTGTTCATCGACCTCGATTACGAAGCTTTCCCGCTGTCAATGGGTCACACTTAACTGGTTTCATTAAGCTTGTTGAGCCAAAGCCAAGGCTTAGTTGATTTAGAGGAAAAAGGTTAGGAAATATATTGGATATATATTTCGGACTTGGAGGTCCACCTACTAGATCTAGGAATTGGATGGGATCCAATTGATCTTAGAGATCTACCTAGTTAAGTTTCATACAACTTATTGGCCAAATTCAAGGTTGTATGTTATTTAACGGGATCCTAACCCACTAGGAAACTAGGTTTCCCGAGTACTCCATAGAGGGATAGAGGCTCGCCGAAAAATAGTGGGAGGCAAGTATTAAATTTGCAATTTCGTTTAAATACTTGCCAATACGCGCTCATTATAATTTTCGTCATTAATTATTTATAAATATATTAGTTGGACTGATATTCAATTGTTGTTTTAATTAAACAATTGGACTGTATTCAAACTACTTCATTTGTGGTTGGTTATATAGTTGGACTATAGTAATCAATACATTTGAATGTAACCGATCAATTGTAGTTGATTATATAGTTAGACTATAGTAATCAATACATTTAATTGTACCCGAAATCGTTGATTGGATAGTTGGACTATAACAATCAAGATGTCTAAAAGATTAGCGTTTAGAACATAATCCTGGGTGAAAATGTATTTAAACGGCTCTATTTTTCAGATTGGGAATAGAACTTCAGGATAGTCCTGGGAGCTGAGAAGTTATTCTATTTGATAGAGAAACCTCTCAAGCATGAGCCCGGAGTTGAGCGAATAGTAGAGCATGAGCTTAGGAAGACTCATTGTGATGATAACTTTAGTGCTCAATCCGTTATGCACAGCCATAGCTTCTTAAAAGGACATATCCCAAATTACCTGCCTAAACTGTGGCAAACGGGGTCACTAGAAGTGTGACTGCCGTATGGACAAGGCAGACATGAAGGAAGTGAACGCGGGACAAGGCCCCGGCTTCAAGTATATTTGTTATAAACATGTTCACTACTGGTTTTAAAATTGGATTTTTGTACTAGATGTGGTACATGAATATATGTACTGATGTGCGGGATCTGCTGAGAAGCAGGAAACTGGCTTCAGATGAGATCGACCTACAATTCGGAAACAGGATGAGAGTCGTTGTTTTGGCCGTAGAAACCTAAGTTTTGGAACTGCCCTTTGGGCATGTACTTAAACTAGGAGACTGTTATAATGTATCTAGTTTGACTATGAATATTATCTCTGTATCTAGTTTAACCCGTTGCGGGTATACCTTTATGTTCCAGAACACAAGGTGTTTTGTTTATAAAGATGATATTGAGATATAAACATTAGATGTAAATAATGGTCTTTATATTTTGAATATAAACAAATCTCAAACATATAACATGACAAACAAAAGCTCAAATTGAGTAAATCAGATGAGACTTATTTATGGCATTGTCGTCTGGGAAGAATTAATAAGACTCGTATATTCACACTTTTGAAGAGTGGATACTAGGACAGATTTGATTCTTATTCAAATGATGTCTACGAATCTAGTTTATTAGGTAAAGTGCCTAAAACACCTTTTACTTGGTAAAAGTGCAAGTGCCACCGATCTGTTAGCCCTCGTTCATGGTGACGTAAGTGGGCCCATATCTAGCTAGGCTATGAGTAGATATAAATACTTCGTAACCTTTACGGATATGGCATCGCGTTATGGTTATGTGTATCTTATGAAACACAAGTCAGAAACTTTTGAGTAATTCAAAGAGTTTCGACACGAAGTAAGAAAACAGACCAGTAAAAATATTAAAACATTACGGTCGGACCATAGTGTAAAATACTTAAACATATAAGTTTCAAGATTACTTGAAAGAGTATGGTATTCTTTCAAAGTGGACTCCTCACGGGACACCTCAATTTGACGGTGTGTCCGAACAGAGAAACCGAACTTTGTTGGACATGGTAAGGTTAATGATGAGTCGCTCTAAGCTACCAATTTCCTTCACGGGATACGCATTAAACAGTGCAATGCTTATTTTGAATAAGGTTCCATGAAAATTTGTTAGACATACTTCATATTAGATATGAACAGGAAAGAAACCGAGTTTCTCATTCCTGAAGATTTGGGAATGCTGGGCATATGTTTGGATGGTACCAAACTAGAACCCAAATCGGATAAGTGCCTATCTGTAGGTTGTTATAGGGAAACCAAAGTATAGTACTTATACAGCTCACAAGAGAACAATGTAATTATTGCTCTCCATGCGGTTTTCCTAAGAGGAATTCCTATATGCAGTGGTAAGTGGGAGGAAAGTAAAACTCAATGAAAATCAGAGTAATATTGTTCCAGGCACCGAGTCCTCACGGAACACCAACAGTTCATCAGGGATGAAACTGTACCAATAATCTTTGAACGCACAAGAACCGCGTAGGTTGGAGAGAGTCAGAAAACAACCTGGGAGGTATGGGTTTCTGATCTCACCTCATGTAGATATCAATCTTATTGAGGAAGACGAACCGACTACGTATGAGGAAGTGATACAAGGTATCAAATCCTTTTATGACAAAGTGCCATGAAGTCGGAAATGGATTCCATGTATACCAACCAAGTTTAGACACTAGTTGATGTACCAAAAGGCATTGTGCCTATTGGTACTATATGAGTCTTCAAGGAAGACATGCATGGATGGCAACTTACAAATGTACAAAGCTAGGCTTGTACAGAAAGGTATCCTCAACGACATAGTGTCGATTACGACGAAACGTCTTCACTTGTTGCCATGATTAAATCCATTCGGATAATGCTTGCTATAACTGCATATTTAGTTTATGAAATATGACAACTGGATGCAAAAACTGATTTCCTTAACGGAAACCTTTTGGAGGATGTTTGTATGTAACATCCTGACGGTTTTATCGTGCCAAAACATGCAAACAAGGTTTACAAGTTAAACCGATCCATTCATGGATTGAAGCAAGCATTGCGTTCTTGGAACCAGCGTTTTGATGTAATCATAATGGTATATGATTTAATTCAAAATGAAGATGATTCTTATGTATATAAGAATGTTAGTGGGAGCGCACTGACAATGATTGTCCTATACATTGATGATGTATTGCTTCTTAGCAATAACATTCATGTGCTATAATCGGTGAAAACTTAGCTTTCATAAAATTCTCCATAGAATACCTGATAGTAGCAGTCTTTATTCTATGAATAAAGATCTACTATGATAGATCTAGAAACTTGCTGACACTCTCTCAGTGTTCGTACGTTTTGATATGCACGTGACCTGATGTCTCATATGCTTTGGGCATATGTAGACACAATTAGGCCATTCCAGATGATGGTCACTGGATTGAAGTTAAGAACATTCTTGAGTATCTTGGATGAACCAAGGATGCTTTCTGAGTATATGGGGAAAATAGAACTTGAGGTGACTGGGTTCACCACTGTAAGTTTCCAAACCGATGAAAACGACTGTAAGTCGCAATGAGGGTACATATATAGTTTGAATAATGAAACAGTGAGCTGGAAATCTTCCAAGTAAGATATTGTTGTCGAATAAACAACAAGAGCGGAACATTGTTACAGCTAAGGCAGTAAAAGAAGCATTTTGGATCTATAAAATTCCTAATTAGATTAGAAGTAGTTCTGTTAGCAGCTGAGCTAGGATACAGCGCAGGCTAAAGAATCGCGGTCTCATCAATGATCCAAGTATGTACTTCGACTAATTCATCTGATTCGTTCGATCATACATCGTGGCGATGTGATGATCCAATAAATCACATCAGATGATAACATTGTAAATCCGCTGACGAAAGCTGTTTCTCAGCAGAAGTTTGAGCGACCAGTACATAGTTCAGGTGTTGGACACTTGAGTGATTGGTTATAGGGCAAGTGAGAGATTGTTGGACAATTATGACTCATAGCATCACTATTTGTACAGAACATGGTGTTGTTGTACAAATTAACTATGTGACAAAGGAAATTGCTCTTTTATCATTTGTAATTGGATTACTTGGATATATAAATGATAAAAGTCCTTATGATTAGTTCCGGATTAATAAGATATGAGACATTATTAATCCACAAAGGTTTAATCATTAAATATCCCTAGTCGTAGTATTATCGAGACTGGACATTGATAATGCGGAATAAGCTAGTATTACACTTGTGCGTGTTATGGAAGCGTAACGGCATAGTTCTCATATATTTGGGTATTGGACACTCATGCAAGTGTTATATGAGGTTCTGTTTACCGATGGTACGGAAACAGCTTCGCTCTAGATAGACCCCTCGGAATCCCATTGGTAGTATGACTATGTGTCTATGGGAATCCGTATCATGGTAGATTTATTTGGTCTTAACCTGAGACTTACATCGCTAATACTTGCGACAATCAGTATACTTTGGTTTTGGTCATCCAGAGCTATAACATGTTCTGTGTACGCCTCATCTAGGTATACTGAGAATCGTAGTGTATTGGGTGTGATGTCAAGATGGAAGTATCACTTCAGTCATATGGAGATGATGATCACGCAGAGATACAGAACTGGTACTTTAAGTGCTATAGCCATCGGGGAAGTATGACTAGGTCATGACTTTCTGATCATAAAGAGACTAGTTGCTAGTGATCCGATATATACTTCGTACGAGGCAGACACAACTCCAGCCCCAAGCCTAGCATGTGACATCTGATACTGGATCGTAATGCGCAATACTACGTATATTACGCCTGACAAAGATCTTGTATTCAGTAGAAGAATATTTCTGGAGAATTGGGTAGGCACGGTGCTTTGCTAGAAGCCAACTATGTCTTGTAAATCGGTAAGTATGTGGTACCGGGTACGCACGTGTTCGGATAGTTCGATAATCGTATTTACTGCCAATATATCCAGGGATCTCTTGGGTCGCATCCCAAAGATTCACCGATGATATTTGACTCGAACAATGTTAATCTGGGATTAATTAAGAGAGAGAAAATTAATCTGGGATTAATTATGGCAAGAATTAATCTGGGATTAATTATCAGAGAAAGAATTAAGAATTAATCTGGGATTAATTGCGTCGAAAATTTATCTGGGATTAAATTCGTCGAAAGGAGATAACACGATTAATTTGGAATTAATCGGTAAAATAAATTTAATAGTTAAATTAGATTTTACTATTTAATTTATTTAATTGGGCTAAAATAATATATTAGATATATTAATTGAAATTGGATTTCAATGCGGAATTTAAATTGGATTTAAATTCTAACGAACGAATTAATTTGGAATTAATTCGCGAGCGACTTCCGTAATAATTTTACTAGGTATTATTATTTAATTAAATTAGATTTAATTGCGTCGCGACGGAAAATTCGTTTAATTGGATTAAATGAACCCGAGCCCAAAAGTGTGTTGTATAAGTAATTTGAATTTTGAATTCAAAATGGTGGGACCCACTCACTTATATCAACTAGTCATTTTTTGATGGAAGTTGTTGGGATATTAAATTAGATTTTACTAACTCATCAAACCTACCAACTAAATAGACAATTAATGAATCTTTGAATAATTCATTATTATCTCTCTTTTTGTTTTTTTTTGCCGAGTGCCCACTATCAATTTTTCACTTTTGGAGAGAAGCAATTTGCTGCTTTTGAAAATGCAATTGGCTACTGCCTTTGAAAATGAATTGGCCTCTGTAATTTTTTTTTGAAAAGCCAAAAAGGCATTTAGCCTTTTCTTTTCAACAAAGGCCGAATGGCCTCTGAAGAGAAGCATGGCCGAATGGCTTCTTCACCAAAATGGCCGATTGCTTCCCTCTCTCTATTGGGCACAAAATTTATTCCATTTTGTTCTTGCTAGCACATATGGGAGTCAAATGAAGGTGATAAGATACTCACCCATGAGGTTGAAAGCTTCAACATCCATGAAAATTTTGAAAGTCAAAGCCGATCAATGTAAGTTTATTCCGCAAACTTCTTGATTTATTCACACACTAATCACGCTTAGAGATCCCGTGGCATGTCTAGGGTACTAACAGTCATCACGTGCGTCATCACTGTTAGGGTTGGTGCTCTTAGCGCCAATTTCTTATGTATTTCCCTGTAAATTCTCTTGTACATATTTTATTAATGAATAAAATAAACAGTTTCTATAATATGAGTTCTTTTATTATATGTTAAAGACGTAAATGACCATAGAGTGATTGGTTATGATACAGTTGCAAAAGCGTCGCAATTGACATTGAGCAATATCATACCAGTATCATTCTTTAACTGTTCCTGGTCAAGGTTTACAATTACTTGGTCAATAAGTAAACTCGCTGAGCCCGGTATATATCGTGTATTGGAATATTGGATTCCAATGGTTTCTCAATGAACCATGAGTCTCGAGAGACTCGTATAGACACATAGGTGTTTATATCTGATAAACATTGAACGTCACCGAAGATTCTTAATATATGGTACACTAACGTCAATAAGAATCTTCTCGGGTTGAGTGAGCATAGTGATCCTCCGACTTGAGGTACCATTGTGGATGTATGAGGTATCCTCCACACTTTGATGGCAGTCACGTCATCGATCTATTTAGATCATACCTGCGCATGTTTGTTGGATGTGGACTGATCATCAGGATATCCTGTGTGTATCAAGTTATGATCCGTCAGTTTTGTGTACAGAGCATAGGTATCCATTATGGAATTAGAAATCTGTAAAATCCATGGGTCCGTGGTACACTATAGAAATGAGTTCTAAAGTATAATTAAGATATTGCTAATAGATCCATCGACAAGATTATACCTATAGAGATTTGACATTTATATCTATATCTCTGGGATAATCCAGGTACCTGTAACGGAAGGATTATACGTATGCAGTGACCTCGACCTATAAGGTTCAGAGAGTTTATCTGAGTTCGTCATAATTTACGGGTGGGTAGATTATGGACACGAAATTAGATTTTTTGCCGGATATGCCTGAGCCTAGAGAGTCTCACTAATGAGATATACTTGTAGGGCACTAGGGAAACTTTTATAAATAATACTTGATGAGCGGAAAATATATCATTATTTACCGCCCTTTAACTTAATATTTTGTATGGTTTCTCGAGTTTTATGAATGATTTGATGTATTTTTGTGTGTTTTGCATATAAATAAAGTTTTGGGACTCAATGGAATCAATCAGGACTAAATGTGGAACAAATAAGGGCAAAAAATAGACTTGACATTTGGATTTTGGAGGTTGGAAACTTGAAATGGCATTCTAGCGAAGTACAATTTCGGAAATTTCTACTTTACGTAATGTTCGTATTTTGGCCATAACTTTCTACTCCGATATTAGATTGATGTGATTCAAGTTCCAAATTATAGAAGACTCAAAGATCTACAACTTTGACGTTCATAAAAGTTTCGAATTCGGAGTTTTTTAGGACCGAAATTGATTAAAACATCTGTAAGTGTGTTATGTGCAATTATTAAAGTCATTTTCAAAAAAAAAATAAAAAATAAAAAATGAAAATTGTCAAACTTCCATGTTTGGTGGAGGATTTGGTGCCATGTATTGTGCCATGTTTGGTGTCATGTTTGGTAGAGAAATTAGTGGAGAAATTGGTGAAGGCAAAATTTTGCCTATAAATACCAAGTCATTTCATTTGTAAAATTCATACATTCTTCTGGGGATTTCCTTAAGAATACTAAGAAAGTTGTATCTTGTTTGTTTATTTACAGCTTTTTGTATTTAATTTTTTATTTTACGCAATAGTTCTTTCTTTACTTTACTTTTCAGTCGTTATTTTTACTTTTCTGTATGAGGAGGTAACTCCCCTCTGCTGGGGTGAATGGTAAAGCTTTTATTACTAATATTTAAATTAATCTCCCTTAATTATAATATATAAACTATTTAAAACCTGACTTAATGGGATACCGCCTTTATGATCGGTTGAACTTAATTAAATTGATTTTAACCTGACTAAATTGGATATTGCCTTTATGGTCGGTTGGAATTAATCATAAATCTGACTTAATCAGGATACCGCCTATATGGTCGGTTGGTAATGTCGTGCAAAGTTTATATATTATAATAAGGGAGATATCTAAAATAGAAGTAATAAAAGTGGATCCTCTAACTCCAGCATTTTCTTTATTGCTTTATTTACCTTTTTAATTTCCAAGATTTACTTTATGTCATTTACTTTATTTATGTCTTTACTAGTCCTAGATATGTGTTGTAACTAAATACCATATCTGGGGTTGTGATGAAATCCAATATCACCGGTTTATAAGGGGTTATTTTATGACTTGGGTAATATAAATGTTTATTTATTGAGTCTTAAGCTTAATGCTTCTTGTTAACTGGCCATTAATAAGATTGATCTGGTAAATTTAAAATAAACTTGACAAATGGATTTTAGGTTTCAGCCTTAGACTCAATAGTTCACGGTGTCACCTCGGGGCATGGTGACCCTTAGGTAGATTTCCTTATATGATAGACATATACCTATCGGGCGGGGGTAGCCACAATTGGAACATAATCTTAATGTAACTTGGTTAACATAGACATATGATTAATTGGGTTATTTGGGTGTTTGCATCTGACCATCGACATAGGCTTTTGCATATTTTCGTGTTCCAGGTTAATAAACCAATATATTACACAAATGTGATATAAACACTTCATCTTTAAAAGATATTGGAAGGATTCACAACCCTAGATAGTTTAATAATATTGAATTTTCCTTTAATTTACATTTGCATTGTTTTATTTACTTGTCTTTAAAATTACCACCCATCTAATCAAACAACCAATCTATTAGATACTTGTAAATATTTAGTTTCATAAATTTATAGCCTAGGTATTAAGTTCTCGTGGGATCGATACATTTTATACTACTTGAACGATACATGCGCTTGCGTTACGTGAGTGATTTCACCGATCAAGTTTTTGGCGCCGTTGCCGTGGACTTATTTATCTTTCACTATTAATTTTGAGGTTAGATACCTTTACCTGTGTCTAATTTATTTTTACTTATTATTTATGTTTTCTTGTGTTTCAGGTTCTCAGACACTACATGAGTAGAACCAGAAGCTTTGAAATCCGTCTGCTTGACCCATAAATTGAAAGAACAATCAGACAGTTGAGAAGGGAAAGACGAGAAGGTCAAGAAGCACTGATCAATATGAACAATCAAGAACCTGAAATTTTGGAGGTTGCACCACCAATTCCCATTCGAGACAGAACTATTCCGGTGGTTGATGGCTTCATTTCATGTATTGTACTTCCTTTCTTATCAGCAAATGCGTGTGACATCAAAACATACATCCAAATGATACAACAATCAGTTCAACTTGGGGGGCATGCAACTGAAGATCCTAATGCCCACATCAGCAACTTCCTGGAAGTTTACGGCACATTCAATTACAACCGAGCGGCAGAAGAAGCAATAAGATTGCATGTGTTCCCATATTCCTTGAAAGACAGAGCTAAGACTTGGCTACATTCACTACCAGCAAGTTCTATCACAACTTGGAACACTCTTGCCACCAAATTCCTTGTAAAGTACTTTCCCCCAGCCAGAACAGCAAAGCTGAGGAATGACATTACATTCTTTTGTGCAACATGACTCAAAATCCCTCTGCGAAGCTTGGGAGAGATACAAGGAATTGCTCCGGAAATGTCCTTACCATGAGATTGCAAAGTGGCTACAAGTCCAAACCTTCTACAATGGACTTTCTGGACTAATGAGAACTACAATTGATGCTGCTGCTGGAGTAGCTTTAATACCAAAAGGAGAAGACCAGGTCTGGGAATTAATTGAAAAAAATGAACAACAACAATTCTTTATGGCCAACATAAAGGAGCATGATTCAACGAATAGCAGGAATTTATGAAGTTGGAGCCAACACCGCATTGGATGCCAATATGGATAAGATATGCAAATTCATGGAAACTCTTAGCATGCAAGGAAATATTGGATCCACAAGTTCACCATATGGAGGAGCACTAGAGGCGGAGTCTTACAACCAACATGATGAGATATTGAACTATGTCAATAATTTCAACAGACAGAGGAATAATCCATATTCCAACACCTACAACCCAGGGTGGATGAATCATCCCAATTTCGCATGGAACAAAAATTCAGGGCAAATGAACAATCCACCATCAGGATTCCAACAGCAAAATTAAATCCATGAGTATGAGAAGAAGCCAGAAATAGAAGATTTGCTTGCCCATATGAAAAAGTAAGAAGCCAAATATGATGTTATGTTTCAAAATCAAGCAGCATTAATTCAAAATCAAGCAATATCAAATGAAGCTATATTTCAAGCCCAATCAGCATTGAATCAAAGCATAACTGCTTCTATAAAGGCACTAGAAAATCAAATAGGAAAACTGGCCAATGCTCAAAGTTACATACTGCAAGGTACCCTTCCTAGCAACACAGAATTAAATCCAAGGAACATGGAGAATAAGCAATGTCATGCCATCACTTTGAAAAGTGGTACTGAGATCAACAAAAATGTTAGAGTCAAGGCAACTATTGAGGAAGTTCCAAAAGAAAGCAGTGAAGCTAAACCGCATATGGAGGAAAAAGAGGTAAAAGAAAATGATCGAGAAAGATTCATTTCACCTCCATCTTTTCCACAGCGTCTCCAGAAAAATAAAATAGACAAGCAGTTTACTTGATTCCTGGAGATCTTTAAAACTGTGCATATCAACATTCCATTTGCAGAAGCATTGGAACAAATGCCCAGCTATGTCAAATTCATGAAAGACATTCTGTCACGAAAATGAAGTTTGGGAGATTACGAGATAATAGCATTGACAGAAGAATGCAGCACCATCATTCAGAAGAAGCTTCCCCCTAAGTTGAAAGATCCTGGCAGTTTCACTATCCCTTGCACCATATGAGAACATAACTTCGGTAAGGCTTTGTGTGATTTAGGTGCTAGTATTAACTTGATGCCGTTTTCCATTTACCGAAAACTACAGATTGGAGAAGCAATGCCCACCTCAATCTTTTTGCAACTTACTGATAGAACGCTCACATTTCCGAGAGGTGTAGTTGAAAATGTACTGGTCAAAGTTGACAAATTCATTTTCCCAGCAGATTTTATTATCCTTGACATGGAGGAAGACGAAGACGTGCCCATCATCCTCGGAAGACCATTCTTGGCTACAGGTCGAACCATTATAGATGTACAAAAATGTTAACTAACCATGAGGGTACAAGACCAAGAAGTAACATTCCATATTTTCAAAGCCATGGAATTCCCGAATGATGAAAAGAATGAGGAATATTTCAAACTTGATGTAATAGGTAGCACCGTCCAGAACTCTGATGAAATGCAAAGTTCCATTGACAAACTTAAAGCATGCAATCTGCCTGTAGAGCTTGAAGATAAAGCGTACTGCATACTGAAGAAGTTAAATCTTGATCTACAAGCAACTGAAAAGAAAAGGCTCTACTAACTCAACAAATTGGAGTAATTTCACATACAACCTTTCGATAATGCCAAACTGTACAAATAAAATGACAAGAAAAGATATGATGAGAAGTTAGTGCGCATACAACTAGAACTGGGGCAGTGGGTATTGTTCAGCAAATCAAGGTTGAAACGTTTCTCTGGGAGGTTAAAATCACGGTGGTCAAGTCTATTCTTAATCACCCAAGTTTTACCAGATAGAGCCGTTGAGTTACGTGATCCCAACTCCAATAAAACCTTCAAAGTTAAAAGCAAGTGTGTCAAGCATTATTGGGGAGAATCATTTGAGCGACAAAAAGAAAGTTTCACACTTTCAGATCCAGCCTCACGTTCGGGCAGTCATGTCTAGCTGACGATGCTAAACTTAGCGCTAACATGGAGGCAATCCATGCAATTTGTGTATATATTAAGATTTGGTGTGTTTTATTTTTGTGTGTTTAATTTTGTAGGTAAAGTCACAGACATGATGGAAGACGTTCTCGCAAATCTTCACAAGCAATTTCCTTCTTTCCCTCAAAACTCTCTGATGAAAGTCTACAAAGCTCGAATAGAACGAATGAGACTTCTGATGATCAAAGGTATTCCTAATGACATTCGTTGGTTAATTGAAGCACGAGTCCGATTGGCAGGTAATTCCTCTGACTCATTTATTTCATATCTACCTGGTTTAGGAAGAAACACCTATTCTAAGAAAAGAAGAGCTAAAAGAATGAGTGTTTGCTATAAATGTGCACGCATGACATGTAATACTCGTTGTCATTATTTAGGAATGGTGTCTGATAACCGTGAAGATAAAATTAAATTCATTAAGGATGACTTGAGTAAGGAGTCTTTGGATGACATATCATTGACTCTTGAGACGCATCCCAGTGGATATGTGCATCACACAATTCATATGTTATATACACATTTTCGAAAAGAAAGACAACATTTAAGTCTCGGGAATCTGACTTTAAAAGACCATGTTTGCCAATTTATAAGAAAATTGAATGGGAAGCTTGTCCTTGACGCATATATGTCAATCAAGCCGTTACTTCTTGTAAATATTATTATCTTTTTGTCTTTATGTAATAATTGTGATTTGTTTTGTTATTTTCTTTTATTTTCTCCGACAGGATCCAGACTTTTTGACTTTCACAATATATTTTACTGTTTAGATAATAATTGTCATTTGGAAGGTACTAGTGCTATTATTACTCACCCTTTTTTAGGTTCTATAAATTCAGCTCGTTATTTCACTCTTGAAGCCATCCGGATTTGAGAAAGAAATACATAAAAAAAATGGAAGCAACTTCAAGAAGACGAGTTGTAAACATCTGTGTGTTTTGCGGTACTAGTATTGGTTCTAAACCAGAATTCGTTGCGGCATCACAGAAATTGGGTAGAGTCATAGCTGAAAGGAATATGCACTTAGTATATGGCGGTGGCAATCTTGGACTAATGTGGTACGTTTCAAGGGCTGCACAAGTAGGAGGTAGTCAAGTTATGGGAATCATCCCAAAACCTTTGGCAAAGGTGAATCTTATAGGACTATCAAACAGAGATGAATGCATCGTGTCAGGTATGTCTGAACGACTAGTGAAAATGATTAACCGTGCTGATGCTTTTATTACTTTGCCAAGTAGCTTGGGCACGATGGAGAAAATTTTTACAGTACTATCTTGGGTGAACTTGAATATACACCAGAAACCAATTGGACTGTTTAACGTTGATGGATTTTATGATTTTCTTTGTGTGTTTCTTGATGATGCCCGAAGAAAGGGGTTCGTGTCAAAACCTGTAAAAGATATATTCTTCACTGCCAGAACTGCCAATGATTTAATTGACCAAATCTTAGCCTTTGAACCACAAGTTGACCCTATCCTTTCCAAGATAAACTGGTCCGATAATGATCGGGGTAAGAAGCGCCGGATAAATCTGGATCTTAACCTTTAGTTTTCTTTTTAAGATGTAGAATTTCAACTAACCAGGTACTATTTTCTAAACTCTTATTCTACTTTTTAAACATTGGGGACAATGTCTCAATTAGGTTTGAGGGAGGGGAATAGTTGATTAGTATCTTGTTTTATTTTTTCGTTGTGTTGTTTTTGCTTGGTTTTTAGTCAAAAAAATTCAAAAATTTTAAAAAATAAAAAATATTTTGTGTTTTTAATTTGACTAATCTGAGTAAGGAATTTTCACTCCTGAGACGTATCTCAACCTATTTCATAACAAGTTAATTTTTGTTTATTTCCTTTTGAATTATTTAATTTATGAATTCTCCATAATACTGACTAAATTGGATATTCATATGCTCAGTTGACAGGTATTATCAACATGCATGGTAACATACAGCAATGAGTTGTAATTGAAAAGTTTGTAATATTCAGTGCTATAGTTTAATTGGAGGAAGCATCTAAAAAAAAGCGATGGAATAAAAAAAATTAAATATCTGAGATCCGAATAATTAAGTCTGTATGGGTGTTTTAACACCTAGTGCCCTAAAGCCAACTGGTTTGGGAGTCACTGGCCCAAAGCTCGCTACATGGATTGAAGATGTTGTAAATAAATAAAAGCAAAAAAAAAAAGATATCTGAAATCGGAGTAATTAAGTCTGTAAGGGTGTCTTAACACCTAGTGCCCTAAGCCAACTGGCTTGGGAGTCACTGGCCCAAAGCTCGCTACATGGATTGAAGATGTTGTAAATAAATAAATAAATAAAATCCATTGCTAAAAAAGATGTGAAATCTGATATAACTTTAGGACAGAAATATTACTCTCTTTTCAACTACACTTATGAATATTGTGGGCACAATGAGCTGATTAATACCTTGTTGGTTGTGTATATGGAGAATGGTAAAAATAATCGTAGAATTTACTTATTTGGTAATTTAGAAAGAAAGAAAACAACTATTAACTTGGATAAGAGTTTCACTTATTTAGTCACTGACTTGTTTATCTTTTTATCTTTTTGCTTTTATGTGCATTTGACGTTTGTGGGTATCGTCGCTGTAAGCCCTCACGAGACTACAATTCGTCCACTAGGGACACCTAGGGGTATGAAGGCTTGTTGCATACGCTAAATACAACCGTGATCCATACGAAAGTGGTTTAGTTTAATTTAGTTTCAGTTATTTATTTTATTTTATTATTTTGCTCGAGGACTAGCAAAATGTTAGGTTTGGGGGTGTGATGAGCG
Organism: Zanthoxylum bungeanum; assembly: GCA_019454045.1. NCBI lineage: Eukaryota > Viridiplantae > Streptophyta > Magnoliopsida > Sapindales > Rutaceae > Zanthoxylum > Zanthoxylum bungeanum. The sequence goes on along the minus strand of SKCR01021777.1, from coordinate 308,185 downwards.
GAAAATATATCACTATTTACCGCCCCTTTAACCTAATATTTTGTATGGTTTCTCGGGTTTTATAAATGTTTTGATGTGTTTTTTTGTATTTTGCAGATAAATAAAGTTTTGGGACTCAATGGAATCAATCAGAACTAAATGTAGAACAAATAAGGGTAAAAACAGGACTTGACATTTGGATTTTAAAGGTTGGAAACTTGAAATGGCGTTCTAATGAAATACAATTTCGGAAATTTCAATTTTGCGTAAGTTTCATATTTTGGTCATAATGTTCTACTCTGATATCGGATTGATGGGAATAAAGTTCCAGATTAAAGAAGACGCAAAGATCTACAACTTTGACGTTCATAATAATTTCGAATTCGGAAGTTTTCATGACCGAAATTGATAAAACATTTGTAAGTGTGTTATATACAATTATTAAAGTCATTTTCAAAATAAAAATAAAAATAAAATAAAAATTGTCAAACTTCCATGTTTGGTGGAGGATTTGGTGCCATGTTTGGTGCCATTTTTGGTGGAGAAATTAGTGGAGAAATTGGTGAAGGCAAAATTTTGCCTATAAATACCAAGTCATTTCATTTGTAAAATTCATACCTTCTTCTGGGGATTTTCTTATGAATACTAAGAAGATTGTATCTTGTTTTTTTATTTACAGCTTTCTGTATTTAATTTTTTATTTTACGCAATAATTCGTTCTTTACTTTACTTTTCAGTATGAGGAGATAACTCCCCTCTTCTGGGGTGAAGGGTAAAGCTTTTATTACTAATATTTAGATTAATCTCCCTTAATTATAATATATAAACTATTTAAAACCTGACTTAATGGGATACCGCCTTTATGGTCGGTTGGACTTAATTAAATTGATTTTAACCTGACTAAATTGGATACTGCCTTTATGGTCGGTTGGAATTAATCATAAATCTGACTTAATCAGGATACCGCCTATATGGTCGGTTGGTAATGTCATGCAAAGTTTATATATTTTAATAAGAGAGATATCTAAAATAAAAGTAATAAAAGCGGATCCTCTAACCCCATCATTTTCTTTATTGCTTTATTTACCTTTTTAATTTCCAAGCTTTACTTTATGTCATTTACTTTATTTTTGTCTTTACTAGTCATAGACATGTGTTGTAACTAAATACCATATATGAGGTTGTGATGAATTCCAATATCACCGGTTTATAAGGGGTTATTTTATGACTTGGGTAATATAAAGGTTTATTTATTGAGTCTTAAGCTTAATGCTTCTTGTTAACTTGCCATTAATAAGATTGATCTGGTAAATTTAAAATAAATGTGACGAAGGAATTTTAGGTTTCAGCCTTAGACTCAATAGCCCACGATCTCACCTTGGGGCACGGTGACCCTTAGGTAGATTTCCTTTTAGGATAGACATATACCTGTCGGGCGGTGGTAGCCACAATTGGAACTTAATCTTAATGAATTCAGGTAACTTGGTTAACATAGACATATGATTAATTGGGTTATTTGGGTGTTTGCATCTGATCATCAACAGAGGCTTTTGCATATTTTCGTGTTCTAGGTTAATAAACCAATATATTGCATAAACGTGAGATAATCACTCCATCTTTAAAAGATATTGGAAGGATTCACAACCCTAAATAGTTTAATAATATTGAATTTTCCTTTAATTTACATTTGCATTATTTTATTTACTTGTCTTTATTTTAAAATCACAATCCAATCAAACAACCAATTTATTAGATACTTGTAAACATTTAGCTTCACAAATTTATAACCTAGGTATTAAGTCCTCGTGGGATGGATATATTTTATACTACTTGAACGATACGTGCGCTTACGTTACGTGAGTGATTTCACCGATCAATACTGATTATTTATAAGTCGTTTAACGGTTAAATGATAATACATGCATTTGGGATCTTTCGGCCATTTGTTAAATGTCAAATTGTGATATTTGATATATATTATTAATATATGTATTTTGATTATTTAATTTAAATATAATACATATATTTAAGATATTTGTATTTAATTATTTGATTATTTAAGTGTTAAATAATTAAATTAATTAAATAATAAATATCTTTTTTACTTTATTAAAGTAAACAAATGTATGTTTTAGTTGGATTAAATGGCCTATATCTATTGGATAAATTGGCATGATTTAATTGATTTATTTGTGATAAACAATAAATTGTTTGATGATTTATTACCACAAATTTTATTAAATCATTTTCCTTTTTTATTGAAACAAAATAAAATACTTGGCTAGTATTTTTTTCTCATTATTCGATCATTAAAGGGAAACTATATAAGCTTTGTTTTGATTTTTTGTTTCATAATACAAGAACCCTAAATCAAATACAAAAGAGAGTTTGAGAGGAAAAAGAGAAAGAAAGCTAGGCTTCAATATGTGTAGCTTAGTTTTTCTCTACTCTTTTGTATCTGTATTTTGATGGTTGGGAACTTGGTTTGAAAGATGGAAGCATGTATAAGCATAAGAATGCATGAAATTAGTTTATATGTATTCTTTTTGCCATTTGATGGTGAGTTGCCATTCTATAGTTACTTAGCCACTCATAAATAATCTAGAATTATTCTTGAGTTGTTTCATGATGGTGAGACTTGTTTGGTGTGGTAAGAATTGAATTAAAGTGTTGAATTTAATTAATTTGGTGTTAATTTGTCAATATGGAAATTATAAAATTAGGGTTCATAACCCACTCCAAATTTCGGGCTTTCCATATATGTGTTAATTAATGATGTATATATGATGTATATTAAATTTGGGAATTATTGGATTTGATCTTGACATGTTTTGAACAAAAATGACCAAATTACAAATTCTTGAAAGTTTGGGGACCTCTCGGCAATATATAGGTGTAACGACCGATAGTTTTTACTACTGCTTACAGTAATATTGTTACGTACAGGATGAAGGCATGTAAAATAAATTATGTTGGGACTCAAATATACTCGTGGAATGACTATGGGACAATCGTTAAATTTCTTGAAGTCCCGGGACGAGATTGTACCGTATTTCCTTTGGACCGCCCAATAGTATTTGGGGCATAACGTTTTCATACGATCTCCGATTTTTATAAATTTTATATCATCGAAAATCTGAGATCAAGACCTAAAACTTCCGTGTTGAATATTGTCCCAAATTCGGACTAGAAGCTGGTCAAAAACACAAGTCAAAATTTAGATGAATAGTAATTTCGGGGTTAAATGGAGAAATCTCAAATTTTCTAGATTTTTCCACACTTTTCTCAATATTTCCAAATATCAAACAACCCCCTATATAAAGAGCTCACTATTCACTCATCACAAAAAAAATTGGAAAAAAAAAAGGAAAATACGTGAGAAGAAAAGAGATGAAAGAATAAGAGAAGAAATGAAAGAAGAAGAAGAAGAAGAGAAGAAGAAGAAGAAGAAGAAGAAGAAGAAGAAGAAGAAGAAGAGAAATAAAGAAGAGCTTGGCAACCTTAGGAGGTATGGAGGGTGAAGGAAACAACAATAAATAAGGTAAGAGTCTTTACCCCAAATTTTTAGATTTGGGAATTTTAATGATTTAAGGTTAATAGAAACATGTTGGAAGTTGTTTTAATAGCATAATTTGTTTGAGATTTGATTAGAACTCCTAGGCTTGGGGTTAGTTAAGGATATGAAACTAAAGTGATAAAATGGGTTAAGGAGTTTTGGGATTAGTAAGTGGTTAGTGTATAAAGAATTGAATTATTGATAAATTTGAGGATTAATGTATGTTAAATGATATGTAAGATGATGTATTGTATGTTGGTTTGTAGTATGGAAGCATTGATATGGAGTGGATTTGGATGAATTGAGCTTTGGATGAACTTGGAAGAAGAAAACAAAATCCTGGAAACCCAGTACGCGTCGCGACACAAGAAGGACTGCGCGTTGCGACGCAAGAAGAAATGGTGACTGGAATTTGGGCGTTGCGTGTCGCGACGCGAGACACGAATCTCCCCAAAATCAGTTATAAACTCCCAGTTCCACCCTAGCGTGTTAGAGACCACCCTTAGGGTCTCGTATCAGTTTGAATACATATCTTATAATAAAATTATGATCGTCATAAACCTCGTGTATATAGATTTATGGATATATCCTTAAGCGTTGTAAAGTATCGAAGAATATTCTACTAAGTTGATGCTAATTAAGTTCACAATCATAGATTATCTGCATGAACCACAATTTCCTTCGACGAGGGCTCCAGTACCAGCCAGATTCCAAATCAGTGAGTGGACACCTCTTTCCTTAAGTTGATTTTATTGGTTTGATTTATTTGTTCCTTATAAATCCAGACTTACTTTTTCAGCACATAGGGCGTTAGCCTTTATTTATTTACAATTATTTTTCATATGATAGTGATTTAGAAAAGAGTTGTTTTTCAAACTTGAGTTTTATATTTTTCGGGGCATGAGGGAAAAACTCACCCCAGTATGTAACTTGGCAGAGATGGAATTGACGGACATAGGACATGTGCACATGTAGAGGACTAGGGGGATGGCGATACGTAACGCCCCTAAATCCTAGTTTCAGAGCCATGATGGCGGCATAGGTTCGTGTACCTGGACTCTAGTTTAGAGCTTGGGTGATAGCATAGATCCGCACCCCCATTTCTAGTTTGTGGCTTAGGGGACGACGATACGTAACGCCCTAAGACCACCAGTTTCAGAGACAGTAGTGGCATGCTTTGGGGGACGGCGATACGTAACGCCCCAAAGTCATGGATTTGCACTGCTAGCTACAGTTAGGCGTATGAGGGGACGGCGATACGTAACACCCTCATACGTCAATATTTTCAGTCACAAAGCAGTTCATAGATAGCAGATTTTCAGTAAATAGTTTTTCAGAAAAATGGATTTTCAGAAATAGTTTTCAGAAACCAGAGTTTCAAAAGTAGTTTTCAGAAAGACAAAGTTTTCATAAACAACAGTTTTATAAGGATTCAGAATTTTAAAGCAGAAACCAGTTTTCTTATAAAGCTATTTCAGGAGTATTCGGTTTAGAACCAAATGTTTTTATAATAGTTTTTCATTTTTAGTCCAATCACTTAGATCGTATAACGATCTAACTCCCCCTCCAGTCTTTATGTTTTGCAGGATTCTCGGAGGATGAGCTCAGGAGGAAGGATACTGATGCAGTCACTAGGGATGGAGTCCACCAGTATGAGTCAGAGGCATAATGACAGTCAAGTTATAGTCAAGTATGAGTCTTGTATAAGTCATGGTCGTGTGTAGTCATTGTAAAACGGTTAATATTAAATACAGTAATTAACATTGAGTTTGTTTTCTTTGTTCTTGAGTTGGGCTACGGTCCCACACAAAGTATAGTCATATAAAGAAAAGTATATTAGTTCATATTATGGATAAATAGTCAGAGACTTATGAGGTTAGTACTGTTATCCCATTCCGGTAACATCTCCCAGATCAGGGATGTTACAAAGATGGTATCAGAGTATGGTCTAGGGAGTCAGTGACTGCAGTGGGCAGAGTGATGGGGTCTGGTATACGCAGTATGTCCGGGATACTCGTATGCAAGGCGCTACCTCTCTAATATCCGATCCTCGAGTACGTCCTTAAGTCCCATAAACAAGTTAGTAAGCCTTCTTAGATCATTCAAATAGTATTCCCCGTAAGAAAAATTTCACTCTAAATATCAGAAAAGAAATCTTCTTGAATTTATACTGATCTAATACCAGAAGAACAAACGAGCTATGGAAACAGACAATAGGATTTTAAGTAAATTTATCAAGAGAGTGAGAAAGGAAAGCTCTAAGAAAGTATAGGAGATACATAAGAGTATAAGTAGCCATAGATAAAGAATAATAAGGAGATGGAATAAGGTAGAGAGATTTTGAGGATATCTACCCAGGAATATACAAGAGAATAGGAAAGCCCGAGAAAGTAATAGAGTGCAAAGAAGTAAGATCCATCCCCTTCTCAGAACACTCCTTCAAGCTGAACCAGTGGTCTTTAAGTATTTCCTATAGATAGTAAAACTCTAAAGATACCCATTCAGGAGAGTAGAAAGAGAAAGGGAAAACTAGAAAGGAAAAATAAGAAATGTACCAAGATGTTAAAGTGACCAGAGATAGTAAGCGAAAAGATACAAAAGTAAGGGATAACGAGAAAAGCTTGAAGAAAAGTAAGGAGAGATGTAAGGGGGTAAAAGTAACCAAATATAAGAAGAAATCGAGATATAGAATCAGATCGATAAAGAAATAAACAGAGAAAGAGGAACAGAAACAGACAAGAAATGCCGAAACCTATAGTAATAAGAATTAGAGACACAGAGTTAAGTAATAAAGGATAATACCAGAAATAGTAGTAAAAATAAGTGTAGTAAGACTAGACAGGAAAGAAAAACCGAATAGATCTAAGTAAAGGTTATTTCCCTCAGGCGAGGTATTTTTTTTCTCAGATGAATTCCTTCGAATTGATCTAATATTTCTTGAACCATCTCATATAAGTAGCAAGTTCTCCGAATAATCAAGGACCGCTATAAGATAGAAGAAGTAAGAAAGTCAAGGTCGATCGTGGAACCTTCTAATACATGCAAAGTGCCATAGAAATATAGAGATTTTAGATTTCCCAAACCTAGGCCCGTAGGCAAGCAAGATGAATGACGATAGAAATAGCAGTTAGTTACCATAGCCAAGGAATTCAATATATAAGACCTCGACCTACCAATATCCTCATTCCTCCGTGGAATTAGTTAAAGAAGTTTTCCTGATAGAGTCTACCTCATACCTATCATACATGAGCAATAGACTCCATCATGACATAAAGCACTAGAACAATGATGAAGAAACTCTCTGAGGCATAAAGAAAAGAACCAATGAGATATAAGTAGTTCGTATCAGTATGAGTATAGGCGACCATAAGGAAACCCAACGGGAGTCCATTTCAAGAAACGAAAGGACGTTGAAAGGTAAACCGCCTAGAAAAATGATCAAGTAAGTTTTCAAGGATATAAAGAAGAAAACCTAATATAGTCCAAAGATTAAGGCAAAACAGCGCGACTTTTGCAAGACTAGTAGGAGTCTATAAGATGGATCAAATGCAGTAAAACCTATAGAACAATCAAGAAAGTAGGAATTCCTGAGCGTATATAAGCATAAACCCTGGATATTGGAAGTATCTAGGAATAACAAGAGTATTAGTATGGACAATGGAACAGAGTGCCCAGTCGAGGTTTATAATAAGAATAAAAAGTAGAGACCTAAGAAAATAAATGGAAGAATGAACCACCGCTAGCCTTAGTATCAAGGAATAGAGCAAGGAAATAAGATATATAATTGTAAGAGGAATGCGATGAGTAATAAGGAAATTCAGTATGTTTAGGCACGAAGATAATCTATTAAGAAAAGAGTAAAGTAAATAATCAAAAATAGTCATGGAACCCTAGAGCCCAGTAAAGAAAAGAATCAGTAAATGAGAACAGTTGATAGATTAGACAATTATGAGATGGCTCGACAACTAAGTCAAGGAATCCAAATAATCATAGACCAGAATTATGGGATATGAAGGTTCAATGCTACAATAAGTTAAGCTAAGTGTGGAAACCTTCATAAAAACAAGGAACCCTCAAGGAAGTAAAGATATTAGAAGTACAAAAGATCATGGAGAATGACTTGTAGGAGTATAGTGAACAATTTATAAAGAACTTCATGGTATTGGGAAGAAAGAATTTTAGGTAGAGAGTAGTGTATGGATCAAAGATTTGGTAGAAGATGACCTTAGTAGTTGAAGTAAATAGAGTTTTCAAGGGAGTAAGGAGTTAAGAAACTAAGATAAGAAAGGAACCTTGGTAGCAGAATGAGCCCCTTAGGAAAGATAGCAAAGAGATTATAGTAGTATCCAGAGAAAGAATACAGTAACCACAGAAAATTAAGCAACAGAAAGGATAAAGTGACAGTATAAGGAACTTATTATGAAGTATACCTCTAGAAAGGCTTTGTATGGAGTATGGAGTGATTGATTGATGTAAATGACCGGGAGTAAGGTTAGAAAAGGCAAGTCAGATAAGTTTTAGCAGTAAGACCCAGTGTAGGAAAAGACACTAGACAGGTATACGCGAGAGTCTTAGGCAAAAAGTATGTGTCACCGAAACACCGCAATAGAAGGGCCTCAAGACTAGTTCCCACCCATCCAACCCTCGATCGATACCAGTAACAAAAATGGACCTAAAGCATAACATTGAGATACTCTAGAAGCAAGTATAAGTGTAGTGATAGATGATCAAAACATACGACTCTTAAGGACAGTAACAAATCAGAATAAAAAGAAAGGAAAAGATAGCCTAAGCAAGAGATTTAAAGAGAAGCTATTAAATAGGGTAATAAAGAGAAGAAGTACTAGTTAAGCATACGATAAGAATGGAAAGGAGGACGATAAGAATAACCAAGGACATATGAGAACAAATATCCTTCGACTAGGGGAACACGGATATGACCTATAGTAGATTCAGTTATAGAACGAAGTAGAAGAGTAAATAAAAAGGTTAGCTGATACAAGTATCAAAAGTGAAATTTTCAAGGCACAACAACAAATAGGAGAGGAAATACTAAGTAAGTATTGACAGAAGTGTAGTATGGTATGGAACCAAGAAAATAAGTTTACCATAGTATGGAAATCAATAAAGAGAAGATATTCTAGTATGCAATCGAGTATAGAAGACGAGTTGATATAAAAGAATAGTAAAGAAAGATAAAAAAGATGAGACCTATATATGTAGTCCAAGAATGAACAAGTGAAGCTATTGAGAATCAGAAAGGAAGTTGTTAAGTTAAAACAGTACCAAAATAAGGTAGTAGTCAAATGATAACCGATACTTCAAGAAAATAAGGTCTGAGGAATTGGTAGGTGCGTAAAGAAAGAAGATATTCCCCAGGTAAAAAGGTAGAAACATAGACCAAGAAAGTTCTTAGTAGATAGTAGAATGAAGTGAAGGATGAAAAGAGTACTAAGAAAAGTTTAGAGAGTGGAACTGTTAAGGTGCAACAGTGACCGGCGTAAACACACACGTATAACGCAACCGCACGTATCGTTCAAGTAGTATAAAAATATTGATCCCACGAGGACTTAATTCCTACTGTTGTTATTAATTATTGATACTATTTATTTACAGATATCTAATTGAGGGAGAAGAGAATGATTGCTTGATTGATTTGGTTGATTGTGAATTTGCTAAATAAAATAAAAATAGACTCAAAAGAAAATATTAAGGAAAATAAAATAAAAGACTCAAGGGTCTAGGGTCATGACTCCACACAATATTATTATAAAGATGAATTGATTCTCTTATCTATGTGTAATAAATTAATTTGCTAACCTGGAACACGAAAATATACAAAAGTCTCTTCCGATGGTCAGACGCAAATACCCAGTATAACCCAATTGAACCATATGTCTATGTCAACCAAATTATCTGGATTCATTAAGATTAAGTTCCAATTATGGCTACCCACGCCCGACAGGTATATTCCTATCCTGTAAGGAAATCTATTAAAGGGTTATCTATCCTCAAGGAAGATCGTGAGCTATTGAATCTAAGGCTGAAACCTAAAATATCTATGTCTAGTTCATTTTAAGTTTACCATATCAATCTTATTGGTGATCAGACAACAAGAAGCATTAAGCTTAAGACTCAATAAACAAACTAAAGAATTACCAATAAAAAGAAAATCAATTATTAAGTGTGGATATTGTGTTTCATCACTTCCCTAGAATGAAAATAAAATGTTGGGGTTAGAGGATCCACATTTAATATTTCTTATCTAGGAATCTTACTTATTATAGTATATAAATTATTTTATATTCTGCTTTCTCAGGAATTAATAATATTAAACATTTAAAACAAGCCATATAGGCGGTAATCCATTTAGTCCAATTACACCAGCCATATAGGCGGTAATTATCTGTCACATAAAGACCAGCCATATAGGCGGTAAGGTAATTTATATTTAAACCAGCCATATAGGCGGTAATAAAGTCTGACATTAATTAATCCGGTTAAATTATAATTTATAAATTATAATTAAGTGAGATTTACCTAGATAATTATATTAAAGGTTTCACCTTTTACCCCAGCGGAAAATTAACTACTAAACATAAAAGAAAAGAGAAGAATATTATTATATATACAAAACTAGATGCAATCCTCTAAAAACAGGGAAAATCTCCCAAGGAAAGCACACCAAATGAAGTGAAGAGGAGCTGAATTTATAGGCACTTTCGGCTTCTGGCGTTGCGACGCTGAAGTGCTTGGCGTCGCGACGCCAGCACGCATTTTCAGTTAACTCGGATTTTGACCACGCGCATTGTTGGCAGAATCCGGTGATGATACGTGTCACGCGGTAAAGGTGGTGCAATGAGAAGACGACACGTGGCACACGGGATTGGCTGAGCATTCGGTCCAATGAACATCTGACATGTGGCACGCGTTTAGGATTGGTCCAATGAGAGATTAACACGTGGCAGCATGTGATTCACCAGTGATTCGGTCCAATGACAACTCGACACGTGGCACGCGCTTGCTTTGGTCTAATGAGATTTCGACACGTGGCACACGGCGCATTTTAGCTGATCTTCTGTGATGATGACACGTGGCACGGCGCACGTTAGCAAGGTCGGCGCACGTTAGCAAGTCCAATTTCTCAGATCCTGACACGTGTCCCTCGACGCACGTTAGCATGTCCGACGCACGTTAGGCGTCGCGACGCGTAGGGTCCTGGCGTCGTGACGCGGCCAAATTACTGAATTGCCCTTTTGTCATTTTTTCTCTATTTTGGCCCCAAATTGCTTCCAATGCTTTCCCAACTTTATTTATCTGCAAAATAACATAAAACACATCAAAACGTTTACAAAACTCAAGAAACTATACAAAATATTAGGTTAAATGAGTGGGAAATAGTGATAGATTTACCACTCATCAAACAGCGATAGGAAAGAATACATAATAAGTAAAAGGTTACAGTAAGTAATAACAAGGAAAATTATGCTTAAGCAATCATATAAGGTACCCAGCCCTAGTCTAGGATGACCAAACCACTGCAGGTTTGGGATGGTCTTAGTCGCGAATATGGGTGGTTTGGTAGATTAGTATCATAGTACGGAAACGAAGAAATAAGTTAGTGCGAAGCTGAGATTGTCATAGAAAATGAATCATCAAGCTACATAATATTGGCAAGAATGCGAGTAATGACCTTAAAAGAAAAGTACGAAAGAATATAAGTTTTAACCATATCCAAATCCAAAGGAACCACTAGGAAATATCATTAAGTTAGAAAAGCCCAAGACGCCTTAGGAGGCAGAAATTTTGGAACTTGAAGAAGAGAAGCTTATAGACTGCTGAAGGTTGTAAAAGATGTATAGAGAGTTAATAGTTGAGTGATGAGAAAGAATAATAAGATCAAGTTGGACAAATGGAACAAATGAATACTAAGTACAGGTAGAATCTTTAGTAAGATTCAAGGTATCAGCCACTAAGAATCTGATCAATTAAGAAATTATGGAGCATAAGTAAAGACCTATAAGAAAGAGATCTTGAAGATAAGATATATTAAGTACAACTCAAGGTCTAGAGAAGAACTAGTCACGGATACTCAGCAGAAGTCTTACAAAGAGAAGAGGAAAAATCAAGTAGCTAGTAGAGGTTAGAGACAAGAAGATAAGTATAGTAAAATCTCTAGATATTCTCGAAACTAAGAAGACCACGAGTTAGACACCAGAAAGGATTCGAGGACGAATCCTATTTAAGGGGGGATAATTTATAACGACCGATAGTTTTTACTACTGCCTACAGTAATACTGTTACGTACGGGATGAATGCATGTAAAATAAATTATGTTGGGACTCAAATATGCTTGTGGAACGACTTTGGGGATAATCGGTAAATTTCTTGAAGTCCCGGGACGAGACTGTACCGTGTTTCCTTTGGACCGCCCAATAGTATTTGGGGAATAACATTTTTATACGATCTCCAATTTTTATGAATTTTATATCGTCGGAAATCTCAGATCGAGACCTACAACTTCCGCGTTGAATATTTTCCCAAATTCAGATCAGAAGCTGGTCAAAAACACAAGTCAAAATTAGGATGAATAGTAATTTCGGGGTTAAATGGAGAAATCTCAAATTTTCTAGATTTTTCCACACTTTTCTCAATATTTCCAAATATCAAACAAATCCCTATATAAAGAGCTCACTATTCACTCATCACAAAAAAAAAAATTTGGAAAAAAAAAGGAAAATACGTGAGAAGAAAAGAGAGGAAAGAATAAGAAGAAGAAGAGAAGAAAAGAAGAATATGAGGAGGAAGAAAATAAATAAAGAAGAGCTTGGCAACCTTAGGAGGCATGGAGGGTGAAGGAAACAACAATAAATAAGGTAAGAGCCTTTAACCCAAATTTTTAGATTTGGGAATTTTAATGATTTAAGGTTGATAGAAACATGTTAGAAGTTGTTTTAATAGCATAATTTGTTTGAGATTTGATTAGAACTCCTAGGCTTGGGGTTAGTTAAGGATATGAAACTAAAGTGATAAAATAGGCTAAGGAGTTTTGGGATTAGTAAGTGGTTAGTGTATAAAGAATTCAATTATTGATAAATTGGAGGATTAATGTATGTTAAATGATATATAAGATGATGTATTGTATGTTGGTTTGTAGTATGGAAGCATTGATATGGAGTGGATTTGGATGAATTAAGCTTTGGATGAACTTGGAAGAAGAAAACAGAATCCTGGAAACCCAATACGTGTCGCGATGCAAGAAGGATTGCGCGTCGCGACGCAAGAAGAAAATGGTGACTGGAATTTGGGCGTTGCGCGTCGCGACGAGAGATACAGAATCTCCCCAAAATCAGTTCTAAACTCCCAGCTCCACCCTAGCGTGTTAGAGACCACCCTTAGGGTCTCATATCAGTTTGAATACATATATTATATTAAAATTATGATCGTCATAAGCCTCGTGTATATAGATTTATGGATATATCTTTAAGCGTTGTAAAGTATCGAAGACTATTCTACTAAATTGATGCTAATTAAGTTCCCAATCATAGATTATCCGCAAGAACCGCAATTTCCTTCGATGAGGGCTCCAGTACTAGCCAGATTCCAAATCAGTGAGTGGACACCTTTTTCTTTAAGTTGATTTTATTGGTTTGATTTATTTGTTCCTTATAAATCCAGACTTACTTTTTCAGCACATAGGGCGTTAGCCTTTATTTATTTACAGTTATTTTTCAGATGATAGTGATTTAGAAAAGAGATGTTTTTCAAACTTGAGTTTTATGTTTTCAGGACATGAGGGAAAAACTCACCCCAGTATGTAACTTGGCAGCGATGGAATTGACGGACAAATGACATGTGCACTTATAGAGGACTACGGAGATGACGATACGTAACGCCCCTAGATCCTAATTTCAGAGCCATGATGGCGGCATAGGTTCGTGTACATGGACTATTGGTTAGAGCTTGGGTGGTAGCATAGATCCGCACCCCAGTTCTAGTTTGTGGCTTAGGGGACGACGATACGTAACGCCCCGAGACCACCAGTTTCAAAGATAGTAGTGGCATGCTTTGGGGGACGGCGATACGTAACGCCTTCATACGTCAAGGTTTTCAGTCACATAGCAGTTCATAGAGAGCATATTTTCAATAAATAGTTTTTTAGAAAAATGGATTTTCAGAAATAGTTTTCAGAAACCAGAGTTTCAAAAGCACTTTTCAGAAAGATGAAGTTTTCAGAAATAGCAGTTTTATAGGAGAATCAGAATTTTAAAGCAGAAATCAGTTTTCTTATAAAGCTTTTTCAGGAGTTTTCGGTTTAGAACCAAATATTTTTATAATAGTTTTTTGTTTTTAGTCCACTCACTTAGATCGTATAACGATCTAACTACCCCTCCAGTCTTTATGTTTTGCAGGATTCTCGGAGGACAAGCTCGGGAGGAAGGAAACTGATGCAGTCACTAGGGATGGAGTCCACCAGTATGAGTCAGAGACATAGTGACAGTCAAGTTATAGTCAAGTATGAGTCTTGTATAAGTCATGGTCGTGTGTAGTCATTGTAAAACAGTTAATATTAAATACAGTAATTAACATTGAGTTTGTTTTCTTTGTTCTTGAGTTGGGCTACAGTCCCACACAAAGTATAGTCATATTATGTTTAAAGCAGAAACCAGTTTTCTTATAAAGTTATTTCAGGAGTTTTCGGTTTAGAACCAAATGTTTTTATAATAGTTTTTCATTTTTAGTCTACTCACTTAGATCGTATAACGATCTAACTCCCCCTCCAGTCTTTATGTTTTGCAGGATTCTCGGAGGATGAGCTCGGGAGGAAGGATACTGATGCAGTCAATAGGGATGGAGTCCACCAGTACGAGTCAGAGACATAGTGACAGTCAAGTTATAGTCAAGTATGAGTCTTGTATAAGTTATGGTCGTGTGTAGTCATTGTAAAACGGTTAATATTAATTACATTAATTAACATTGAGTTTGTTTTCTTTGTTCTTGAGTTGGGCTACGGTCCCACACAAAGTATAGTCATATAAAGAAAAGTATATTAGTTCCTATTATGGTTAAATAGTCAGAGGCTTATTAGGTTAGTACTGCTATCCCCTGCCGGTAACATCTCCCAGATCGGGGATGTTACAAAGATGGTATCAAAGCATGGTCTAGGGAGTCAGTGACTGCAGTGGGCAAAGTGATGGGGTCTGGTATACGCAGTATGTCCGAGATACTCGTATGCAAGGCGCTACCTCTCTAATATCCGATCCTCGAGTATGTCCTTAAGTTCCATAAACAGGTTAGTAAGCCTTCTTAGATCATTCAAATAGTATTCCTCGTAAGAACAATTTCACTCTAAATATTAGAAAAGAAATCTTCTTGAAGTTATACTGATCTAATACCAGAAGAATAAACGAGCTATGGAAACAGACAGTAGGATTTTAAGTAAAGTTATCAAGGGAGTGAGAAAGGAAAGCTATAAGAAAGTATATGAGATACATAAGAGTATAAGTAGCCATAAACAAAGAATAATAAGGAGATGGAATTAGGTAGAGAGATTTTGAGGATATCTACCCAGGAATATACAAGAGAATATGAAAGCCCGAGAAAGTAATAGAGTGCATAGAAGTAAGATCCATCCCCTTCTCATAACACTCCTTCAAGTTGAACCAGTGGTCTTTAAGTATTTCCTATAGATAGTAAAACTCTAAAGATACCCACTCAGGAGAGTAGAAAGAGAAAAGGAAAACTAGAAAGGAAAAATAAGAAATGTAACAGGATGTTAAAGTGACCAGAGATAGTAAGCGAAAAGATACAAAAGTATGGGATAACGAGAAAAGCTAGAAGAAAAGTAAGGAGACATGTAAGGGGGTAAAAGTAACCAAATATAATAAGAAATCGAGATATAGAATCAGATCGATAAGGAAGTAAATAGAGAAAGAGGAACAGAAACAGACAAGAAATGCCGAAACCTATAGTAATAAGAATTAGAGACACAGAGTTAAGTAATAAAGGATAATACCAGAACTAGTAGTAAAAATGAGTGTAGTAAGACTAGACCAGAAAGAAAAGTCGAATAGATCTAAGTAAAGGTTCTTTCCCTCAGGCGAGGTATTTTTTTTCCTCAGAAGAATTCATTCGAATTGATCTAAAATATCTTGAACCATCTCGTATAAGTAGCAAGTTCCCCGAATAATCAAGGACCACTATAAGATAGAAGAAGTAAGAAAGTCAAGGTCGATCGTGGAACCTTCTAATAGATGCGGAGTGCCATATAAATATAGAGATTTTAGATTTCCCGAACCTTGGCCTGTAGGCAAGCAAGATGAATGACGATAGAAATAGCAGTTAGTTACCCTAGCCAAGGAATTCAATAGATAAGACCTCGACCTACCCAGATCCTCATTCCTCCATGGAATTAGTTAAATAAGTTGTCCTAATAGAGTCTACCTCATAGCTATCCTACATGAGCAATAGACTCCATCATGACATAAAGCACTAGAACAAGGATGAAGAAACTCTCCGAGGCATAAAAAAAAGAACCAATGAGATATAAGTAGTTCCTATCAGTATGAGTATAGGCAACCATAAGGAAACCCAACGGGAGTCCATTTCAAGAAACGAAAGGACCTTGAAAGGTAAATCGCCTAGAAAAAGGATCAAGTAAGTTTTCAAGGATATAAAGAAGAAAACCTAATATAGTCCAAAGATTAAGGCAAAACAGCGCGACTTTTCCAAGACTAGTAGGAGTCTATAAGATGGATCAAATGCATTAAAACTTATAGAACAATTCAAGAAAGTAGGAATCCGTGAGCGTATATAAGCATAAACCCGAGATATTGGAAGTATCTAGGAATAACAAGAGTACTAGTATGGACAATGGAACAGAGTGCCTAGTTGAGGTTTATAATAAGAATAGAAAGTAGAGACCTAAGAAAATAAATGGAAGAATGAACCACCGCTAGCCTTAGTATCAAGGAATAGAGCAAGGAAATAATATATATATAATTGTAAGAGGAATGTGAGGAGTAATAAGGAAATTCAGTATGTTTAGGCACGAAGATAATCTATTAAGAAAAGAGTAAAGTAAAGAATCAATAATAGTCATGGAACTCTAGAGCCCAATAAAGAAAAGAATCAGTAAAGGAGAACAATTGATAGATTAGACAATTATGAGATGGCTCGACAACTTAGTCAAGGAATCCAAAGAATCATTGACCATAATTATGGGATGGGAAGGTTCAATGCTACAATAAGTTAAGCTAAGCGTGGATAACTTCATAAAAACAAGGAACCCTCAAGGAAGTAAAGATATTAGAAGTACAAAAGATCATGGAGAATGACTTGTAGGAGTATAGTGAACAATTTATAAAGAACTTCATGGTATTGGGAAGAAATAATTTTAGGTAGATAGTAGTGTATGGATCAAAGATTTAGTAGAAGATGGCCTTAGTAGTTGAAGTAAATAGAATTTTCAAGTGAGTAAGGAGTTGAGGAACTAAGATAAGAAAGGAACCTTGGTAGCAGAATGAGCCCCTTAGGAAAGATAGAAAATAGATTATAGTAGTATCCAGAGAAATAATACAGTAACCACAGAAAATTAAGCAACAGAAAGGATAAAGTGACAGTATAAGGAACTTATTAGGAAGTATACCTCTAGAAAGGCTTTGTATGGAGTATGGAGTGATTGATTGATGTAAATGACCTGAAGTAAGGTAAGAAAAGGCAAGTCAGATAAGTTTTAGCAGTAAGACCCAATGTAGTAAAAGACACCAGACAGGTATACGCGAGAGTATTAGGAAAAAAAAAGTATGTGTCACCGAAACACTATAATAGAAGAGCCTCAAGACTAGTTCCCACCCATCCAACCCTCGATCGATACCAGTAACAAAAATGAACCTAAAGCATAACATTGAGATACTCTAGAAGCAAGTATAAGTGTAGTGATAGATGATCAAAACATACGACTCTTAAGGACAGTAACAAATCAGAATAAAAAGAAAGGAAAAGATGGCCTAAGCAAGAGATTTAAAGAGAAGCTATTAGATAGGGTAATAAAGAGAAGAAGTACTAGTTAAGCATACGATAAGAATGGAAAGGACGACGATAAGAATAACCGAGGACATATGAGAACAAATATCCTTCGACTAAGGGAACACATATATGACCCATAGTAGATTCAGTTATAGAACGAAGTAGAAGAGTAAATAAAAAGGTTAGCTGATACAAGTATCAAAAGTGAAATTTTCAAGGCGCAACAACAAACAGAAGAGGAAATACTAAGTAAGTATTGACAAAAGTGTAGTATGGTATGGAACCAAGAAAATAAGTTTACCATAATATGGAAATCAATAAAGAAAAGATATTCTAGTATGCAATCGAGTATAGAAGACGAGTTGATGAGACCTACATATGTAGTCCAAGAATGAACAAGTGAAGCTATTGAGAATCAGAAAGGAAGTTGTTAAGTTAGAACAGTACCAAAATAAGGTAGTAGTCAAATGATAACCGATACTTCAAGAAACCAAGGTCTGAGGAATTGGTAGGTGCGTAAAGAAGGAAGATATTCCCCAGGTAAAAAGGTAGAAACATAGACCAAGAAAGTTCTTAGTAGATAGTAGAATGAAGTGATGGATGAAAAGAGTACTAAGAAAAGTTTAGAGAGTGGAACTGTTAAGGTGCAACATCGGTAGGAAAGAATACATAATAAGTAAAAGGTTACAGTAAGTAATAACAAGGAAAATTATGGTTAAGAAATCATATAAGGTACCCAGCCCTAGTCTAGGATGACCAAACCACTGCAGGTTTGGGATGGTCTTAGTCGCGGATATGGGTGGTTTGGTAGATTAGTATCATAGTACGGAAATGAAGAAATAAGTTAGTGCGAAGCTGAGATTGTCATAGAAAATGAATCATTGACCTACAAAATATTGGCAAAAAAAGAGTAACGACCTTAAAAGTAAAGTACGAAAGAATATAAGTTTTAACCAAAACCAAATCCAAAGGAACCACTAGGAAATATCAGTAAGTTAGAAAAGCCCAAGACCATTTAGGAAGCAGAAATTTTGGAACTTGAAAAAGAGAAGCTTATAGACTGCTGAAGGTTGTAAAAGATGTATAGAGAGTTAATAGTTGAGTGATGAGAAAGAATAATAAGATCAAGTTGGACAAATGGAACAAAGGAATACTAAGTACAGGTTCTTTAGTAAGATTCAAGGTATCAGCCACTAAGAATTTGATCAATTAAGAAATTATGGAGCATAAGTAAAGACCTATAAGAAAGAGATCTTGGAGATAGATATATTAAGTACAACTCAAGGTCCAGAAAAGAAATAGTCACAGATACTCAGTAGAAGTCTTACAAAGAGAAAAGAGGCAAAATCAAGTAGCTAGTAGAGGTTAGAGACAAGAAGATAAGTATAGTAGAATCTCTAGATATTCTCGAAACAAAGAAGACCACGAGTTAGACACCACAAAGGATTCGAGGACGAATCCTATTTAAGGGGGGGAGAATTTGTAACGACTGGTAGTTTTTACTACTGCCTATAGTAATAGTGTTACGTACGGGATGAAGACATGTAAAATATGCTCGTGGAATGACTTTTGGGACAATCGGTAAATTTCTTGAAGTCCCGGGACGAGACTGTACCGTGTTTCCTTTGGACCGCCCAATAGTATTTGGGGAATAAAGTTTTTATACGATCTCCGATTTTTATGAATTTAATATCGTCGGAAATATGAGATCGAGACATACAACTTCCGCGTTGAACATTTTCCCAAATTTAGATTAGAAGCTGTTAAAAAACACAAGTCAAAATTAGGATGAATAGTAATTTCGGGGTTAAATGGAGAAATCTCAAATTTTATAGATTTTTCCACACTTTTCTCAATATTTCCAAATATAAAACAATCCCCTATATAAAGAGCTCACTATTCACTCATCACAAAAAAAAATTGGAAAAAAAAAAGAAGAAAAATACGTGAGAAGAAAAGAGAGGGAAGAAGAAGAAGAAGAAAGGAAAGAAGAAGAAGAAGAGAAGAAGAGAAGAAGAAGAGGAGGAAGAAAAGAAATAAAGAAGAGCTTGGCAACCTTAGGAGGCATGGAGGGTGAAGGAAACAACAATAAATAAAGTAAGAGCCTTTAACCCAAATTTTTAGATTTGAGAATTTTAATGATTTAAGGTTTATAGAAACATATTGGAAGTTGTTTTAATAGCATAATTTGTTTGAGATTTGATTAGAACTCCTAAGCTTGGGGTTAGTTAAGGATATGAAACTAAAGTGATAAAATAAGTTAAGGAGTTTTGGGATTAGTAAGTGGTTAGTGTATAAAGAATTGAATTATTGATCAATTGGAGGATTAATGTATGTTAAATGATATATAAGATGATGTATTGTATGTTGGTTTGTAGTATGGAAGCATTGATATGGAGTGGATTTGGATGAATTGAGCTTTGGATGAACTTGGAAGAAGAAAACAGAATCCTGGAAACCCAGTACGCGTCGCGAGGCAAGAAAGATTGCGCGTCGCGACGCAAGAAGAAAATGGTGACTGGAATTTGGGCGTTGCGCGTCGCGACGCGAGACACAGAATCTCCCCAAAATTAGTTCTAAACTCCCAGCTCCACCCTAGCGTGTTAGAGACCACCCTTAAGGTCTCGTATCAGTTTGAATACATATCTTATATTAAAATTATGATCGTCATAAGCCTCGTGTATATAGATTTATGGATATATCTTTAAGCGTTGTAAAGTATCGAAGACTATTATACTAAATTGATGCTAATTAAGTTCCCAATCATAGATTATCCACAGGAACCGTAATTTCCTTCGATGAGGGCTCCAGTACCAGCCAGATTCCAAATCAGTGAGTGGACACCTTTTTCTTAAAGTTGATTTTATTGGTTTGATTTATTTGTTCCTTATAAATCTAGACTTACTTTTTTAGCACATAGGGCGTTAGCCTTTATTTATTTATAGTTATTTTTCAGATGATAGTGATTTAGAAAAGAGATGTTTTTCAAACTTGAGTTTTATGTTTTTCGGGGCATGAGGGAAAAACTCACCCCAGTATGTAACTTGGCAGCGATGGAATTCACGGACAGAGGACATGTGCACATGTAGAGGACTACGGAGACGGCAATACGTAACGCCTCTAGATCCTATTTTCAGAGCTAGGATGGCGGCATAGGTTCGTGTATATGGACTCTAGGTTAGAGCTTGGGTGGGAGCATAGATCCGCACCCCCAATTCTAGTTTGTGGCTTGGGGGACTGCGATACGTAACGCCCCAAGACCACCAGTTTCAGAGACAGTAGTGGCATGTTTTGGGGGACGGCGATACGTAACGCCCTAAAGTCATGGATTTGCAATGCTGGTTACAGTTAGGCGTATGAGGGGACAGCGATACGTAACGCCTTCATACGTCAAGGTTTTCAGTCACAGAGCAGTTCATTGAGAGCGGATTTTCAGTAAATAGTTTTTCAGAAAAATGGATTTTCAGAAATAGTTTTCAGAAACCACAGTTTCAAAAGCACTTTTCAGAAAGACGAAGTTTTCCGAAACTGCAGTTTTATAGGAGATTTAGAATTTTAAAGCAGAAACCAATTTTCTTATAAAGTTATTTCATAAGTTTTCGGTTTAGAACCAAATATTTTTATAATAGTTTTTTGTTTTTAGTCCACTCACTTAGATCGTATAACGATCTAACTACCCCTCCAGTCTTTATGTTTTGCAGGATTCTCGGAGGACGAGCTCAGGAGGAAGGATACTGATGCAGTCACTCGGGATGGAATCCACCAGTATGAGTCAGAGACATAGTGACAGCCTAGTTATAGTCAAGTATGAGTCTTGTATAAGTCATGGTCGTGTGTAGTCATTGTAAAACAGTTAATATTAAATACAGTAATTAACATTGAGTTTGTTTTCTTTGTTCTTGAGTTGGGCTACAGTCATACACAAAGTATAGTCATATAAAGAAAGGTTTATTAGTTCCTATTATGGTTAAATAGTCAGAGGCTTATGGGGTTAGTATTGCTATCCCCTGCCGGTAACATCTCCCAGATCAGGGATGTTATAGTGGGAAATCTGTTTTCTTGAGTTGCAAATTGTATTTTCATGTATAAGACATGTATAAATCATTTTGGGATTGATTTGGAATCAATTAAAATTGTATTTGACAATTTAGGACTGTAATTAATGAAAAATCTGAATTTTGGGTAAAAAATTTAGTTTTTAAGTATTGAGTAATTATTTTAATTACACAAGAAAAATTATTGGAATCGGAAAATTTTGATTTTCCGCGTTCCGCTGCGTTTACCCGGAATTGCCGCCTAAAACCCCAACAAAAATGCTATTAAAGCAGGTCTGAACCTGAACACATGATATGAATATGCCTTTAAATTCATTGTTTAATTTTGTTCTTGCTTTATGCATGCTTGTATTTATTTAATTTGATTAAATTAAATACGTAACATTTTTGCGGAAAATCCTTAATTAATAAGATTTTAAAGTAATATGTATTGGATGTATATTTCTTAGTCCGTTTTGTCAATACAGTTTATGGATATTTGTTCTATGGGTACATCCGAGAAAGTGCCAAAGCAGTGAGGGTATAGTTGATAGAAATTTATCCATACCGGATGTATATGTGATACTAGATAAATTCAAGCGAAAACGGAAATCCTGAACGTGCCAAAGCTGTCAGGACTGCGCAAGTATCTTGAGTTTATCATTGACAAGTTTAACCTTGGTACGTCTCCTTGTGAACGTGCCAAATATTGGGGTTGGTGCTCAGAGCGCCAATCCGGACCGTATTCATGTCTGATTCATGAATATGAACATCCCCTTATTCCATAATATTACTTATTTATGGTTGCACCTCTTGTTCTTATATACGTATTCGATCTGATTACGATTAGATTGAAACTAAATGTGGTTTAGTGATATGTATATATTAGACAAAGGCCCGATAATATATAATGCAGTACACAGTTACAAAGTTAGTTTGTAATTGATAATGGGAAATGTCACTGCTATATGAATATTATCAAACATAGTTCCTGGTCAAGATTTGCTAACACGGGTCGGTTAGTCAAATCCGTTGAGACCAGTACATGTCGTATATCGAGACTTGGTCCGATGGTTTATCCGAATGAACCATGAGTCTAGGGAGACTCGTATAGACGTGTAGGTGTTTATAATGGATAAACACTGAATGGCTCACCGAAGATTCTTAATTGATGGTACACCAACGTCAATAAGAATCTTCTCGGTTTGAGTAGCATATTGGTCCTTCGACTTGAGACACCACTGTGGATGTATGAGACATCCTCCACACTTAGATGGCAGTCACGTCACCGATCTATTTAGATCAGACCTCCGGCTGTTCGTTGGGTGTGGATAGATCCTCAGGATATCCTGTGTGTGTCAAGATAGGATCCGTCAGTTCTGTGTACAGAGCATAGGTAGTCCATATATATTTAGCAGTCTGTTAAATCTGTGGCCACAGTATACATCGGAAGTAAGTTCCGAGTGTTATTTAGAGATTGCTAATAGATACGTCGACGAGATAATACCTATAGAGATTTGACGTTCACATCTATATCTCTGGGATTATCTGGATACCTGTGACGGAGGGATTATACGTATGCAATGACCTCGACCTGTATGATTCAGCAAGATTATCTGTGATTGTCATAATCTACGAGTGGATAGATTATGGACACGAAATTGGATTTTGTGACGGATATACCTGAATCTAGAGAGTCTCAATAATGAAACATACTCGTAGAGCACTAGAGCAACATTTATGAATAATGATGATTATTTATAAATCGTTTAATCGTTAAACGAAAAATACATGCGAACGGGCCGAACCATCATTTCCTAATTAATGTGTATTTGTATTTAATATATGATACTATTAAATACACATTAATAAATAGTCAAATAAAGGTATTTGATATATATCATCAATATATGTATTTGAGATATTTAAAGTAAATATAATACATATATTTGATATATTTGTATTTAATTAATTATTTAATTATTTAATTATTTAATTGTTAAATGATTAATATAATTAAAATATAAATATATCACCAAATGATAAAGTTAGGAAATGATTATAAATGTAAATGTTTGACTCTACATTAAGGAAAAGGTTGTCAAATTGATTTTGACTTCTTAAGATATTTGTTCAAAATTGTTTGAAAAATAAAAATATCTTTTTCCTTATTTCTTCATAATTTCGGCCAACACCTTATAAATATAAGAGTTATATTTTTCTTGGTTGCTTTTGTTGACTTAAATAAATATCAATAAAGGTGTTTTAGATATTTATTAAGTTGATAAGATAAGTTGATCAAATGAAATTTGAAATGAAATTGAAATTAATATTTTTTATTGTTAGCCTTTACCATTTTCGGCCAAGGCAAGTTTTTTACACATATATATTGTTTTCATTTCATTTCATTTGATAACCTAATACACTTTAAAGAAAACTCCATTAATGGAAACAAAGGAAGCTTTTGAGAAAGAAAGAAGAAATCAAAGAAAGCTTGGATTTTAGTAAGTTTCTTCAACTTACTATTAGAAAGGAAAACGTTCCTTAGGATCTAGGCTTTAACATATGATGTTCTTAGGTTATTTCTTTCTTTATTTTTTGTGTTTTTGATGATGGAAGTTTTGATGAAAGTGTAGAGCATGTGTGATGAAGGAAGCTTATGGCTATTGTAGTAATAAGTGTTCTTTTGTGGTTTTGGAAACCTTGTTGCTAATCTAGAGTTGTTGACCCACTCTTAGATGACCTAGATTTGATCTTGAGTTGTTTCATTGTGTTGAGACTTTGATTGGATGGAAGAAAGATGATTGAAGTGTTGGATTTAACCAATTTGGTCTAATTTGTCCAATTTGATGAAATTGAAAAATTAGGGTTCATGACCAATTCCAAATTTGGGGCTTTTCATATATATTGTGCATTTCGATGTGTATATGATGCATATAAGGTTTCATGTTCATTGGATTACATCTTGATGTGTTTTGATGCATGAAATGACAAAATGCACAAATTGCCCACCAAAGGGAGCATTCGGCCAAGGATGGAAAAATGGGGATTTATGTTTCCCTTGGTGTTTTGATGTTTTGAACATGCTAAGTTCATCTTAGAAATGATTTAGAATCATTCAAAATTGATTTGATCAATTTCGGACTAAAATGGACAAAGTACCAAATGTAAGGGCAATTCGGTAAATTCACTTAAATATGATTTATTTGAATTTTATTTCATAATTTGATTATTGGATAATTAAATAAATATGTTTATTTAATTAATCCGAGAAAATTTTTTGAAATCGGAAAATTTGATTTTCCACCGCTTCCGATCCGTTACCGGATTCTGCCCCTAAAACCCCTACACCAAAGCTGTCACAACGAGAAACAACCAGGACAGGAACCCAGGAGTCACTAGTGAGTGATTGACAATGAGTTGTCTACCTAATGAATATATGTAGGCGAGATCGTGCCAAAGCTGTGATCTGAAATATATTCATGGGATCCACTTTTCACTATTATATTTAATGTGATTAATTGTTTGTTTGCATTCTGTTTGGGGATTACAGTATTGCATGTAATAGTGGGAGGGGCATTTTTAGATTAAAAATCCATGATCTATTTATGCTTTGTTTATTTTATATTATATGAAATTGTTTTGTCTGCTAATCATTTTTCGCTATCTATATGATAGATTTGTGATGGCGGCACCTGTTTCTAATCATTTTTCTCGTATACTTGATATGAACAAGCTTAAAGGCGCCGAAGACTTTGCAGATTGGGACTTGTATCTAAGAATTTTTCTTGGGTCTGAGCAAATAGAATATGTGTTAGAGGGTTCGTTGCCACTTTTCATTGCAGATGATGCAACACAAGAGGAACATGAGACTCTCCAAAAGTCGAGAGATGATGATAGAAGAGTCAAATCATATATTCTCAGTTCCTTGGCACCAGAGATTAAAAGGCAATATTTTGGATTCCCTGACGCATATTGATCGGTGAAACCACTCACGTAACGCAAGCACACGTATCGTTCAAGTAGTATACAATGTATCGATCCCACGAGAACTTAATACCGATGCTATCAATTTGTGAAGCCAAATATCTACGAGTATCTAATAGATTGGTTGTTTGATTGGATGGTGATTTTAAACTAAAGACAAGTAAATAAAAAAATAAAAATATAAATTAAAGGAAAATTCAATATTATTAAACTATCTAGGGTTGTGAATCCTTCCAATATCTTTTAAAGATGGAGTGGTTATCTCATGTTTGTGTTATATATTGGTTTATTAACCTGGAAAATGAAAATATGCAAAAGCCTCTGTCAATGGTTAGATGCAAACACTCAAATAACCAAATTAATCATATGTCTATGTTAACCAAGTTGCCTGAATTCATTAAGATTAATTTCCAATTGTGGCTACCCCTGCCCGACAGGTATATGTCTATCCTGTAAGAAAATCTACCTAAGCGTCACCATGCTCCGAGGTGAGATCGTGAGCTATTGAGTCTAAGGCTGAAACCTAAAATTCCTCCGTCAAGTTTATTTTAAATTTACCAGATCAATCTTATTAATGGCCAGTTAACAAGAAGCATTAAGCTTAAGACTCAATAAATAAACCTTTATATTACCCAAGTCATAAAATAACCCCTTATAAACCGGTGATATTGGAATTCATCACAACCCCATTTATGGTATTTAGTTACAACACATATCTATGACTAGTAAAGACAAAAATAAAGTAAATGACATAAAGTAAAGCTTGGAAATTAAAAAGGTAAATAAAGCAATAAAGAAAATGATGGGGGTTAGAGGATCCGCTTTTATTATTTCTATTTTAGATATATCCCTTATTAAAATATATAAACTTTGCATGACATTACCAACCGACCATATATGCGGTATCCTGATTAAGTCAGATTTATAATTAATTCCAATCGACCATAAAGGCAATATCCAATTTAGTCAGGTTAAAATCAATTTAATTAAGTCCAACCGACCATAAAGGCGGTATCCTATTAAGTCAGGTTTTAAATAGTTTATATATTATAATTAAGGGAGATTAATCTAAATATTAGTAATAAAAGCTTTACCCTTCACCCCAGTAGAGAGGAGTTACCTCATCATACTGAAAAGTAAAAATAAAGACTGAAAAGTAAAGTAAATAAAGAACTTTTGCGTAAAATAAAAAATTAAATACAGAAAGCTGTAAATAAACAAAAAATATACAATCTTCTTAGTATTCTTAAGGAAATCCCCAGAAGAAGGTATGAAATTTACAAATGAAATGGCTTGGTATTTATAGGCAAAATTTTGCTTTCACCAATTTCTCTACCAATTTCTCCACTAATTTCTCTACCAAACATGGCATCAAACATGGCACCAAATCCTCCACCAAACATACAAGCATGTTTGGTGGAAGTTTGAGAATTTTCATTTTTTATTTTATTTTATTTTATTTTTGTTTTGAAAATGACTTTAATAATTACACATAACACACTTACAGATGTTTTATCAATTTCAGTCATTAAAAATTCCGAATTCGAAATTATTATGAAATTTAAAGTTGTAGATCTTTGCGTCTTCTTTAATCTGGAACTTGAATCACCTCAATCCGATATCGGAGTAGAAAGTTATGGCCAAAATATGAAAATTGCGCAAAGTTGAAGTTTCTTAAATTGTACTTCGTTAAAACGCCATTTCAAGTTTCCAACCTCCAATATCCAAATGTCAAGTCCAAATTTTACCCTTATTTGTTCCATATTTCATCCTGATTGATTCCATTGAGTTCCGACTTTATTTTATCTACAAAATAAACTAAAACACATCAAAACGTTTATAAAACTCGAGAAACTATACAAAATATTAAGTAAAAGGGGCGGTAAATATTGATATATTTTCCGCTCATCACACCCCCAACCTAACATTTTGCTAGTCCTCGAGCAAAACAATAAAATAAAATGCAATAAACAATTAAAATTAAACTAAGCCACTTTCGTAGGGATCATAGTTGCATTTAGCGTATGCAACAAGCCTTTAAACCTCTAGGTGTCCCTAGTGGACGAGTTGTAGTCTCGTGAGGGCTTACAGTGACGATACCCACAAACGTATATCAAATGCATACAAAAGCGAAAAGATAAAAAGATAAACAAGTTAGTGACTAAACAAGTGAAACTTATTGTCCAAGTTAATAGCTGTTTTCTTTCTTTCTAAATTACCAAATAAGTAAATTCGCCTATTATTTTTATCATTCTCCATATACACAACCAACAATGTATTAATTAGCTCATTGTGACCACAATATTTATAAGTGCAGTTGAAAAGAGAGTAATATTTTTGTCCTAAAGTTATATCAGATTTCACACCATTTTTAGCAATGGATTTTGTTTTTAATTTATTTACAATATCTTCAATCCATGAAGCGAGCTTTGGGCCAGTGACTCCCAAGTCAGTTGGATTTAGGGCACTAGGTGTTAAAACACCCATACGGACTTAATTACTCGGATTTCAGATATCTTTTTTTTATAACATCTTCAATCCATGTAGCGAGCTTTGGGCCAGTGACTCCCAAACTAGTTGGCTTTAGGGCACTAGGTGTTAAAACACCACTATGGACTTAATTACTCTAATCTCATATGTTTCTTTTTTTTTATTCCATCGCTTTTTTAGATACTTCCTCCAATTAAACTAGAGCACTGAATCTTACAAACTTTTCAATTACAACTCATGATCGTATGTTACCATGCATATTGATAATACCTTTCAACTGAGCATACGAAGATCCAATTTAATTAGTATTATGGAGAATTCACAAATTAAATAATTCAAAATGAAATAAACAAAAATGAACTTGTTACGAAATATGTTGAGATACATCGCAGGAGTGGAATTTCCTTACACAGCTATCTCAAACACCATTACACCTGATTAGTCAAGTTAAAAAAACACAAAAATAAAATATTTTTTTTATATTTTTTAATTTTAAGAAAATTTTTGACTAAAAATCAAATAAAAACAACACAACGAAAAATAAAAACAAGATATTAGTCAACTAGACCCGGCTAAGGTTCTGGTTCGAAATCGGAACCGAACCGGAACCGGACGGTTCGGTTCCAACCGGTTCCGGAACCGAACTAGAACCTAACCGGTTCGGTTAGGGTTCCTACCCTAGCCGAACCAGTTGGAACTGCTAGAACCGTTTGGTTCCCGCGGTTCCAACCGAAACCGTAAGGTTCCGGTTGGGACCGGTTTGAATTTATATTATAAATTTTTTTTTTAGATAAGAATTTTATTTGTAATTTAATGTAATTATGTAATGTAATAAATTTAAATTCATAATTTTAAATTATATTGATTTATCAATCTTAATTTTTTTATTTTCAATAAGCAAAAAAAAAAAAAACTCGGATGGAACCGGAACCGGAACCGAACCGAAATTAACCGGTTTTCGGTTCGGTCGTCAACTAAAATTATATTGGGAAATTTTTTAAAATTATATTATTTACAATATCTTCAATCCTTGTAGCGAGCTTTGGGCCAGTGACTCCCAAGCCAGTTGGATTTAGGGCACTAGGTGTTAAAACACCCCTACGGACTTAATTAATCGGATTTCAGATATCTTTTTTTTTTTACAAAATCTTCAATCCATGTAGCGAGCTTTGGGCCAGTGACTCCCAAACCAGTTGGCTTTAGGACACTAGGTGTTAAAACACCCATACAGACTTAATTACTCGGATATCATATGTTTCTTTTTTTTATTCCATCGCCTTTTTAGATGCTTCTTCCAATTAAACTAGAGCACCGAACATTACAAACTTTTCAATTACAACTCATGATCGTATGTTATCATGCATATTGATAATACCTGTCAACTGAGCATACGAAGATCCAATTTAATCAGTATTATGGAGAATTCACAAATTAAATAATTCAAAATGAAATAAACAAAAATTAACTTGTTACGAAATAGGTTGAGATACGTATCAGGAGTGGAATTTCCTTACACAGCTATCTCAAACACCATTCCACCTGATTAGTTAAGTTAAAAAAAACACAAAAACAAAAGATTTTTTAATTTTTTTTTAATTTAAAGAAATTTTTTGACTAAAAATCAAATAAAAACAACATAACGAAAAATAAAAACAAGATACTAGTCAACTATTCCCCTCCCCCAAACCTAATTGAGACATTGTCCCCAATGTATAAAAAGTAGAAGAAGAGTTTAGAAAACAGTACCTGATTAGCTGAAATTCTACATCTAAAAAATAAAATTAAAGGTTAAGATCCAGATTTATCCGATGCTTCTTACCACGATCATTATCGGACCAGTTTATCTTGGAAATGATAGGGTCAATTTGTGGTTCAAACGCTAAGAGTTGGTCAATTAAATCATTGGATGTTCTGACAATGAAGATGATATCTTTTACAAGCTTTGAAACAAAACCATTTCTCCGGGCATCATCAAGAAACACATAAGGAAAATCATAAAATCAATCAGTATTAAACAGTCCAATCGGTTTCTGGGGTATGTTCAAGTTTGCCCAAGATAGCACTGTAAAGATTTCCTCCATCGTGCCCAAGCCACCTAGCAAAACAATAAAAGCATCATCACGATTAATCATTTCCACAAGTCGTTCAAACATACATGATACAATACATTCATCTCCGTTTGAAGGTCCTATAAGATTCGCCTCTGCCAAAGGTTTTAGGATGATTCCCAAAACTTGACTACCTTCTTCCTGTACAGCCCTTGAAACGTACCCCATTAGTCCACGATCGCCACCACCACATACTAGGTGCATATTCCTTTCAGCTATGACTCTACCCAATTCCTTTGCTGCCGCAACGAATTCTGGCTTAGAACCAACACTAGTACCGCAAAACACACAAATATTTACAACTAGTCTTCTTGAAGTTGCTTCCATTTTTTTAATGTATTTCTTTCTAAAATCTGGATGTCTTGAAGAGTATGGACAATGGAACAGAGTGCCCAGTCGAGGTTTATAATAAGAATAGAAAGTTGAGACCTAAGAAAATAAATGGAAGAATGAACCACCGCTAGCCTTAGTATCAAGGAATAGAGCAAGGAAATATGATATATAATTGTAAGAGGAATGCGAGGAGTAATAAAGAAATTCAGTATGTTTAGGCACGAAGATAATCTATTAAGAAAAGAGTAAAGTAAAGAATCAATAATAGTCATGGAACCCTAGAGCCCAGTAAAGAAAAGAATTAGTAAAGGAGAATAGTTGATAGATTAGACAATTATGAGATGGCTCGACAACTAAGACAAGGAATCCAAAGAATCATAGAAAATAATTATGGGATGGGAAGGTTCAATGCTACAATAAGTTAAGCTAAGCGTGGAAACCTTCATAAAAACAAGGAACCCTCAAGGAAGTAAAGATATTAGAAGTACAAAAGATCATGGAGAATGACTTTTTTTTTTTTTTTGGAAAAGGTTACAAGTATATTCCAAAAGGTGTTTTTGTACAAAGTACAAGGGGCATCCCCCAGGAAGGTGCTACAAGCACATACAAAGAACCGAAGTTCAAGACCCAAATACATGGCTGTGCTATAAGCACATACAAAGAACCAAAGTTCAAAAAAACCAAAAATACATGGCCCGAAGCTACAGCAAGCAAAATAAAGCGCAAAGCCTCTATTATCCAAACAAATGGAACATGGTCCACATAAATTGTCAGCACTCTACCGAATAGCTCCATGTGCAAGGCTGAGGATGCTATGATCCCAGACGCACTTGAAACGTCAGCCTAGAGCGAGCCCACAAAATCCATGCGCACAAACAGGCCCAGTTGCCTCAATCAGCTCCCACGCATTTCATCCCAGGCAGCCCACATCGAGCGCAGGCCATAATCGGCCCAAACCACATGCACAATCAGGCCACGTTACCACAACCCGTATACGCGCAATCTGGCAAGCCCACGTGAGCCCAAGACAAATCATGCATAACGTTGAAACACGTTGCAGCATAATCATCTGAGCAGCCCTCAGGCCCAATTACGCAAATCAGTCAGCCCACATGCAACATAGCTCATCATTTTCAATTGTCACGAGTCCCACATCGCCTGGGAACCCCTTCCAGATACCAATCTTCCTAATCAGCTAAACATAAATTCCAGAGGAGTGATTTCCAAAAGAACCCAAGCTTTACTCACCTCAATCGCAAGAAAATTATAAGATACAACCTCTCGGAAAGAAAACACCACTTTTGTGGTCCAGCCTCAAACATTAAGCAAAAACGCAAGAACAAGATTTTTCCCTTAAAATAACCCTACTATGTTTCTTCACTTCTCATGGCTCCCCCAACCACTTGATTGTGCTACTGTTCACAGTGAGGGTTTATTTAATTGATGCTACATCGCCAATACGTAGATAAAAGATGACAGGTGGACCGACTAGTACGTATATGACCTCCGAAAAGTCAGAATCCCCTTGAAACTCGGGCACTATCACCAAACACCAAACATAGCAAATGAAACGAGATTTTACCCCCACATAGTATAGTCATGTTTCTGCGTATCTCATACGCTACTGTTCACGACTTAACCAATAAAGGGCTGCTACATCGCCCAAGTGAAGCTGGCTTTGGCGGATGAACAAGGCTTTTCAGTGCTCCAGAGACTAACCGGTTTGTGATGATGACGCGATCTACCTATCCTACAACCTAACCATTGATTTCTTCACTAAGCTTTGGCTCCTTAACCAAAAACAAAGCGCTACTGCCCAATGGAGGCTTCGCCAAGAGTTGCTACAGCTACCAAACATCACTTCCAGATAGAGATCTTAAGCACCAAATCCCCCTACTCACCACTGATCGTGCATGATCTCAGTATTTTAAAATTTGCCTGGCATGAGGTGTTTGTCTGCTTTAGTTCAATTCTGAAGATCCATCCAAATTCCACTATAAATCCCAATGTGGATCCAACTCTAAAAGGTCTCCAAGCCGAGAACAAGCCCAACCAATATCGACCTCACTGAAATTAGCTTTGCTGTCATCATAGGCAAACAAAAATGCCCCTCTCATGGAACAAACCATAAGTCGAGTAATTTGAAAGATGAACAGCAGCCAGCCCAAACTGGAGTCCACCCACAATCGGCCTAGGAGTAATAAAGCCAGGTGTAGGCATTGCATTTTTGCATGTGAAACCCGATGATGAGTCTCATTTGGAGGCACTATCTTTTAAGTCACGGAAGCCGCGGGAAACAGACGTCGGAAGGGAAAAGATGGAAATCAGTACTTTGTCGAATTTTACTTGCTTGTTTAGCTTCAGGCTCGCTGGTGGACCTCCGTTTTAAAGCACATTTAGCCTAAAAAAAATCTGCAAATCACCTAACCTCGGCCCAAAATCCCCGCAAGCCCCTTGGCCTTGACCCAAAACCCCGCAAGCCCACACACATTGTCCACACAAACCAAACCCACCAACCAAAGGCCCACACGCCCCAACCAAGGCCCACACGCCCATTCACCCTAATACACAACCCAAATTAAATAAAATAATTAATTAAATCATATACCAAATAAAATAAAATAATTAATTAAATATATATTTAACATATGTGTAATTAAATAAAACAAATAAAATCTAAATAATCACCTACCAAAATAATAAAATACTTACACAAATTAAAGAAATTGCATGCCTAATAAAGATAAATCAAATATATTATATACCCAACTTAACAAATATCATGCCTAATTAAAATCAATCATAACAAATTAAATGCCTAATTAACACCAATTAAATATATTGTATTCCTAATCTAGCCAAGACATGTCCCCCAATCAAATCCATTACTTTCTTTGTCTAACACTAAATCATATCCTAATTGAATGCACCAAATCCCTTCCTTGTGAGACAAAGTGAAGCCATAACCCTTCTCTATATAAACAACCTCTAACCAAAGCCATAGATTCCCTTAACAAGCACTCTCATTCACGGCATTGACCAAAACAAAACTAAAGCAAATAAACCCTAAGACAATAACACTCATTCGGCAGCTCTCTCCCGCTCACATTCACTCTGAACCTTCACGTAAACAACAAAACAAATCAACCCTCATCGATAGCCTTCATAACCACAGACCCCACACATCATCTGCCCATTCAAACAGCCCTTCCCTTAAGCCAAAACACACGTAGCAATTGCCACAACTCCATTCAAATCCTTCGCGTCAGCCAGCCCCTTTGACCTGCGCACTCACCACATCAACAAACCAAGCTTTACACACCTGTCCACTAGCCTGCCCTACACCATCCACTTGAAAACCTTCACGTTACGCCACATTAGCCACTCCATGTTAAAACAAGCGCACCACTCGTCACACCCTTAAGCCCACGTACCTCACGGCTCTTGCCAAACACCACGCCCCAACTTCACTCAAGCCACACACTGCCCATTAAACACACTACACTCACGCCATTAACTGTCTTCAACTGCCCTCCAGAACAAATCTGAACTGCACCCAGAAACTGCCCCAAAACTGTACCTAAAAACAATCCAGAAACCGCCTTAAACAGTGACGAAAACTGCCCCCGAAGAGTCCCTAAATGTACCTGAAACAGTGACCAGAAAACCGTGAGGAAATAGCAACAAAACGGAGTGAAAACAACGAGCAAAACAGCGAAACAGTGAGGTAAAATGCAAACTAGTGAACCAGAAAAGTTGCGGAGTGATAGCCCTTCCGACGGCCGTGAAACGCGAGTCCGAAAGTCGAAATAAAAGGTTAGACCTGGGGGTATTTTCCACATTCGTTTTCTGTTTTATTTTCATTATTTATTGAGTATTGTTAGCATGATTGTTATGTTAAAATGCATGTTGTGGCCTTTGAGTAGATAAATATGCATGGATTACGAAATATTATATTTTGTGGCTTTGGAATAAAATGAAAGATGTGTCAACTCTCGCGGTATATCGGATCGAAACCCGGACATAAATTTCATAGCCGATTCTGAATGGACGGTAGTATGATCTATACTCGGGATACAACTCCACGTACCGCTTGAGTAAACGACACTTTCTTTTGTTTTATGTTGCTTTGATTTATTTATTATATGTTGTGGCTTTGGAATAAAATGAAAGATTTGTCAACTCTCGCGGTATATCGGATGGAAACCCGGACATAAATTTCATAATCGATTCCGAATGGACGGTAGTATGATTTGTACTCGGGATACAACTCCACGTACCGCTTGAGTAAACGGCACTTTCTTTTGTTTTATGTTGCTTTGATTTATTTATTATTCATCATTCAAATTCCGCATGTTACTTGTTTATGCATGATGCGATCGAGCGCATGGGCTTAGTAAGTCGGATTAAAGGTCCCCTATTTTGAGGGGTTAAAACCCTTTACCACGATGCTTTGCCGCGCCGGTTGATGTGTGTTCGGTTGGATGTAAGATATGTCCAATCGGGCATACTAAGTTTGATATTATTGTCTTTATTCTTTGTATGCATGATGCGATAAAGCGCATGAGCTTAGTAAGTCGGATTAAAGGTCCCATATTTAGAGGGGTTAAAATCCTTTACCACGATGCTTTGCCGCGCCGGTTGATGTATATTCGTTTGAATGTAAGATGTGTTCAATCGGGTATACAAAGTTTCATATAGTTATCATTGTCTTTGTACGCATTGTAATGAAAGGCGCATGGGCTTATTGTGTTGGATTAAAAGGTTCTTCATTTGGGGGAAGAAAAGCCTAAAAGGCTACCTTTACCACGATATTTGCCGTGTCTTTCATCTATTGATTGCATCATTTACCTTAGTCCTAGCTTAACGTAGTATAATTCATATATCCAGGTTATGATAGCATTTGAGTATTATTTCTTGTAGTATATCAGATGGAAACCCAGACATAAATTCCGTAGTCGATTCCGAATGGACGGTAATGCGGTCTGTACTTGGGATACAATTCCACGTACCACTTGGAAAAGTGCTCACATGTGTGTTTGTGTCCATATTAGTTATCTTCTTTTGCACCACGTCATAGCATGCTTACTTTAATGCCTAATTGCATCCTTAAGTGTCTTTTTGCATTATATACTTAGTTGACTCTTTTATTTGTGCATGGACATGTAATGGCAATTTGTTTATGATATGTCTATGAAATCACATGTTCGCCATTATTTGATTCGCCTTTATGTGTGCTTGTGTGGTTAGTGTGTGCTTGTGTTTCCATGAATATAATATGCCAATGAAGTTGTATGTTCTTTGCTACTTTGATGTACTTTCAAGCATGCAATCTTAGATGTGAAATATATGCAAATTTAGGTGTAAGTTTTATTTTTGTGCATATGGATTTAGAAGCATGATACTCTTGGAAATAAGTGTTACTTAAGCTTGATTAAATTATTACACAAAGACTTTCATTACAAGTGACATAAGTAAGGGACCATTCCGAACCCAACGGTTTGAGGTCTTCCCTTGCGAGGGGTGAGTGCGGCCTTAAATCTCATTTTCCCGGTTCACACCGGGTGGCGACTTCATTATTCTCCGGTTTAGTCCCCCGTGGCTACTCTGTACTCCCGACCGGGCCGCGAGCCCGTTACAGCAAACGTCGCCCAGTTTCTGTGTCCCACATTAGGAAACATAAACAGCACCCTCTCACTACTTTATGAAAATAAGATATATCCTCCTGGAGAGCATACTCCATCATGATCCAACCCCACATCGAACATCTACATGAAACGAGATTTTCCCTTCCTTAGTTCTGCCCTGTTTCTTCATATCCAATGGCTCCCATCATTGAGTATGCTACAGCTCACGGCCAGAAAATACTAAAGGGATGTTGCATCGCCAGAGCATAATCCGATGACGGCAAAGTCACTTAGCTAGTATAACTTTCGAAGGGGCAATATCTTCTTGAACTCAGACACCATCCCCAATTCCCAACCACATACATCAAATTCTTCCGGACGAGATTTTGCCCAGAGTAGTCAAGTCTTGTTTCTTCGTATTCCTACGCTACTGTTCAAGATTTAACTAAAACAAAGGCTGCTACATCATCCAGAGAAAGTGACAATGACTAGGAAAGCAGGATATAATGCTCAAGACACTGGCCAATTTGTTCTGATGATGCGATCTTCCCTGTCAAGCCCAAAACCAATGGTTTCTTCACTAAATTCTGGACACTCCGAGAACAAAGCGCTACTACTCAATGGAAGGCTCTAGCAAAGGGTGCTACGCTACCAACCACCATAATCCAGACAGAAAATTAAGCATCCGTGAAAGAGCACAGAAGCCCTAGACGGAGAAGTGAGACTAGCTTGTTCAGTTTCCAGTCTTATCGGCTCAGTTTGAAAAAACTTCTAAAAGATCTAAAGCTCTGTCCCCAAATTTGAGATACCGGCCCAATACCAATCAATCAGACCCAAAGCCCAAATGGCCCACAACGTCGCGGGAAGTGAAGAGATTTCTTCACACAAAAGTGAAATCAGGCCCAAGAATGAGGGACCAAATCGCCTGCAATAAACCACACGGCCCAAGTTTCAGAATTCATGAAAACCAGGCCCAACCATACACTAGTGCAACCCAGCAGGCACTAAAAGTTTAAACAATAAACAGGCCAAATTGAAGCCTAGCACACAAAGCCCAGTCATGAAGAAAAGCACGTCCCTCACGTGTATTTTAAAAACACACGTGATAGTCACAAGCACTTCACATGCAGCAGGCCCGGCCCAAACATGCAAGCCCAAAGACGCCATCAGTAATTCTCTTGGGTATCAGCAAGCCCGAACCACAGCAACAAGTCCACAAACAAAAATTTCCAATGATTTAATCCGAAGCAGATCAAACCATGGAGAATGACTTGTAGGAGCATAGTGAACAATTTATAAAGAACTTCATGATATTGGGAAGAAAGAATTTTAGGTAGAGAGTAGTCTATGGATCAAAGATTTAGTAGAAGATGACCTTAGTAGTTGAAGTAAATAGAGTTTTCAGGGGAGTAAGGAGTTGAGGAACTAAGATAAGAAAGGAACCTTGGTAGCAGAATGAGCCCATTAGGAAAGATAGCAAAGAGATTATAGTAGTATCCAGAGAAAGAATACAGTAACCACAGAAAATTAAGCAACAGAACGGATAAAGTGACAGTATAAGGAACTTATTAGGAAGTATACCTCTAGAAAGACTGTATATGGAGTATGGAGTGATTGATTGATGTAAATGACCGGGAGTAAGGTAAAAAAAGACAAGTCGGATAAGTTCTAGCAGTAAGACCCAGTGTAGGAAAAGACACCAGACAGGTATACGTGAGAGTCTTAGGCAAAAAGTATGTGTCAATGAAACACCGTAATAGAAGGGCCTCAAGACTAGTTCCCACCCATC
Source organism: Zanthoxylum bungeanum (assembly GCA_019454045.1). Classification (NCBI taxonomy): domain Eukaryota; kingdom Viridiplantae; phylum Streptophyta; class Magnoliopsida; order Sapindales; family Rutaceae; genus Zanthoxylum; species Zanthoxylum bungeanum. The sequence goes on along the minus strand of SKCR01021777.1, from coordinate 270,254 downwards.
CAACCCTCGATCGATACCAGTAACAAAAATGGACCTAAAGCATAATATTGAGATACTCCAGAAGCAAGTATAAGTGTAGTGATAGATGATCGAAACATACGACTCTTACGGACAGTAACAGATCAGAATAAAAAGAAAGGAAAAGATAGCCTAAGCAAGAGATTTAAAGAGAAGCTATTAGATAGGGTAACAAAGAGAAGAAGTACTAGTTAAGCATACGAAAAGAATGGAAATGACGATGATAAGAATAACCAAAGACATATGAGAACAAATATCTTTAGACTAAGGGAACACATATATGACCCATAGTAGATTCAGTTATAGAACGAAGTATAAGAGTAAATAAAAATGTTAGCTGATACAAGTATCAAAAGTGAAATTGTCAAGGCGCAACTACAAACAGGAGAGGAAATAATAAGTAAGTATTGACAGAAGTGTAGTATGGTATGGAACCAAGAAAATAAGTTTACCATACTATGGAAATCAATAAATAGAAGATATTATAGTATGCAATCGAGTATAGAAGACGAGTTGATATAAAAGAATAGTAAAGAAAGATAAAATAGATGAGACCTACAAATGTAATCCAAGAGTGAACAAGTGAAGCTATTGAAAATCAGAAAGGAATTGTTAAGTTAGAACAATACCAAAATAAGGTAGTAGTCAAATGATAACCGATACTTCAAGAAACCAAGGTCTGAGGAATTGGTAGGTGCGTAAAGAAAGAAGATATTCCCCAGGTAAAAAGGTAGAAACATAGACCAAGAAAGTTCTTAGTAGATAGTAGAACGAAGTGAAGGATGAAAAGAGTACTAAGAAAAGTATAGAGAGTGGAACTGTTAAGGTGCAACAGCGGTAGGAAAGAATACATAATAAGTAAAAGGTTACAGTAAGGAATAACAATGAAAATTATGGTTAAGCAATCATATAAGGTACCCAGCCCTAGTCTAGGATGACCAAACCACTGCAGGTTTGGGATGGTCTTAGTCGCGGATATAGGTGGTTTGGTAGATTAATATCATAGTACGAAAACGAAGAAATAAGTTAGTGCGAAGCTGAGATTGTCATAGAAAATGAATCATTGAGCTACAGAATATTGGCAAGAATGTGAGTAACGACCTTAAAAGCAAAGTACGAAAGAATATAAGTTTTAACCATAACCAAATCCAAAGGAACCACTAGGAAATATCAGTAAGTTAGAAAAGCCCAAGACGCCTTAGGAGGCATAAATTTTGGAACTTGAAGAAGAGAAGCTTATAGATTGCTGAAGGTTGTAAAGGATGTATAGAGAGTTAATAGTTGAGTGATGAGAAAGAATAATAAGATCAAGTTGTAAAAATGGAACAAATGAATACTAAGTACATGTAGAATCTTTAGTAAGATTCAAGGTATCAGCCACTAAGAATCTGATCAATTAAGAAATTATGGAGCATAAGTAAAGACCTATAAGAAATAGATCTTGGAGATCAGATATATTAAGTACAACTAAAGGTCCAAAAAAGAAATAGTCATGGATACTCATAAGAAGTCTTACAAAGAGAAAAGAGGAAAAATCAAGTAGCTAGTAGAGGTTAGAGACAAGAAGATAAGTATATTAGAATCTCTAGATATTCTCGAAACTAAGAAGACCACGAGTTAGACACCAGAAAGGATTCGAGGACGAATCTTATTTAAAGGGAGAGAATTTGTAACGACCGGTAATTTTTATTACTGCCTACAGTAATACTGTTACGTACGGGATGAAGGCATGTAAAATAAATTATGTTGGGACTCAAATATGCTCGTGGAACGACTTTGGGGACAATCGGTAAATTTCTTGAAGTCCCGGGACGAGACTGTACCGTGTTTCCTTTGGACTGCCTAATAGTATTTGGGGCATAATGTTTTTATACAATCTCCGATTTTTATGAATTTTATATCGTCGGAAATCTGAGATCGAGACCTACAACTTCCGCGTTTAACATTTTCCCAAATTCAGACGAGACGCTGGTTAAAAACACTAGTCAAAATTCGGATGAATAGTAATTTCGGGGTTAAAAGGAGAAATCTATAATTTTCTAGATTTTTCCACACTTTTCTCATTATTTCCAAATATCAAACAACCCCCCTATATAAAGAGCTCACTATTCACTCATCACAAAAAAATTTGGAAAACAAAAAAAGAAAAGAAAAGAAGGAAAATACGTGAGAAGAAAAGAGAGGGAAGAAGAAGAAGAAGAAGAGAAGAAGAGGAGGAGGAATAAAAGAAATAAAGAAGAGCTTGGCAACCTTAGGAGGCATGAAGGGTGAAGGAAATAACAATAAATAAGGTAAGAGCCTTTAACCCAAATTTTTAGATTTGGGAATTTTAATGATTTAAGGTTGATAGAAACATGTTGGAAGTTGTTTTAATAGCATAATTTGTTTGAGATTTGATTAGAACTCCTAAGCTTGGGGTTAGTTAAGGATATGACCCTAAAGTGATAAAATGGGTTAAGGAGTTTTGGGATTAGTAAGTGGTTAGTGTATAAAGAATTGAATTATTGATCAATTGGAGAATTAATGTATGTTAAATGATATATAAGATGATCTATTGTTTGTTGGTTTGTAGTATGGAAGCATTGATATGGAGTGGATTTGGATTAATTGAGCTTTGGATGAACTTGGAAGAAGTAAACAAAATCCTGGAAACCCAGTACGCGTGACAACGCAAGAAGGACTGCGTGTCGCGGCGCAAGATGAAAATGGTGACTAGAATTTGGGCGTTGCGCGTCGCGACACGAGACACAGAATCCCCCCAAAATCAGTTCTAAACTCCCAGTTCCACCCTAGCGTGTTAGAGACCACCCTTAGGGTCTCGTATCAGTTTGAATACATATCTTATATTAAAATTATGATCGTCATAAGCCTCGTGTATATAGATTTATGGATATATCTTTAAGCGTTGTAAAGTATCGAAGACTGTTATACCAAATTGATGCTAATTAAGTTCCCAATCATAGATTATCCGTAGGAACCGTAATTTCCTTCGATGAGGGCTCCAGTACCAGCCAGATTCCAAATCAGTGAGTGGACACATTTTTCTTTAAGTTGATTTTATTGGTTTGATTTATTTGTTCCTTATAAATCCAGACTTACTTTTTCAGCACATAGGGCATTAGCCTTTATTTATTTTTAGTTATTTTTCAGATGATAGTGATTTAGAAAAGAGATGTTTTTCAAACTTGAGTTTTATGTTTTCGGGGCATGAGGGAAAAACTCACCCCAGTATGTAACTTGGCAGCGATGGAATTGACAGACATAGGACATGTGCACATATAAAGGACTACGGAGACGGTGATACGTAATGCCCCTAGATCCTAGTTTCAGAGCTAGGATGGCGGCATAGGTTTGTGTACATGGACTCTAGTTTAGAGCTTGGGTGGTAGCATAGATCCGCACCCCCAGTTCTAGTTTTTGCCTTGGGGGACGGCGATACATAACGCCTCAAGACCACCAGTTTCAGAGACAGTAGTGGCATGCTTTGGGGGACGGCGATACGTAAGGCCCTAAAGTCATGGATTTGCACTGCTGGCTACAGTTAGGAATATGGGGGGACATCGATACGTAACACCTTCATACGTAAAGGTTTTCAGTCACAGAGCAGTTCACAAAGAGCAGATTTTCAGTAAATAGTTTTTCAGAAAAATTGATTTTCAGAAATAGTTTTCAGAAACCACAGTTTCAAAAGCATTTTTCAGAAAGACGAAGTTTTCAGAAACATCAGTTTATAAGAGATTCAGAATTTCAAAGCAGAAACCAGTTTTCTTATAAAGCTATTTCAGGAGTTTTCGGTTTAGAACCAAATATTTTTATAATAGTTTTTCGTTTTTAGTCCACTCACTTAAATCGTATAACGATCTAAATACCCCTCCAATCTTTATGTTTTGTAGGATTCTCGGAGGACGAGCTCGGGAGGAAGGATATTGATGCAGTCATTAGGGATGTAGTCCACCAGTATAAGTCAGAGACATAATGACAGTCCAGTTATAGTCAAGTATGAGTCTTGTATAAGTCATGGTCGTGTGAAGTCATTGTAAAACGGTTAATATTAAATACAGTAATTAACATTGAGTTTGTTTTCTTTGTTCTTGAGTTGGGCTATGGTCCCACACAAAGCATAGTCATATAAAAAAATAGTATATTAGTTCCTATTATGGTTAAATAGTCAGAGGCTTATGGGGTTAGTACTGCTATCCATTGCCGGTAATATCTCCCAAATCGGGGATGTTATAGTGGGAAATTTTTTTTTTTTTGAGTTGCAAATTGTATTTTCATGTATAAGACATGTATAAATCATTTTTGGATTGATTTGGAATCAATTAAAATTATATTTGACAATTTTGGACTAAAATGATTAAAATATAAAGTTTATAGGAAAACTGCAATTAATGAAAAATCTGAATTTTTGGTAAAAATTTTAGTTTTTAAGTATTGAGTAATTATTTTAATTACCCAAGAAAAATGATTGCAATCGGAAAATTTTGATTTTCATTGTTCCGCTGCGTTTACCCGGAATTGCTGCCTAAAACCCCAACAAAAATGCTATCAAAGCAGCTCTAAACCTGAACAAATGATATGAATATGTCTTTAAATTCAATTTTTAATTTGTTCATGCTTTATGCATGCTTGTATTTATTTAATTTGATTAAATTAAATACGTAACAATTTTGTGAAAAATCCCTAATAAATAAGGTTTTAAAGTAATATGTATTTGTTGTATATTTCTTGGTCCGTCTTGTCAATACGGTTTATGTATATTTTTTCTATGGCTGCATCCGAGAAAGTGCCAACGCAGTGAGGGTGTAGTTGATAGAAATTTATCCATACCGGATGTATATGTGATACTAGATAAATTCAAGCGAAAGCGGAAATCCTGAACGTGCCAAAGCTGTCAGGACTGCGCAAGTATCTTGAGTTTATCATTGACAAGTTTAACCTTGGTACGTCTCCTTGTGAACGTGCCAAAGCTGTCACAACGAGAAACGACCAGGACAGGAACCCAGAAGTCACTAGTGAGTGATTGACAATGAGTTGTCTACCAAATGAATATATGTAGGCGAGATCGTGCCAAAGCTGTGATCTGAAATATATTCATGGGATCCACTTTTCACAATTATATTTAATTTGATTAATTGTTTGTTTTCATTCTGTTTGGGGATTACAGTATTACATGTAATAGTGGAACATGCATTTTTAGATTAAAAATCCATGATCTATTTATGCTTTGTTTATTTTATATTATATGAAATTGTTTTGTCTCCTAATCGTTTTTCGCTATCTATATGATAGATTTGCGATGGCGGCACCTGTTTCTAATCATTTTTCTCGTATACTTGATACGAACAAGCTTAAAGGCGCCGAAAACTTTACAGATTGGGACTTGGATCTAAGAATTTTTCTTGGGTCTGAGCAAATAGAATATGTGTTAGAAGGTTCGTTGCCACTTGTCATTGTAGATGATGCAACGCAAGAGGAACATGAGACTCTCCAAAAGTGGAGAGATGATAATAGAAGAGTCAAATCATATATTCTCAGTTCCTTGACACCAGAGATTAAAAGGCAATATTTTGGATTGCCTGACGCATATTGATCGGTGAAACCACTCACGTAACGCAAGCGCACGTATTGTTCAAGTAGTATACAATGTATCGATCCCACAAGGACTTAATACCGATGCTATCAATTTGTGAAGCCAAATGTCTACGAGTATCTAATAGATTGGTTGTTTGATTGGATGGCGATTTTAAACTAAGGACAAGTAAATAAAAAAATAAAAATATAAATTAAAGGAAAATTCAATATTATTAAACTATCTAGGGTTGTGAATCCTTCCAATATCTTTTAAAGATGGAGTGGTTATCTCATGTTTGTGTTATATATTGGTTTATTAACCTGGAAAATGAAAATATGCAAAAGCCTCTGTCAATGGTTAGATGCAAACACTCAAATAACCCAATTAATCATATGTCTATGTTAACCAAGTTGCCTGAATTAATTAAGATTAAGTTCCAATTGTGGCTACCCCTGCCCGACAGGTATATGTCTATCCTGTAAGAAAATCTACCTAAGCGTCACCATGCTCCGAGGTGAGATCGTGAGCTATTGAGTCTAAGGCTGAAACCTAAAATTCCTTCGTCACGTTTATTTTAAATTTACCAGATCAATCTTATTAATGGCCAGTTAACAAAAAGCATTAAGCTTAAGACTCAATAAATAAACATTTATATTACCCAAGTCATAAATAACCCCTTATAAACCAGTGATATTGGAATTCATCACAACCCCATATATGGTATTTAGTTACACACATATCTATGACTAGTAAAAATAAATAAAGTAAATGACATAAAGTAAAGCTTGGAAATTAAAAAGCTAAATAAAGCAATAAAGAAAATGATGGGGTTAGAGGATCCTCTTTTATTACTTCTATTTTAGATATCTCTCATATTAAAATATATAAACTTTGCATGACATTACCAACCGACCATATAGGCGGTATCCTGATTAAGTCAGATTTATGATTAATTCCAACCGACCATAAAGGCAGTATCCAATTTAGTCAGGTTAAAATCAATTTAATTAAGTCCAACCGACCATAAAGGCGGTATCCCATTAAGTCAGGTTTTAAATAGTTTATATATTATAATTAAGGGAGATTAATCTAAATATTAGTACTAAAAGCTTTACCCTTCACCCCAGCAGAGAGGAGTTACCTACTCATACTGAAAAGTAAAAATAAAGACTGAAAAGTAAAGTAAATAAAGAACTATTGCGTAAAATAAAAAATTAATTACACAAAGCTGTAAATAAACAAACAAGATACAATTTTCTTAGTATTCTTAAGGAAATCCCCATAAGAAGGTATGAAATTTACAAATGAAATGGCTTGGTATTTATAGGTAAAATTTTGCCTTCACCAATTTCTCCACTAATTTCTCCACCAAACATGGCACCAAACATGACATCAAACATGGCACCAAATCCTCCACCAAACATACAAGCATGTTTTGTGGAAGTTTGACAATTTTCAATTTTTTTTTTTGAAAATGATTTTAATAATTACACATAACGCACTTACGGATGTTTTATCAATTTCAGTCATGAACACTTCCGAATTCGAAATTATTATGAAATTAAAAGTTGTAGATCCTTGAATGGTCTTTAATCTGGAACTTGAATCACCTCAATCTGATATCGGAGTAGAAGGTTATGGCCAAAATACAAAAATTGCGCAAAGTTGAAATTTCTTAAATTGTACTTCGTTAAAACGCAATTTCAAGTTTCCAACCTCCAAAATCCAAATGTCAAGTCCAGATTTTGCCCTTATTTGTTCCATATTTCGTCCTGATTGAGTCCCGACTTTATTTTATCTACAAAATAAAGTAAAACACATCAAAACGTTCATAAAACTCGAGAAACTATACAAAATATTAAGTAAAAGGGGCGGTAAATATGATATATTTTCCGCTCATCACACATCAAACCTAACTTTTTGCTAGTCCTCGAGCAAAAAAATAAAATAAAATGCAATAAACAATTAAAATTAAACTAAGCCACTTTCGTAGGGATCACAGTTGCATTTAGCGTATGCAACAAGCCTTTAAACCCCTAGGTGTCCCTAGTGGACGAGTTGTAGTCTCGTGAGGGCTTACAGTGACGATACCCACAAACGTCAATCAAATGCATACAAAAGCAAAAAGATAAAAAGATAAACAAGTTAGTGACTAAACAAGTGAAACTTCTTATCCAAGTTAATAGCTGTTTTATTTCTTTCTAAATTACCAAATAAGTAAATTCTCCGATTATTTTTATCATTCTCCATATACACAACAAAACAATGTATTAATCAGCTCATTGTGCCCACAATATTCATAAGTGTAGTTGAAAAGAGAGTAATATTTTTGTCCTAAAGTTATATCAGATTTCCCACAATTTTTAGTAATGGATTTTTTTTAATTTATTTACAATATCTTCAATCCATGTAGCGAGCTTTGGGCCAATAACTCCCAAGCCAGTTGGATTTAGGGAACTAGGTGTTAAAACACCCCTACAGACTTAATTACTCAGATTTCAGATATTTTTTTTTCTTTTTTTTTTTACAAAATCTTCAATCCATGTAGCGAGCTTTGGGCCAGTGACTCCCAAACCAGTTGGCTTTTGGACACTAGGTGTTAAAACACACATACGGACTTAATTACTCGGATCTCATATGTTTCTTTTTTTTATTCCATCGCCTTTTTAGATGCTTCCTCCAATTAAACTAGAGCACCGAACATTACAAACTTTTCAATTACAACTCATGATCGTATGTTATCATGCATATTGATAATACCTGTCAACTCAGCATACGAAGATCTAATTTAATCAGTTTTATGGAGAATTCACAAATTAAATAATTCAAAACGAAATAAACAAAAATTAACTTGTTACGAAATAGGTTGAGATACGTATCAGGAGTGGAATTTCCTTACACAGCTATCTCAAACACACCATTCCACCTGATTAGTCAAGTAAAAAAAAAAACACAAAAACAAAAGATTTTTTAATTTTTTTTAATTTAAAAAAAATTTGACTAAAAATCAAATAAAAACAACATAACGAAAAATAAAAACAAGATACTAGTCAACTATTCCCCTCCCCCAAACCTAATTGAGACATTGTCCCCAATGTCTAAAAAGTAGAAGAAGAGTTTAGAAAACAGTACCTGATTAGCTGAAATTCTACATCTAAAAAATAATATTAAAGGTTAAGATCCAGATTTATCCGATGCTTCTTACCACGATCATTATCGGACCAGTTTATCTTGGAAAGGATAGGGTCAATTTGTGGTTCAAACGCTAAGAGTTGGTCAATTAAATCATTGGATGTTCTGACAATGAAAATGATATCTTTTACAGGCTTTGAAACGAACCCATTTCTCTGAGCATCATCAAGAAACACACAAGGAAAATCATAAAATCCATCAGCCTTAAACAGTCCAATCAGTTTCTGGGGTATGTTCAAGTTTGCCCAAGATAGCACTGTAAAGATTTCCTCTATCGTGTCCAAGCCACCTGGGAAAGCAATAAAAGCATCAGCACAATTAATTATTTCCACAAGTCATTGAGACATACCTGGTACAATACATTCATCTCCGTTTGATGGTCCTATAAGATTCGCCTCTGCCAAAGGTTTTAGGATGATTCCCAAAACTTGACTACCTCCTTCATGTACAGCCCTTGAAACGTACCCCATTAGTCCACGATTGTCACCGTCATATACTAGGTGCATATTCCTTTCAGCTATGACTCTACCCAATTCATGTGCTGTCACAACGAATTCTGGCTTAGAACCAACACTAGTACCGCAAAACACACAGATGTTTACAACTCGTCTTCTTGAAGTTGCTTCCATTTTTTTTAATGTATTTCTTTCTAAAATATGGATGTATTCAAGAGTGTAATGACGAGCTGAATTTATAGAACCTGAAAAAGGGTGAGTAATAATAGCACTAGTACCTGCAAAATGACAATTATTAACTAAACAGTAAAAAATGTCGTGAAAGTCAAAAAGTCTGGATCCTGTCGGAGAAAATAAAAGAAAATAACAAAACAAATCAAAATTATTAGATAAATACAAAGAGAAAATAATATTTATAAGAAGTAACGGCTTGAATGACGTCTATGCATCAGGGACAAGCTTCCCATCCAATTTTCTTATAAATTGCAAAACATGGTCTTTTAAAGTCAGATTCCCGAAATTTAAATGTTGTCTTTCTTTTCGAAACTGTGCATGTAACATGTGAATTGCGTGATGCACATTTCCACTGGAATGCGTCTCAAGAGTCAATGATATGTCATCCAAAGACTCCTTACTCATGCCATCCCTAATGAATTTAATTTTATCTTCACGGTTATCAGACACCATTCCTAAAGAACGACAACGTGTATTACATGTCATGCACACACATTTATAGTAAACACCTAGTCTTTTAGCTCTTATTTTCTTAGCATAGGTGCTTCTACCTAAACCAGGCAGATATGACACAAAAGAGTCAGAGGACTCATCTGCCAATAGGACCCGTGCTTCAATAATCCATCGAATGTCATTATGAATACCTTTGATCATCAGTAATATCATTCGTTCCAAGCGAGCTTTGTAGACTTTCATCATAGAGTTTTGAGGGAGAGAAGGAAATTGCTTGTGAAAATTTGCGAGAACGTCTTTCATCCTGAAATGTGACTTTACTACACAAATTAAACACACAAAAATAAAACACACCAAATCTTAATATATACACAAATTGCATGGGTTACCTCCCTGCCAGCGCTAAGTTTAATGTCATCAGCTAGACATGACTGCCCGAACATTAGGCTGGATCTGAAAGTGTGACACTTTCTTTTTGTTGCTCAAATGATTCTCCTCAGTATTGCTTGACACGCTTGTTTTTAACTTTGAAGGTTTTATTGGAGTTGGGATCACATAACTCAACGGATCTATCTGGTAAAACTTGAGTGATTAATAATGGGCCTGACCACTGTGATTTTAACCTCCCAAGGAAAAATTTCAACCTTGATTTCCTTAACAATACCCGCTATCCCGGTTCCAGTTGTATGTGCACTAACTTCTCATCATTTTTCTTCTTGGCCTTTTCTTTGTACAGTTTGGTATTCTCAAAAGACTGTATGTGAAATTCCTCCAATTCGTTGAGTTGGTGGAGACTTTTCTCTTCAATTGCTTGTAGATCAAGATTTAACTTCTTCTGTGCGCAATACCCTTCATTTTCAAGCTCCACAGGCAGATTGTATGCTTTAAGTTTGTCAGTGGAACTTTACATTTCATCAGAGTTTTGGACAGTGTTATCTAACACATCAAGTCTGAAACATTCCTCCTCTTTTTCATAATTCGGGAATTCCATGGCTTTGAAAACATTGAATGTTGCTTCTTGGTCTTGTACCCTCATGGTTAGTTCACCTTTTTGTACATCAATAATGGTTCAACCTGTAGCCAAGAATGGTCTCCCGATGATGATGGGCACGTCTTTGTCTTCCTCCGTGTCAAGGATAATAAAATCTGCTGGGAAAATGAATTTGTCAACTTTGACTAGCATATCTTCAACTACACCTCTCGGAAATATGAGTGTTCTATCAGCAAGTTGCAAAGAGATTGAGGTGGGCATTGCTTCTCCAATCTACAGTTTCCTGTAAATGGAAAATGGCATCAAGTTAATACTAGCACCTAAATCACACAAAGCCTTACTGAAGTTATGTTCTCCTATGGTGTAAGGGATAGTGAAACTGCTAGGATCTTTCAACTTAGGGGGAAGCTTCCTCTGAATGATGGCGCTGCATTCTTCTGTCAATGCTATTGTCTTGTAATCTCCCAATCTCCATTTTCATGACAGAATGTCTTTCATGAATTTGACATAGCTGGGCATTTGTTCCAATACTTCTGCAAATGGAATGTTGATATGCAGCATTTTTAAGATCTACAGGAATCGAGCAAACTGCTTGTCCAGTTTATTTTTCTGGAGACGTTGTGGAAATGGTGGAGGTGGAGTGAATCGTTCTCGATCATTTGTTTTTGCTTCTTTTTCCTCCATCTGTGGCTCAGTTTCGCTTCTTTCTTTTGGAACTTCCTTAGTGGATGCTTTGATTCCAACATCTTTGTTAATCTCAGTACCGCTTTTCAAAGTGATGGCATGACATTGTTCCTTCCCCATGTTCCTTGGATTTGGTTCTGTGTTGCTAGGAATGGTACCTTGCGGTCTGTAACTCTGAGCATTGGCCAGTTGTCCTATTTGATTTTCCAGTGCCTTTATAGAAGCATTTATGCTTTGATTCAATGTTGATTGGGCTTGAAATATAGCTTCATTTGATGCTGCTTGATTTTGAATTAATGCTGTTTGATTTTGAAACATAGCATCATATTTGGCTTCTTGCTTTTTCATCTGGGCAAGCAAATCTTATATTTCTGGCTTCTTCTCATACTCCTGGCTTTGATTTTGCTGTGGGAATCCTGATGGTGGATTTTTCTTTTGCCCTGAATTGTTATTCCTTGTGAAATTGGGATGATTCATCTACCCTGGGTTGTAGGTGTTGGAATATGGATTGTTCCATGATGAGTGGTAATTATATCACTATTTCCCACTCATTTAACTTTATATTTTGTATAGTTTCTTGAGTTTTGTGAATATTTTGATGTGTTTTGTGTTATTTTGTAGATAAATAAAGTTTCAGGACTCTGGAGGTGATTTGGGGCCAAAACAGTGAAAATTGGAAAAAGGGCATTTTGGTAATTTTGGCACGTCGCGACGCCTAACGTGCGCCGAACTATGCTAACGTGCGCCGGGTCCACAAGTCAGAATTAGAGAATCTGACTATGCTAAAGTGCGATGTGCCACTTGTCACCATCACAGCCGATCTACTAACGTGCTCTGTGCCACGTGTCACTCCACGTGTCCGCCATGTCATCATCCACATCACGAGTTGACCGAGTCAATGTACCATATCATCGCCACATCATCATCCTCCAATCACAGCGTGCCACATGTCATCATTCTATGGTGCCGACAGGTCACTTTCGCCACGTGTCGCTACGTCAGTGCCACGTCATCGCCACGTCAGCACCACATCAGCTCAATTATTGACTCATTTATCCGAATTGACAAGTGGCAGATATGAATCTGAAATCAACCAATCACGAGCTGCCACATGTCGCAATCATTGAGCTCCCAGTTGCCTTGCCACGTGTCACCTTATCCAGAATCCCACGCGACGAACCAGAAGCTACCACGTCGACAATCACGCGCGTCACGACGAAAGTTGCGCGTCGCGACGTCTACCCCCTACTGACGCCTATAAATAGAGTTCTAAATTTCAGTTGTAGATGTACCTTCCTCTCTGAATTCTCTGATGTAAATAGAGAGTTTTCTATCTAGTTTCTTTTAAATTTAAGTTTTGTAATTAATTTTAATTACGTTCTGTAATAATAGTAATTTACTTTTTTGCTTTTATAGTTTTTAGTATTCAACATGATGAGGTAACTTCCCCCTGTTAGGGTGAAAGGTAATTTTTTTACTGTTGCTATTTAGATTAATCTCCCTTAAATATAATATATTCACTATTTAAAATATAGACTTAATGAGGATATCGCTATATTGGTCGGTTGGTAATTCATTTTAATCTGGTTTAAACCTGACTAAGCAAGGATACCGCCAGATTGGTCGGTTGGTAATTAAATTTTCTTACCGCCTATATGGCAGGTTTATTTTTGTACCGCCTTTATGGCTGGTTGGACTTAATTTGACTTAATCAGGTTACCGCCTATATGGCTGGTTGGTAAAATAATCACAAGTTAACATATTATATTAAGGGAGATATCTAAATAGTAAATAGTAAAAGTTGATCCTTTTACCTTAGCATTTTATTTTATTGTAATTTACTTTTCAGCTTTTACTTTACAGCAATTACTTTTCAGCATTTTTACTTTATGTCTTTTACTTTTAAGTTCTTACTAGCCCTAGTTATGTGTCGTAACTAAATTAGTTATCTGGGTTGTGATGAATTCTAATATCACCGGTTTATAAGGGGTTATTTTATAGTTTGGGTAATTTAAAGGTTTACTTATTAAGTCTTAAGCTTAATGTTTCTTGTTGTCTGATCACCAATAAGATTGATGTGGTAAATCTAAAATAAACTTGACAAAGGAATTTTAGGTTTCAGCCTTAGACTTAATAGCCCACGATCTTCCTTGAGGATATATAACCCTTTAATAGATTTCCTTACAGGATAGTGTAGGACACAGAAATTGGCGACGCTGTTCCAGGTTCGCGGCCTGGTTGGGAGTACGGAGTAGCCCACGGGGGAGCTAAACCGAAGAAATAAAATGGAGTCGCCACCCAGTGTGAACCAGGAAAATGATTTAAGGCCGCACTCACCCCTCGCAAGGGAAGACCTCAAACCGTTAGGTTCGGAATGGTCCCTTACTTATGCCACTTGTAATGAAAGGATTTATGCAATAATCTAACCAAGTATACGCAACATATATTCCCAAGAGTATCCTACTCCTAAGTTTGCATACAACCCGCACCTAAGTTCGCATGCATAGAAATAAATTGACATAACGGCAAGCACACAATTCATAAACACATTAAATAGATAAATGCGGAAATATAAATAGATGATAATGTTCTAAGCGTAAATAATGAAATGATATGATTAATCATATAGTGCAAAAGAAATGATCAAAGAAGCAAACATGCATGAAATGTGACGAAAAGAAGTATGTGCATTGTATGTGTGTTCGTGTAGCGTTTGAAAACGCGTTCGAACGGTAAACAGAAGGTTCGCGTTTGTATAGCGTTCGGAAACGCGTTCGAACGGGGTAAGACCTGATACATGATAAAACAAAATAGATGCGCGTTCGAGCAGCATTCATAAATGTATTCGAACGGAATGAGGCAGAATCCATACGTTCATGTAGCGTTCGTAAACACGTTTGAACGGAATGAGGCAGAATGCATACGTTCGTATAGCATTTGGAAATGCGTTCGAACGTATGCATTCTGCCTCATTCCGTTCGAAAGAGTTTACGAACACTACTCGAATGGGCATCTATTTTGTTTTATCATGCATCAAGTCTTACCCCGTTCGAACGTGTTTCCGAACGCTATACGAACGCGAACCTTCTATTTACCGTTCGAACGCATTTTCAAACGCTACATGAATGCACAGACTTCTTTTCGTCACATTTCATGCATGTTTGCTTCTTTGATCATTTGTTTTGCACTATATGATTGATCATTTCTTTTGCACTATATGATTAATCATATCATTTCATTATTTACCCTTAGGAAATTATCATCTATTTATATTTTCGCATTTATCTATTTAATGTGTTTATGAATTGTGTGTTTGCCGTTATGTCGATTTATTTCTATGCATGCGAACTTAGGTGCGGGTTGTATGCAAAGTTAGGAGTAGGATACTCTTGGGAATATATGTTACGTAGACTTGGTTAGATTATTGCACAAATCCTTTCATTACAAGTGGCATAAGTAAGGGACCATTCCGAACCCAACGGTTTGAGGTATTCCCTTGCGAGGGGTCAGTGCGGCCTTAAATCATTTTCCCGGTTTACACTGGGTGGTGACTCCATTTTATTTCTCCGGTTTAGCTCCCCTGTGGGCTACTCTGTACTCCCAACCAGGCCGCGAGCCTGGAACAGCGTCGCCAATTTCTGTGTCATACAGTCTGGCGACTCCACTGGGGATAGAGAATTGGCCCCGAAATAATGTCTTGTAGTGATTGTGATTTGTGCTTTAGTTAACTGTGTCTATCGTGGGTTGAAGGGGTTTAATCAAAGGCATTATTAGAGCTAAGTAATGGTTTGGCATCTTTTTTCATTCACTACTTTTCTATAAGGAAAAGCTGCAAAGGCACCTAGATAATCATTACTCGAAGCTTACTGTGATGGACTAATTTGGAGGAGTTGTTGTTTATTCCTGTCACCAAGGCGATAAGAGCCTAAGAGGCTTGGGTATTTAAGAGAGTTCGCTCCACCCTCCCTCTGGGGAATCTTCAATAGGAAATCCATTTGACAGTCAGTCACGTATCATAACTCGTTGGCACGTACCGTAAGGTATAAAAAAGGTGCGCTCACATGGTCGCTTGAACCCTTGAGTGGGGAGACCTAATTGTGGGCAATCCTTCACCAACGAAAGCCTTTGTCTACACTCCCACAAACCCACACGTAGACCATAGTTGTATGACCAATAGAAACTATTTCCTTGTGCTTGTGTTTAGGGACCATCATCATTTGGATTCAGTTGGAATTCTTGTCAGAAATGCGAACTTGTTGGGCCATTTAAACTGGGATGAGTTCGTATCTTATGACAATTGGGCTAAAAGTTTCTAAAATGCCGATGGACCACTCTGTTGAAATTGTTTCTTTATGCTTATGCTTAGGACCATCATCATTTGGATTAAGTTGGACTTCTTGTCAGAAATGCGAACTTGTTGGGCCATTTAAACTAGGATGAGTTTGTATCTTATGACAATTGGGCTAAAAGTTTCTAAAATGCCGATGAGCCACTCTGTTGGAATTGTTTCTTTATGCTTATGCTTAGGACCGTCATCATTTGGATTCAGTTGGACTTCTTGTCAGAAATGCGAACTTGTTGGGCCATTTAAACTGGGATGAGTTCGTATCTTATGACAATTGGGCTAAAAGTTTCTAAAATGTCGATGGGCCATCCTGTGATTGGGCCCCTTATCATTTGAAGTTGTTTAGCTATGTTATCGCAAAGTTGTAAACCTGTTGGGCCTTTTCAACTGGGACAAGTTTGCACCTTGCAATAATGTGATTGAAGCTTTAAAATGACAAGAGGCCGACTTATATATTCCATGCATTGCATACATACATGCTAACTGAGAATTTTAAAAGACACCATAGATTCTCGTTGGGTTAGGAAAGAGGGAAGACTTACCAAAAGGCCGATAGCAAACATGAGTGAATCAGAGAACGAGGTATCCCGTATGGATCAGTTAGAGACCAATCTCACCAAGGTTACTGAACAGTTGCAAGCCTTGACTACTGCTATGGCTAATATGGATATGCCCCGTGCTGGGGGAAACTCTGAGAATATGAGGCCTGATGAGCCTCCGAACAGGTTGGGGGATGACATCCCTGCTTTTGATGATGACATGGCTGAATATGCGGCTGGAAGAATGACTGGGTCTCAGGCATAATTGCAGAAGCTCCGGGATCAGGTAGAAATGATTTCCCGCAAAATGAGGGGTAAACATGAAAACTTTCTAGATTATGAGGCAATGACTTTTGAAGAACAGTTGCCGGCTCAGTTCAAGATGCCTGATATGGCCAAGTTCAACGGGAATGGGGATCCGAGGGTCCATCTCCGACAATATGTTTCAGTTATGAGTTCAGTGGGTCTATCAAAGTGTCAAGTTCAGAAAATGTTCGGGATGTCGCTCGAGGGGGCACCCGTGGTATGGTATCATGGCCTTGAGAGGAAAGTCAAAGATGATTGGAGAGCATTGGCAGAGGCTTTTCTGAGTCAATATGTTACAAATTTGGAGATTGACTTGTCACTCAGCGATTTGGAGAACACCCAGCAGAAGCCGGAGGAGAGCTTCAAGGAGTATGTAGACCGCTGGAGAAGCCAGCTTCTAAAGATGCAGACTCGGCCCTCAGAGAATGACCAAATCAAAATGATCATCAAGGGCACCAAACCCTCCATTTATGGAAAGTTGAGGAGGATGACCTCCATGATTACTGATTTTCGACAGTTGAGGGAAACTGTCATGGATATTGAGGAAGAAGAGGCTAAGAATAGAAAGTTCTATAGCCTGAACAGAAGGCCCATTGGGGGAACATCAGGTACCAAGCCTGTTTCTGCTGAGATTGCTGCCATCCAGAACCGCCGATTCTCCAACCTGGGTAGACCTTTGTCTAAGGTGCTGGAGAAATTAAAGAGACAGGGACTTTTGAAACCCTTAGAGACCAAACCACTTCCACACCTTCCACCACCACATCTCAACCTGAACCACTATTGTCATTTCCACCAACAGAAAGGCCATGACACTGACAGTTGCGCCCGCCTCCGCCATGAAATCCAGGACCTCATAGACTCCCAAAAAATACCCGACCCCGAAAAAGAACAGCCTAACACACATCGAAACCCCCTACCAAATTATCACTTTGTCTCACTACCTACCTATATGATAAGCTCTGGCCTACCAGAAAGCCTTGTCCTCAAATCCTTTGACTACCAAGCCTTTTGCCTGGGGATTTGGGATAGCAACATCGAAGATGAAACGGAACAGGGGAAGAATTTCTGGGAAGACTTCTCCAGCAGTGATGAAGAGAGGTGAGAGGAATGACACACAGCGGGCGTTTCTACAGTGATACGGCTGAGAAGGGTAGAGAAGTGTTGACATGAGGGATAAAAGTGACAGAAAATATGGATAATACTGAAGGGGATGCAGTGTTGTGCCAGCTAAAGAAGACACTGGCACAGGTCAGCATCTGGGAATTGTTGTGTTTGTCACAGGAGCACAGGCGTGCTATGGTTGAAGCCTTGAGCAAAATAATAATACCAGAGGATGCTAATTCTACAATGTTTGTGGGGTCAGTCCAGAAGGAGGCTTTGCAGCAATAACCTTTTCTGAGGAGGAACTCCTGGCATAGGGAAGAAATCATAACAAGCCAATATTCATCAGAGCTGAAGTGAGAGGAAGGAAGACATCTGTAGGACACAGAACTTGACGACGCTGTTCTAGGCTCGCGGCCTAGTTGGGAGTACGGAGTAGCCTGTGGGGGACTAAACTGGAGAAATAACATGGAGTCGCCACCCGGTATGAACTGGGAAAATGTGATTTAAGGCCGCACTCACCCCTCGCAAGGGAAGACCTCAAACCACAAAAGAGAACACGCATTTCGTTCATCCGGAATTCACATCATGCATCAATCCATAACATTCATGCGAAATAAAGTATTAAAACAAATAAAAACGAAAGATAATAAATAAAAGGGTGCCCTCAGGTCTAACCTCTTTTGTCGTCTCTCGAAAGCGCGTTACACGGCAGTCGAAAGGGTTGATGCTCCGCAACTCTTCCGGTTCACTAATCCAACGTTTTTCCTCGCTGTTTCACTGTTTGGGCTGATGTTTTCACTCTGTTTCACTGCTGTTTTCACTGTATTTTCTGGTCACTGTTTCAAGGTAATATGGGACTATTTTTTGCGATTTGAGGGGCAGTTTCGGGACAGTTTAGGGACTGATTTGGTGCAGTTTTTGGTGTAATATTCGGCAATTTATGGGGCTAACTGGTTAGTATGTATGGGGTTTATGGTGTGGTTTTTACTAGCAATTTTTGGGTGGTTTGTGCGACAATTGATGAGAGGGCTTGTGGCTGTTGGAGTGAAGATTACGTGGAGGGCTGGTGTGAATTGGGGCTGGGACGTGTGTTGAGTGTGGTGTGAAGAAGTAAGCGTGAAGGCAGGTGGCGTGTATAGTTTAGGGCGTGAACGTTGAAGGGAAGCAGGTGGCGTGTTGAAGACTTGGGGACGTGAGGGGTGTAAGGCAGACGTAAGTATGCTTGATGCGTTGAGGGCTATTGGTTTGTTGAAGCGGTGAGTTAATGTGAGTGGAGGGGCTGATAGAGTATTTGCGTGAAGAAGGCAGTGAGTAATGGGCAGAGGACGTGTGTTGCCGACTGGGAATGGGCTTAGAATATTAGGGTTGATTTCGTGATAATGAGCCAGCCTCTCTAAAGTTTGGTTAAGGGTCTTTTTTATGGGCAAATGGGGGGTAATCCTTGTGCGAATAGGGAAAGGATTTGTGTATTAATGGGGATATCTTTTAATTAGGCAAGTCTTTTAATTTGATTTGTTTTTTTTCTCTTTTGATTAGGGATATGATTTGATTTGTATCTTTTAATTAGGGAAGTGATTTGATTTATTCTTTTCTAGTTAGGGATATGATTTGGTTTATTTAGGCAAGGGATCCTTGGGATTTCTTTAATTTAGGAAGTGGATTTGGCTTGATTTATGCATGTGTTTAATGTGATTTTTGTTATTTATGGAGGTGTTGGGCGTGTGACTTAGGGTTCATTGGGCGTGTGGGCTTGGTCTATTTAGCGGGCTTGGTGTGTGTCTTAGTGGTGTTTGGGCTCCGTGTGTGTCTTATGGGGGTTTGGGCTAAAGATGTGCTTTGAAACGGAGGTACAACAAGCGAACCCGCACCTAATCCAGCTAGTTAAATCCAACAATGTGTCAATTCTTGACTATTCCTTTCCGACGTCCGTTTCCCGTGGCTTTCACAATTAAAAAGGTAGTGTCTCCATGTGAGACTCATCATCGGCACTTATATGCAAAAATACAGTGCCTACAGTGGCCCCCACTTTGATGGGACTTGTGCAGTGTGTGACAATGACAATCCTATCAAAGTACGTGCAATGTATTTTTACTTACCTGGCTCACCAGCTGCCATCTGGCTCGCCTGTTGCTCTGAACTGAATTGATGATGTGCCATTTCTGGCGTGCTAAACCATGTACCTAGGGTGTCGCGGTAGTCCACAATAGTCACGATAGTCCAAAATAGTCCACAATAGTCCACGATAGGCCAAAAATAGTCCACGATAGTCCACATTAGTCTACGATAGTCCATGATAGTCCATGATAGTCCACGATAGTCCACAATAGTCCACAATAGTCGACGATAGTCCACGATAGTCCACGAAAGTCTGGCATGCTAAACCACGTACCTAGGGTGCCGCAGTGATGTCTCAATACCCGGAGTGCTGTATCTGGCGTTCTAAACCCTATACCCGAGGTGTCGCAGTTGCATCTCCATACCTAGAGTGTCGCAGTGATATCTCCATACCTGAAGTGTCGTACCTGGCAAAACTAATGCTATGTCTCCATACCAGGAGTGCCATACCCGGCAAAACTGATACTGATGTCTCCATACCCGGAGTGCCATACCCGGTAAAACTGAAACTGATGTCTCCATACTCGGAGTGCCATACCCGGAAAAACTGAAACTGATGTCTCCATACCCGGAGTGCCATACCCGGCAAAACTGAAACCGATGTCTCCATACCAGGAGTGTCATACCCGGAAAAACTGATACTGATGTTTGATGTGAGCCTCGCCCCCAGAGTGCCATACCCGGCCAGACTGATACTGATAATGTGATGGTTCGTTCTCGGACCATGCTGTGAGGTGGTCCATTCCCGAACCGTTACTGTGTGAGGTGGTCCATTCCCGAACCGTTACTGTGAGGTGATTCATTCCCGAACCGTTACTGTGATGTGGTTCATTCTTGAACTGTTACTGTGATGTGGTCCATTCCCGAACCGTGCTCCATTCTCGGAGTGCCATTTTCGACTTGTTCATTCTCGAACTATGCTCCATTCTCGGAGTGCCATTCCCGGCTTGTTCATTCCTGAACCATGCTCCATTCTCGGAGTGCCATTTTCGGCTTGTTCATTCCCGAACCTTGCTCCATTCTCAGAGTGCCATTCCCGGCTTGTTCATTCCTAAACCCTGCTCCATTCTCGGAGTAGCATTCTTGGCTTGTTCATTCCCGAACCATGCTCCATTCTCACAGTGCCATTCCCATCTTATTCATTCCCGAACCATGCTCCATTCTCGGAGTGTCATTCCGGGCTTGTTCATTCCCGAACCGTGCTACATTCTCGGAGTGCCATTCTCGGCTTTTTCATTCTTGAACTGTGCTCCATTCTCAGAGTGCCATTCCCGGCTTTTTCATTCTCGAACTGTGCTTCATTCTCAGAGTGTCATTCCCGGCTTGTTCATTCTCGAACTGTGCTCTATTCTCGGAGTGCCATTCCTGGCTAGTTCATTCTCGAATTGTGATGATGATGCAGTGGGCCCTCGACCCTGGGACGCATCCCTGAACTGCAACAAAAAATGGAGGCGTCTTGACCCTAGGACGCATCCCAATACCGTTGACAATGTGGGCCTCGCCCTCAAACTGATGATGTAGTGGGTCCTCGACCCTGGGACGCATCCCGGAACTACAACTGATGATGCAGTGGGCCCTCGACCCTCGAACTGATGCTGATGCGGGCCTCGCCCCCAGACTGACACTGATGTGGGCCTCGTCCCAAACTGATGTGGGCCTCGCCCCAAACTGATACTAATGTGGGCCTCGACCCTGGGATTCATTCCTGGATTCATTCCAAAACTCTAATGATGTGGGCCTCGACCCTGGGATTCATTCCAAAACTCTGACGATGTGGGCCTCGACCCTAGGATTCATTCCCAAAACTGATGATGCTATGTTGCCGTTTCTGGTTTGCTTGCATTTGCCACTTTCTCCTTTTCTTTAAAATCTGTGAACAAAAACAAGACAAAGATTGCGTGTATACGACGTGTATGCATGCATGCATGAATGTGTTTCCTATTCCGATGGGTTAGGTCTTCCTTGTGCTCTTCGGTGCTTCTTGCCTAAAAAAATCTTTGGTCACCCCCTGGGTCTGCTTGCAATTTCCTTCTGCCAGTTCTCTTCTGGTGATTTGTTGGTTCTCTTTTGTCTCATGGCTCAAGATCTCGTTGTTTCCCTTATTTGTAGGGTGGTAGACTGGTCGCCCCCATTCTTGATTTAACTTTCTGCTCTTCGCTGCTTGTAATAGGTCAATGTGAACCACGTGATGTGGCATTACATATCATCATACTATATCACATGCTACGAAATAGTCCCAATAGTTACACATATTATTGCCCTCAAAGAATGCTCAGTAATGAAAACAGAGAACCTTCAAAACATTCAACGCAACTCAAATCCAAGTCTTTGAATAAACGATCTAAGCCAGACTCAAAGTGTGTGTGTGCAAAGGTTCATTTGCAGATTCATCCCCAGGTGAGCCAACTCAATGATTTCGTCAAAAAATTGGGATCGAGTGGGTCAAACCAACCTAGATGTCTCAATTATGCCTGCAGTTACTTTTCTGTGCTCAATGTGGTATGGTTTTCTTTCTCTTTTGTCTCTTTCTTTTTTTTTCTTTTTTTTTCTTTTTTTTTCTTTCTTTTTTTTTTTCAACACACCTACCCTTTAAGGTAGCATTTCTCCTCATGGTGGTCCTAATACTCGCCCATGGGTAGCTTCACGCTTATCGGTTATAGGTGGTGTAATTCTTTTCTTTTGGAGACTTTTCTTTTATTTTTCAACCATACCACACATCATAACACAAGCAAATCAAGATAGACATTTAGGCGAACGATCATTCATCGACCTACAATATCTTCAACTAGTCATCTTGCTAACTACTCAGGTTTTCACCGATAAGAACCTATAGTGAAGTGCTTACGAGTCTAACATAGATCAATCACTTAAAGTATCAGATAAAAGCACATCAAGAGTTTATCGTTTCTAAGATTTCATCCTAAAGCAAACGATTTCATCATTAGACTTATGTCTAACTATTAAGGACTAAAAACAAACAATTTTTTTTTCTATCTCTCTTTTTTTTTCTTTTTTTCATTTTTTTTCGGGCCCACCATGGTCTTTCTATCCTTGCCGTAAAATTTTATGTTTCTCGGCTTCTTTTCTCGATATCCATGTTTGCTAAACTCTTCTTGACAAATCTTTTTTTTCTAACCCAACGGATATCTATGATGGCTTTTAAGACACGGGGTTAACATGATGTGTGTATGTGTGAGATGCATGAAATGTGTGCGATGCATGAGATATAATATGTATATGGTTATCAAAAGCATAAAGGGGCAATTTCCATGGGATATATGACTATGGTTCATATGCGGGTTTATAGGAGTATAGACAAAGGATTTCGCTGATGAAGCATTGCCCACAACTAGGACTACCCACTCAAGGGTTCAAGCGACCAAGTGAGCGCACCTTTTTTATACCTTAAGGTACATGCCAACGAGTTATGATGTACGACTGACTGTCAAATGGATTTCCTATTGTAGATTCCCCAGAGGGAGGGTGGAGCGAACTCTCTAAATACCCAAGCCTCTTAGGCTCTTATCGCCTTGGTGACAGGAATAAACAACAAGTCCTCCAAATTAGTCCATCACAGTGAGCTATGGGTAAATAATTATCTAGGTGCCTTCACAGCTTTTCCTTGTAGAAAGGTAGTGAATGAAGGAAGACACTAAACCATTACCTAGCTTTAATAATGCCTTTGATTAAACCCTTTCAACCCACGATAGACACGGTTAACTAAAGCACAAATCATAATCATTACAATACATTATTTCGGGGCTAGACTGTATGACACAGAACTTGACGACGCTGTTCTAGGCTCACGACCTAGTTGGGAGTACGGAGTAGCCCGTGGGGGACTAAACCGGAGAAATAACATGGAGTCGCCACCCGGTGTGAACCGGGAAAATGTGATTTAAGGCCGCACTCACCCCTCGCAAGGGAAGACCTCAAACCGTTGGGTTTGGAATGGTCCCTCACTTATGTCACTTGTAATGATATGATTTGTGCAATAAACTAACCAAATCTACTCAACATGTATCCTCAAAGGTAACTTAGATCTAGTCCGCATTCATCAAAATAAATCATATGACTAAGTTCGCATGATTTAAAAATAATTCATTATAACGGCAAGCATATAATATCACACAACGAGCATGTCGAATCATCAAACACAAAGAATAAATAAATAACTACTCAAACAAAACGTAAACTAAATTCCTAATGCAAAATCAAAGTATTAAATCATGCATAAAGAAATAATATAGTCATACTTAAAAATAAACAATATTCTAGATTAAATCATGCTTAGATAAATAAATAACCTACTAGATTAAATCATGCTAAATAAATAAATAATCTACTAACTACATCATGCTCAAATACAAGATTGGATGAAACGAAATACGTGTGTCTCTTAAGTAGTACGTGGTATTGTATCCCGAGTGCAAACCATAATACCGTACATTCAGAATCGGCTATGGAATTTACGTTCGAGTTTCCATCCGATATACCATAAAAGAGAACACGCATTCCATTCATCCGGAATTCACATCATGCATCAATCCATAACATTCATGCAAAATAAAGTATTAAAACAAATAAAAACGAAAGATAATAAATAAAAGGGTGCCCTTAGGTCTAACCTCTTTTGTCGTCTCTTGAAAGCGCGTTACACGGCCGTCGGAAGGGTTGATGCTCCGCAACTCTTCCGGTTCACTAATCCAACATTTTTCATCGCTGTTTCACTGTTTGGGCTGCTGTTTTCACTCTGTTGTGCTGCTGTTTTCGCTGTATTTTTTGGTCACTATTTCAAGGTAATATGGGACTGTTTTTTACGGTTTCATGGGCAGTTTCGGGACAGTTTAGGGACTGATTTGGTGCAGTTTTTGGTGTAATATGTGGCAGTTTAGGGGCTAACTGGGCAGTATGTAGGGGGTTTATGGTGCGATTTTTACTGGCAGTTTTTGGGTGGTTTGTGCGGCAATTGATGAGAGGGCTTGTGGCTGTTGGAGTGAAGATTACGTGGAGGGCTGGTGTGAATTGGGGCTGGGACGTGTGTTGAGTGTGGTGTGAAGAAGTAAGCGTGAAGGTAGGTGGCGTGTATAGTTTAGGGCGTGAACGTTGAAGGGAAGGAGATGGCGTGTTGAAGACTTGGGGACGTGAGGGGTGTAAGGCAGACGTAAGTATGCTTGAAGCGTTGAGGGCTATTGGTTTGTTGAAGCTGTGAGGCAATGTAAGTGAAGGGGCTGATAGAGTATTTGCGTGAAGAATGCAGTGAGTAAGGGGCAGAGGACGTGTGTTGCCGACTGGGAATGTGCTTAGAATATTAGGGTTGATTTCGTGATAATGAGCCAGCCTCTCTAAGGTTTGGTTGAGGGTCTTTTTTTATAGGCAAATGAGGGGTAATCCTTGTGCAAATAGGGAAAAGATTTGTGTATTAATGGGGATATCTTTTAATTAGGCAAGTCTTTTAATTTGATTTGATTTTTTCTCTTTTGAATAGGGATATGATTTGATTTGTATCTTTTAATTAGGGAAGTGATTTGATTTAATTTGATTTATTCTTTTTTTGTTAGGGATATGATTTGGTTTATTTAGGCAAGGGATCCATGGGATTTCTTTAATTTAGGAAGTGGATTTGGCTTGATTTATGCATGTGTTTAATGTGATTTTTGTTATTTAGGGAGGTCTTGGGCGTGTGACTTAGGGTTCATTGGGCGTGTGGGCTTGGTCCATTTAGTGGGCTTGGTGTGTGTCTTAGTGGTGTTTGGGCTCCATGTGTGTCTTGTGGGGGTTTGGGCTAAAGATGTGCTTTGAAACGGAGGTCCAACAAGCGAACCCAAAGCTAATCCAGCGAGTTAAATCCAACAATGTGTCAATTCTTGACTATTTCTTTCCGACGTGCGTTTCCCGCAGATTTCACAATTAAAGAGGTAGTGTCTCCATGTGAGACTCATTATCGGGACATATATGCAAAAATGCAGTGCCTACAACATCATGTATAATGTTGGATGATGGCTCATCTATCAATCTGTGCCCTCTGAAGATCCTATCGAGATTGGGAATGAAGGTAACGGATCTGGATCCCTCCAATATGACTATCAAGGCATATGATGACAGTAAGCAATGAGTTAAGGGCACTTTCGCTGCAATAGTTAAGGTGGGATCGATTGAGGATGAGGTTGAATTCATTGTGCTCGACATCCCAGCTACTTTTGCTTTGTTGTTGGGGAGGCCATGGTTTCACAAGCTTGGGCCATGCCTTCCACTCTGCATCAAGCCATCAAGTTCCATACGAATGAGAGATCATCACCATTAAAGCTGAAGTAGATAATGTTATGGCTGCTTTAGAGGTACAACCTTTAACGAGGTTCCAGGTGTCGGCAACCTTCGAAGAATGGGTGGATCCTAAGGTGGCTAGGATCATGGAGAAAATGAAGTTCGATCCGGGTAAAGGTTTAGGTGTCGGAGGAACTCTGCCAAACTTTAAAGGGCAGACCACTCGGAGATGACTGGGGTACAAGTCTGATGAGGATAAGCCGAAGGCCAAGAGGAAAGGTTTGAAGCTGATGGAATGCTTTGTGAAGGCTACTGGGTATCAAGGAGAGCCCGAACCAGTAGAAGTTAATGGGGTCATGATACCGGGGTTTGAGATCTTTCAAGATATGCTGGGTGAGAAACCACCAACGGAAGAAGTTGCGAAGGGAGAAGATAAGTGGGAAGAAGAGCTGATGAAGCTGGAAAGCCTAACCCTCGAGGAGAATAAGGAGGTTGAGAAAAACCCATTTGCGGGGGATGAAGTGTCCGTAGATGACGAGTATATTTATCTTCCTGATTTATTTGAGTGTACTCCATCATTTGCTAGTAATAAAGACAATCATTTCACTTACTTGTCTGAGTCTCTTCCTTTCAATTTGCACGACTTGAGTATATTTGATATCAGCTCCACCAAAACAAATGCATTTAACCTTGGTACACCTAAGAGCCCCAAGGAAATTCTAATTGCAAGTGATGTTACCTCTGAGGAGCGGGAGAAATTAGAAGGAATAATAGTCAAATATGCCAAAGTATTTCCTTGGTCCTATGAGGACATGCTGGGAGTAGACAGAAGCATCGTCCAACATACAATACCAACTTATCCAAATATGAAGCCAGTGAAATAGAAACTTCGACGGATGAGACCTGAGTGGGCCGAGAAGGTCAGAGAAGAAATCAAGAAATAGATAGATGTGGGGTTCCTGGAAGTAGTGAAGTATCCTGAGTGGTTGGCAAATATTGTGCCAGTACCGAAGAAAAATGGGAAGGTCAGAATGTGTGTGGATTACAAAGATCTTAACAAGGCTTGCCCGAAAGATGATTTTCCTCTACCTCATATCGACGTACTAGTTGATAGTACGGCTTTATCTGCCATGTATTCATTTATAGACGGGTTTTCAGGATACAATCAGGTTCTCATGGCTGAAGAAGACAAGCACAAGACTGCCTTTGTTACCGAGTGGGGCACATATTGTTACAAGGTAATGCCGTTTGGGCTCAAGAATGCATGAGCTACTTATCAGCGGATGGCCACTACATTATTCCACGATTTGATGCACAAACAGATTGAAGTATATGTGGATGACATGATGGTGAAATCAGAGACAAGAATCGGGCATATAGAAGCACTGGAGAAGTTCCTTCAGAGAGTTGACAAAAACAACTTGCGGCTTAATCCCAAGAGATATGTGTTTGGGGTAACATCAGGAAAATTACTGGGACATACAGTAGGAATGAGAGGGATAGAAGTAGATTCTGAGAAAATCAAAGCAATCACCAAAATGCCCGCACCGAAGACTGAGAAAGAAGTTAGAGCATTCATCGGGAAAATTCAGTACATCAGTCGGTTCATCGCCAAGTTGACGTCAGTATGTGAGCCTATCTTCAAACTGCTGAGAAAAGACCAACCAGTGAAATGGAATGAGGAATGTCAAGCAGCCTTCAAAAAGATCAAAAAATATTTGGTAAAGCCTCATGTATTGAAACCTCCAAGACCGGGCAAACCCTTAGTACTGTATTTAGCCGTAGAATCAGAAGCACTGGGGGCAATGATGGTACAGGCAGATGAGACGGGAGTAGAGCATGTGGTCTACTATCTCAGAAAGAAGATGCTTTCGTACGAAACCCACTATCAAGAAGTAGAGAAGATCTGTTTGGTAGTGGTATAGGCGTCCATAAAATTTCGTCATTACTTCCAATCTTACAAGATCCAGGTGGTAGCAAAGGAGAATCCCTTGAAGTATCTACATTCAGTACCTTCGCTAGTGGGGAAGTTGGGCAGATGGTTAGTGTTGCTGATAGAGTTTGACATTGAGTACCTCACTTCCAAAGTAATCAAAGGGCAAGCCGTAGCAGAGTTCCTGGCATTGCAACCTATTGAAGGGGATCAGTACAAGTTTGAATTCCCAGATGAAGAGATCCAAGCAATAACAGTTCAAGGATGGAAGATGTATTTCGACGGAGCAGTGAATTGCAAATGAGCCGAAATTGGGATCGTGATATTGACCCCCGAAGGAGAAACCTTGCCTATGGCCAAGAGGTTGACGTTCGGAGTAACTAACAACATGGCCGAGTATGAAGCATGTGCTTTTGGATTGACTGCACTGATAGCCTTGAAGGCTGAGAGCGTGGAGGTCCACGGAGATTCGATGTTGGTAGTCCGACAGATGCAGTGAGAATGGGAATTGAAGGAAAAACGGTTGAAACCTTACCTTTTTCACCTCAGAAAGTTGGCACAGGCTATCCCCGATTGTAAGTTTCAGCACTTGCCGCGAGAAGAGAATCAGATGGCAGACGCATTAGCTACACTTGCAGCGACTTGGGAAAATCCAGAGAAGTTAGTTATGAGACCATTGGTACTAACGACAGGAAGCAGACCCGTTTATGAGATAGAAAGAGTTTTGGAAGTTGAGATCGACGATGGAAAACCTTGGTACCATGATATTCAACGATACCTGGAACACAGAGAACTCCGAGAATGAGCAAGCAGAAAAGACAGAATAGTCATTCAGAAGTTGGCTTCTCAGTATGTGATTTTGAAGGGAGAGCTATACAAGAGGCAGGCAAATGGAATTCAGCTGAAGAGTTTAAGAAAAGAAGAATCTCAGAAGGCAATGGAAGAAATATATGCTGGGGTATGTGGACTGCACATGAATGGGTTGAATTTGTCTCGCAAGATTGTAAGACAAGGTTTCTACTGGTTGACCATGGAGACATGCTGTACGAAGCTGGTAAAACATTGTCATGATTGTCAAGCATATGGTAATATGAACCATTTGCCTCACACAGAGTTACACGGGCTATCAGAGCCCTGGCCTTTTTCAGCATGGGGAATTGACATGATCGGAGAGATTCGACCGAATACATCGAATGGACACCGTTTCATAGTAGTGGCAGTGGACTACTTCTCAAAATGGGTGAAAGCCGAGTCATTTCGTAATGTCACAGCAAAGCAGATGGTGAAGTTCATAGCTCGGAACATTATACGTCGATATGTGATGCCGTATCATGTAGTGACAGATAACGGAGTTCAGTTTCAATGGGAAACGAAGGCAATGCTACAGAGATATGGGATAGGACATCACAAGTCGTCACGTTACAGACCGTAGGTAAATGGGGCAGTCGAGGCAGCCAATAAGACAGTAAAGAAAATATTAGCCAATATGACAGAAAACTGCAAAGATTGGGCTAACAAACTACCGTACGCCCTGTGGGGGTACAGAACATCAGTGAGAACAGCAACAGGAGCCACGCCTTACTCTTTGATCTATGGAATGGAAGCAGTACTACCCGTGGAAGTTGAGATACAATCCATGATGGTTCTAGCAGAAGTAGAGTTACCTGAAAAGGAATGGGCCTCACAGAGATTTGAGCAGTTAGCACTATTAGATGAGAAGAGAATAAAGTCTTTACATCACATGCAGATATATCAGAAGAGAATAGCCCGAGCATTCAACAAAAATATGCGTCCTACTAAGATCAGAAAGGGTGATTTTGTACTTAAGCAGTCAAGGCCATCGACGGCAGACCCAAAAGGAAAGTTCAAACCCAACTGGGAATGACCCTACATAGTGCAGAAAGTAATGAGAAATGGGGCAGTGAGACTGTCAGATTTGGAAGGGAATGAGTTCACTGAGCCGATCAACATGGACAGATTGAAGCAATATTTTGCCTGAGAAAGAGAAGACCTGGCAGAAGACCTAACCCAACGGAATAAGAAATTCATTCATGCATGCATGCATACACGTGACGTATTTGCATTCCTTTTTGTGTTGTTCTGTTTTGTAATCACAGGTTTCAAAGAAGAAGAGAAAGCGGCAAAGACAAGCCAACCAGAAGCAGCAGCGATACAGTGTCATCAGTTTTAGGAATAAACCAGTATCAGTTTTGGGGATGAGTCCCGGGGGCGAGGCCCACATCAGCATCAGTTTTGGGGATGAGTCCCGGGGGCGAGGCCCACATCAGCATCAATTTTGGGGTTGAGTCCCGGAGGCGAGGCCCACATCAGGCATTAGTTTTGGGGATGAGTCCGAGAGTCGTGACTCATATCATCATCAGTTTTGGGGATGAGTCCCGGGGGCGAGGCCCATATCGGCATCAGTTTTGGGGATGAGTCACAGGGTCGTGACCCACATCATCATCAGTTTTGGGGATGAGTCCCGGGGGCGAGGCCTACATCGGCATCAGTTTTGGGGATGAGTCTCAGGGTCGTGACCCACATCATCAACAGTTAATGGGATGCGTCCCAGGGTCGTGACCCACATTTTCAGCGGTATTGGGATGCGTCCCAGGGTCGAGGCCCCTGTTGTCGGTTGCAGCTATTGGGATGCGTCCCAGGGTCGATGGCCCTCTGCATCATCAAATCAGCTCGGAGCAGCAGGCAAGTCAGGTGGCAGCTGGCGAGCCAGATAAGTAAAAATACATTGCATAACTTTGATAGGATTGTCATTGTCACACACTACACAAGTCCCATCAAAGTGGGGGCGACTGTAGGCACTGCATTTTTGCATATAAATCCCGATGATGAGTCTCATATGGAGACACTACCTTTTAAGTTGTGGAAGTCGCGGGAAACGGAAGTCGGAAGGAAAAAGTCAGAAATCAGTACTTTGTTGGATTTTATTCGTTTGCTTAGCCTCGGGTTCGCTTTTTGGACCTATGTTTTAAAACACCTACTTCACGCCCATACAACCTCTGATAATAGCCTCTGACCTGTACCCCTGGAGTCACGCCTAAAGCCCCTGAAAACAGCCACTGATCTGTACCTCTGAACCGCACCAAACAGCCTCTGATCTGTACCCCCGAACCGCACCAAACTGCCTCTGACCTGTACCCCTGAACCGCGCCAAACTACCCCTGATCTGTACCCCTGAACAGTACAAAACCCCTCACAAACAGCCTTCAATTCACACCCAAATTCTCTTCCAAATTAAACAAAAAACACATATTAATCACATACCTAAATGAAACAAATCAAATCAAATCAAATATATCATCTTCCTAATCAAATCAAATCATATCTAATCACTTCCATAATTAAAAGATTTTTTCCCTATCACACACTAATTAAAAATATCTCCCATAATTACACAAATCATTTCCCTTTTCACACAAGGTAAACCTCAACCCTTTGCCTATAAAAAGAAGCCTAAACCAACCTTAGAACCCCTAGCTCATTATCACGAAAACATAAAAGAAAATAACCTAGCAACTCACGCCCAAAGCAACAAGAAACAAAGCAAATTATTCTCTCTTCTCCTCCTATCTACCATCACCGAAACACTCTCCCAAAACAGCAAAGGAACATCACCAAAACACCCCCCCTAAATAGTAAGCATCATCATTGAAACATACCCCTGAAACAGCCCTTCCATTCACCAAACATCACAGCCCAAAATAGTCCCTACCATCACCGAAAATCACCCCCTCAAACTGCACTGCAGTGACCGAAAATACACCCCTAAATAGCATCCCAAACACCCTCAAACAGTAGCCTAAATTATCGAAAACAGCGACCCAAAAAACTGCACCTTAAGACACCCCAAATATTGCAAACAGTAACAAAAAAAAACACAACAAGAAACAGTAGTGAAACGGAGTAAAACAGCAGCCCCGAGCAGCGAGGCAACGAAGAGAAACAATGAACCAGTGAACCGGAGGAGTTGAGGAGCTTCAACCCCTTCCGACAACCGCGTAGCGCATTTCTGATAGACGACTTAAGAGGTTAGACCTGAGGGCACCTTTTTAATTATTCTCCTTTATTTTCATTTATTTTCTTATTTTATTTCGCATGAGTATTGTGGATTGGTGCATGATGTGATTTCCGGATGAATGGAGTATGTGTTCTCTCTTGTGGTATATCGGATGGAAACCCGAACGTAAATTCCGTAGCCAAATCCAAATGGACGGTATTGCGGTTTGCACTCGGGATACAATGCCACGTACCACTTGAGAGATTCACATGTTTCGTTTCATCCAATCTTGTGTTTGAGCATGATTTAGTTGTTAGTATGTTATTACTTTCTGCATGTTACTTATTTATGCATTGTAATGTAATGCGCATGGGCAAATCAAGTTGGATTAAAGGTCCTCCGTTTTGAGGGATGAAAAGCCTAAGGGCTACCTTTACCACAACGTTTTGCCACGCCAGACGAAGTATGTTTGATTGAATGTGAGATATGTTTAATCGGACATGCGAAGTCTCATATCATTGTCTTATTTATTTATGCATTGTAATGTAATACGCATAGGCAAATCAAGTTGGATTAAAGGTCCTCCGTTTTGAGGGATGAAAAGCCTAAGGGCTACCTTTACCACAACGTTTTACCACGCCGGACGAAGTATGTTTGATTGAATGTGAGATATGTTTAATCGGACATACGAAGTCCCATATCATTGTCTTATTTTTTTTATATGCATTGTAATGTAATGCGCATGGGCTTATTATGTTGGTCTAAAGGTTCTCTACTTGAGGGAAGAAAAGCCTAAAGGCTACCTTTACCATGACATTTCGCCGCGCCTTTTATTATTCCGTTATTTGCTTTCTATATTCCATCTCCTAGTTAAATCATGCATCATAGTGTAATGCGCATGGGAAAATCAAGTTGGATTAAAGGTCATCCACCTTGAGGGATGAAAAGCCTAAAGGCTACCTTTGCCACGACGTTTTGCCGCGCTGGACGAAGTACACTCGATTGAATGTGAAATATGTTCAATCGGGCATACGCGGTTTTTCAAATGATGCAACACAAATGATACTAAGCATTTAGAAACATTTTTCATGTTGAAAACTTTAAAGAAAAAACTTACAAAACTCAAAGATTTCCAAGCTTTTTCCTTTAGCCTTCAAGCTTTTCTCTCAACTTCTTTTATGTTTATTTGGTATCTAATGAACTTGTTAAAATCGTAAAATGAAATGAAACAATATATACTTCACCAAAATTAGCCCTAGGCCGAAATTGTGAAGAAAAGAAAAGAAAAATATCTAGATATTTAATATTTTTACTTTGTTTCATTTAATGGCTTTTTTGCAACTTGTTAACCTTTTATCATTACAACTTTAACGATATTCATAAGTTAACAAAAGCAACTTAAAGATATAACAATTATATTTAATTAGGGTATTGGCCGAAAATTCAAAAGAAAAAAGGAAATAGATATTTTCATTTTAAACAATTTAATCAAATATCTAAAGAAGTCAAAACCATTTTGATAACCTTTTCTTTAAGTATAAAGTCAACAATTTACACTTATAATCATTTCCTAACTTTATCATTTGGTGAGATATTTATATTTTAATTATATTAATCATTTAACAATTAAATAATTAAATAATTTATTAAATACAAATATCTCAAATATATGTATTATATTTACTTTAAATATCTCAAATACATATATATATTATATATGTCAAATATCTTTATTTGATAATTTATTAATGTGTATTTAATAATATCATATATTAAATACAAATACACATTAATTAGGAAATGACGGTTCGGCCCGTTAGCATGTATTTTTCATTTAACGTTTAAACGATTTATAAATAATCACCAGTATTTATAAAATTCGCCCTAGTGCTCTACGAGTATGTTTCATTAGTCAGACTCTCTAGATTCAGGTATATCCGTCACAAAATCCAATTTTGTGTCCATAATTTACCCACCCGTAAATTATGACGACCACAGATAAACTAGCTGAATCATACAGGTCGAGGTCATTGCATACGTATAATCCCTCCATCACAGGTATCCGGATAATCCCAGAGATATAGATGTAAACATCAAATCTCTTTAGGTATTATCCCGTCGACGTATCTATTAGCAATCTCTAAATAACATTCGGAACTCACTTCCGAAGTATACTGTGGCCACAGATTTAACAGACTGCTAATCATATATGGACTATCTATGCTCTGTACACAGAACTAACGGATCCTATCTTGATACACACGGGATATCCTGAGGATCGGTCCACACCCAATGAACAAGCAGAGGTCTGATCTAAATAGATCGGTGACGTGACTGCCATCTAAGTGTAGAGGATGTCTCATACATCCACAGTGGTATCTCAAGTCGAATGACCACTATGCTACTCAACCCGAGAAGATTCTTATTGGCGTTGGTGTACCATCCATTAAGAATCTTCGGTGAGTCGTTCAGTGTTTATCCACTATAAACACCTACACGTCTATACGAGTCTCCCTAGACTTATGGTTCTTTGGGATAAACCATTGGACCAAGTCTCGATATACGACATGTACTGGTCTCAACAGATTTGACTAACCGACCCGTGTCAGTAAATCTTGACCAGAAACTATGTTTGATAATATACATTTAGCAGTGACACTTCCCAATGTCAATTACAAACTACCTTTGTAATTGTGTACTGTATTATATATTATCGGGCCTTTGTCTAATATATAAATATCACTAAACCACATTTAGGTTCAATCTAATCGTAATCAGATCGAATACGTATATAAAAACAAAAGGTGCTACCATAAATAAGTAATATTATGGAAAAAAGAGATGTTTGTATTCATGAATCATACATAAATACGGTCCGGATTGGCACTCTGAGCATCAACCATAACAATTTCTCCCACTTGCTCTAGTGCCAATCCACGGTATCATATACACATCTCAATGTGTATCGTATGCACATGGCCCTCAAAAGCTCACCCAATACTCAAGAGGTAGGCAACAAGAAGCAGGTCTGATATGACATATTGAGTTTGTCAAACAAGCTCCATCGTTTCCCATAGTCAGCATCATTCATATTTTGTAGAATCTAAACTATACATTAATATGACTCTGATGCTACATCAATATTATGCTACAACTACTGAGTTGTCCAAGTATTTAGGGATCAAATCCAAAATACTATGAAGATAACCGCAAGCACAATAGCAATTCAAAACTTCTAATTTATAAGGTCACTATGCAACTTCATAAGTCAATACTTCATAAGTTGCATTTAATTCCACTATATAGTAGAATCCTCGGTGACACTCTCACTGCATCTTTTCTGACTCTTTATGACGTAGACTGTCTAACGTCATAATTAGTCTCAAAACTAATATGACACTAATGGTTGCTGACTGTATTCTCCATGAATTAGAAACTCATTCTTAATATCTCAATGATCACAAAGAACGTGTTTCAAGATCCATCATATGGTCTATAGGGTATCAAAATAACTCGTAACAATTACGATTAAATCGATATCTTTAATCGCACATAAGAAAGTATTCATTATGTCATCATCAAATGATACATAAGATTGATTAGACATTATAATCAATATCTCTTTCGAAAAAGGAATCATCATTTACAAAAGATGTATATTTAAGACACACATTAACTGTCAAACAGTTATACTAACTGTCATACAAATAACCTTGTTGTGTCTTTCATTAGATCATATCTAATGCACGACTAATAAGAGTATCTCACAAGTCTCTTAGTTTTATATCTTATATAAAACTTTATATCGAATATAATAGAGACTACTCCCACTACTTTCACGGAGTAAATAAGACTTAGGTAAATATTTTACCTTACAAACATCTCATTATTACTATAATAATGATAATGTTGTTAGGATATATAACACTAGAAAGAAATTTGTACTCTCCTACTTACCCTTTTATTATAAATGTACTCTCTATACTTTGATAAAATCAGACAATCTGACTGATATCAAAACTAGAGAACACGGATTTCCGGAAGACTTATCCGAGTCTACAATAGGCTCTATAAGCTAGCACACTAAACTGCGATTTCAGCAGAACACAAACTCTAGGGCCATTCCAGAATGAACTCTTCAAACAAAGAAATCACAATTGATCTCTTATCTGAATAAGTCATTCGAAAACGCCACTTTGCATTCTTTAGCTAAAATGTACAGTTTAATATCAACATTAACCAATATATCTTTA
The DNA here is from genome assembly GCA_019454045.1 of Zanthoxylum bungeanum. Classification (NCBI taxonomy): domain Eukaryota; kingdom Viridiplantae; phylum Streptophyta; class Magnoliopsida; order Sapindales; family Rutaceae; genus Zanthoxylum; species Zanthoxylum bungeanum. The sequence continues at coordinate 233,778 of SKCR01021777.1, read as the reverse complement.
ATTGTTCAATTAGCGTGACTAAAGATAAGTTTTCTCAAAATCTACAATAGATTGATGAGTATAACTTTTCTCACTGTCATACTGTAAAGGTCAAACCTCTAATAAGCTCACACTGCTTTAGCTGCGCAAACAATTAGCACATATCATAAACTAATTCATAATTAAAGCTTAATCAAGTTCAAAACTTGATCGTAGTAAGCTATGAACAATCTTAGATTTATGGTTCAATGGTGAACTTCTAGAATCGATATCAAATATCGCTTACATTATAAGTTATAGGATAATTTTTCTTCAATAAGAAAACAACAAAACCATTAAGTATCAAATACTCGTGAATAATTCTGTTATCCTATTCAACTTATATAGAAGATGTATAAGGGTTGTTTCATCTTATTAATTACGTAGTTTCATTTATAATTTATCATTCTCACATTTGACTTCAATAAGTCAAGTCTTTTCTACAATAATTAACATCTGATGTTACACACCAAGTAATAAAATAATTTTATTACTTAAGATCGTAGGAAAGATATTCTATTAAATAGAATACAATATTCTATTAAATATAATAAACGATAAACTCTTACTTATACCTCCAAGGTGTAAGTAATTTCCATTATATAACTATTATATAAAAAGAAATATTCAAATCTCAAACTTTTCAAGATTCGAATTTTCTTCCTATACATATCATATATGTAACTGTAGAAAGTAATGGAACCTAAATTAAAAGGATGAACTAGTATTACTGGAGCATATCCCCAAGAGTATTGAAAAGTAATTCGGTAACACTCAATATTAATGAATCAAATCATATAAGATTAAATTACTCCCATTACTCAATTCCATCAATATGAAATCGTGGAAGTTTAATATTGAGTATGAATCATATTCACTGAATAACCTTAGAACTAATTGCTTTAAATTCATATGTTTGATCGTATCAAAGATCTTTGAACAGTTCAAAGACTTGTAATGAATTTTAATGATAGAGTTCTAAAAAAACTTCAAATTGAATATATTTGAACAAGTCAAAAATGTTAAACCTACGTTTCATCATAACAAATTGAAAGTACTTGATCATTTCAAGACGTTCAATATGTGTTCTTTCAGAAACACGTAACTAAGTTATGACAATTCATAAACTAAGTTACGAAGTAAAGAAAACTACCTTAAGCAATTACAATTCATTAAACTACATACATCCAATGTATCCGTTTAATAAATCTGGTGGTCCAATGACAAATCATTGGTTAAACGAGATTTTAATCACCTTCCTGAATACAATATTCATTAAATGGATAAGGATATATGGTATGATCTCGTATCAAACCATCTTTTACCATACGGAATAAGCATCCAATGCTTAAGTGATAAAATCTCATAAAGCACCATTCTAAATTATTTACTTTACCGAATAATTTTTCTTAATGTTTATCTCCACGTCAATGACACTACTAGTTATGTTTAAAATATTTAACAATTGTTTATAAAGAACAAGTAACTATCAAATAGTCGCAAGTTCCGATATCAAATATCAAAACAATCGTTAACTAATATTTTAAATAACTAGACGGGAGATCTGGTATCCAATACTTATAGTTGTAGTATTTTGAAAATCAATATTTTTTTTATACACAACTATACGCATCTCCTTTCTTTAGCTTTACTATTTGCATTCAACTATTCACAACAATTGCAAATAATTGATTAGCAAATTGTGTCAGACACATTGCCTCTAAAGGTCATTAAAGCTAAGAAATGTCATTACTAGATAAACAAATACCTAATGAGGCTTTCTTAATGCCAGTCAAGAATCTCGAGACATGAACTAATTCAAGTCAATTCTTACCGCACAATAAACTATTCTCTCTAAAGTATTATATCCTAAAAGGGATATCTATCTAGATGATCTATCATGACTTAGAAACTAAGTCACTAACCATCGTGATTTTACAAGAAAATCGGAACAACAGTTCCCAATTATATGTGTGCAGTAATTAAAAGTTCAATTCTATATAAACAATAGAATAAAGAAACAAACAAGCGACAATTTCCATAATAATACACACTGCCTAAGCTATGGAATATTTTAAACTTAGCAGTGCCTCCCACTATTTTACGTAATACAGTAATCCCCAACGGAAAAATGAGAATTCAATAATTAAATCGAATTCCATAATGGGAAGTGGACCCCATGAATATATTTCGACTCACAGCAGAGGCACGGTCTCGCCTACGTATATTCACAAGTAGACAACTCATTGTCAATCACACTCGTTGTGACTCCTGGGTTTCCGGTCCTGGTCGTTTCTCGTTGTCGCAGCCAAGGCAGGCCCACAAGGAGACGTACCAAGGTTAAACTCGTCAATGATAAACTCAAGTTACTTGAGTAACCCTGACAGCTAGGGCACGTTCAGGATTCCGCTTTCGCTAGAATTTATCTAGTATCTAATATACATCCGGCATAAATAAATCTCTATCGGCTACACCCTCACAGCAGAGGCACGGTCTCGGATGTAGTCACGGAAAAATATTTATAAACCGTATTGACAAGGCGAACCAAGAAACAAGTATTTCAAATACTAATTACTTTAAAACCTTATTAAGCGAGGATATTCCATAAAGTGTCATACACTTTAAATTTAATCAAATTAAATGAAAGCATGCATGTATCAAGTAAAGAAAAGAACAAACATTAGATTTTAAAGGGCTAATCATATCGGGGTGTCCAGAATCAGACTCGCTCTGATACCATTTTGAGGGGTTTTAAGGGGGAATTTCGGTAACGCAACGGAATAGTGGAAAATCAAAATTTTCCGATTTCAAAATTTTTTCTTGGATCAATTAAATAAACTTATTTATTTAATTATCCAATTATCAAATTCTGAAAAATTACACAATAGATCAAATTTCTTAGTAATTACCGAATTACCCCAAAACTTTATAAATTGATTATTTTAGCCCAAAAATTATCAAATATAATTTTGGATGATTCTAAATCATTTCTAAAATATTTTTCAACACATCTAATACATCAAAATCAGATTTCACATAAATCTCCAATTTTTAGTCTAATGACGTGAGCCACCAAAAATTTTCAATTAATTGCAATTTGGTCCCTTTAGTTCAAAACATGCCAAGATCAAATCCAATCAACCTAAAATTTTACATGCATCATATTCATACCATAATACATCACATATATGAAAAGCCCCAAATTTGGAGTGGGTTATTGACCGGCGTAAACACACACGAATAACGCAAGCGCACGTATCGTTCAAGTAGTATAAAAATATCGATCCCACGAGGACTTAATTCCTACTGTTGTTATTAATTATTGATACTATTTATTTACAGGTATCTAATTATAGGGAGAAGGGAATTGATTGCTTTTGGTTGGTTGAATGTGGTTTTGCAAAAATAAAATAAAAACAGACTCAAAAGAAAATACTAAGGAAAATAAAATAAAAGACTCAAAGATCTAGGGTCGTGACTCCACACAATATTATTAGAAGATGAATTGATTCTCTTATTTATGTGTAATAAATTAATTTGCTAACCTGGAACACGATGATATGCGAAAGCCTCTTCCGATGGTCAGATTCAAATACCCAGTATAACCCAATTGAACCATATTCCTATGTCAACCAAATTACCTGGATTCATTAAGATTAAGTTCCAATTACGGCTACCCACGCCCGACAGGTATATGTCTATCCTGTAAGGAAATCTATTAAAGGGTTATCTATCCTCAAGGAAGATCGTGAGCTATTTGAATCTAAGGCTGAAACCTAAAATCCCTATGTCTAGTTCATTTTAGATTTACCCCATCAATCTTATTAATAGCCAGTTAACAAGACGCATTAAGCTTAAGACTCAATAAACAAACTAAAGAACTACCTATAAAAAGAAAATCAATTATTAAGTGTGTGTATTGTGTTTCATCACTTCCCTAGAATAAAAATAAAATGCTGGGGATTGGGGATCCACTTTTACTATTTATAATTTAGATATCTCCCTTAATATAATACAGAAATTAAACATGATATTACCGACCAGCCATAAAGACGGTATTCCTTATTAAGTCAAATTAAGTCCGACCAGCCATAAATGCGGTAATAGTATTTGAACATAAACCAGCCATATAGGCGGTAATTACCTGTCACCTAAAAATCAGCCATATAGGCGGTGCCACATTATGTCAAATAAATAAAACCAGCCATTAAGGCGGTAATCTTTTATATTTTGAATTATAATTTCCATATTATATTTAAGGGAGATTAATCTAAATTAAAATAATAAAAGCTTCACCTTATCCCCAGCAGAAAATTAACTACAAAACATTAAAGAAAGGTAGAAGAAGAATTACTACTATTACTGAAAATTAAAATACATAAATTAAAAATAATATTTATATATACAAAAATAGATGCTTCCTATAAAACCAGGGAAAATTACCAAGGAGAGCACACCAAATGAAGTGACGAAGAGCCGAATTTATAGGCAAAATCTGGTTCCAGCGTCGCGACGCCAAGAGGTCACGCGTCGCGACGCCAGATACAGTAACTTGGTCATACGCGACTTTGACCACGCGGCTGTCAGCAGCAATAATTGTGACACGTGTCACGCGCTGATTCGTCGGCTCAGATTCTTATCCGATGATGTGGCACTGTTCATGATGTCTTTGCTTACGTCACGTTGACGTGTGGAGGGCAATTTTCGGCACCGTTAGATCGCGACACGTGGCACCGGCGCATATTAGCATCTCCGTTGTGATGGCGACACGTGGCACGGCGCAAGATAGCATGATCGGCGCACATTAGCAAGCGGCGCATGTTAGCAAATTTTCTGATTGGTCCACGGCGCATATTAGCAATTCCGGCGCATGCTGGGCGTCGCGACGCGCAAGGCTTCAGAGTCGCGACGCTGAAATGACGATTTTGCCCTTTTTGTCCAATTTTGTCCATTTTGCCCCAAAATTGTCTCCAATGCTTCCTAAACTTTATTTATCTACAAAATAACACAAAACACATCAAAATATTCACAAGACTCAAGAAACTATACAAAATATTAGGTTAAATGAGTGGGAAATAGTGATAGAAATACCACTTATCACACCCCCAAACCTAACATTTTGCTAGTCCTCGAGCAAAACATAAAATAAAATAACATAATTAAAATTTAATTAAGCCACTTTCGTAGGGATCACGGCTGCATTTAGCGTATGCAACAAGCCTTTAAACCCCTAGGTGTCCCTAGTGGACGAGTTGTAGTCTCGTGAGGGCTTACAGCAACGATACCCACAAACGTTTTTACAAAAGTAAAAAGTTAGTTAAAACTAATGCACACAAAAGCAAAAAGACAAGAGAAAAGAGAATAAAGAAGTTAGTGACTATTCAAGTGAAACTTCTACTCCAAGTTACTAGTTGTTTTGTTTCTTTCTAAATTACCGAATAAGTAAATTCTCCGATTATTTTACCATTCTTCATATACACAGCCAACAAAATATTAATCAACTCATTTTTGCCTACAACAGTCATAAGTGCATTTGATAAGAGAGTAATATTTTTGTCCTAAAGTTCTATCAGATTTCACACCTTTTAGTAGCAATGGAATAACTTTTCTGATTTTTCTGATTTTTTCTTTGATTTTTTTCTATTTTTTATTTATATACAATATCTTCCATCTATGTAACGAGTGTTGGGTCGGTGGCTCCCAAACCAGTTGGCTTTAGGGCACCAGGTGTTAAGACACCCCTACGGACTTAATTACTCAGATTTCAGATATATATTTTTTTTGCAGCATCTTTGATCCATGTAGCGAGCTTTGCGCCTGTGACTCCCAAACCAGTTGGTTTTAGGGCACTAGGTGTTAAAACACCCTTACAGACTTAATAACCCGGATCTTAGATGTTTTTTTTTTTTATTCCATTGCTATTTATAGATGCTTCCTCCAATTAAACTAGAGCACGGAATATTACAAACTTTTCAATTACAGCTCATGTCCGTATGTTACTATGCATGTTGATAATACCTGCCAACTGAGCATATGAAGATCCATTTTAGTCAGTATTATGGAGAATTTTACAAATTAAATAATTCAAAAGGAAATAAACAAAAGTTAACTTGTTTCGAAATAGGTTTGAAATACGTCTTAGGAGTGAAAATTCCTTACACAGCTATCTCTCACCAATTTCACCTTTTTAGTTAAAATAAAAACACAAAATTGCAAAATATTTTTGTAATTTTTGAAAATTTTCCAATTTTTTTTTGTATTTTTCGAAAAATTTTGGACTAAAAATAAAACTGCACACAAACTAAAAACAAGGTACTGATCAACTAATTCCCTCCCCCAAACTTAAATGAGACATTGTCCCCAATGTCTTAAACAGTAGAAGAAGAGTTTAGAAAATCGTACCTGGTTAGTTGAACTACCGATTAAGATCTATGTCCAGTTTACGCTTCTTACCACGATCGTTTTCTGTCCAGTCCAACTTGGAGAGAATGGGATCGAGTTTTGGTTCAAAGGCTATGATTTGGTCAATTAATTCTTCGGCCTTTGTCGCAGTCAGGAAGATATCATGTACTGATTTCGTGACGAACTCATGTCTTTTGGCTTCTGCAAGAAATACAAACAGAAAAAATCGAAGAAATGCTCAATGTTAAGTAACCCAATGGGCTTCCGATGAATATTTAAGTGCGCCCATGATGCTATTGTAAACATTTCCTCAAACGTCCCAAGCCCTCCTGGTAACGCAATAAACGCATCTGCAGTATTGATCATTTCATGAATTTGTTCGGGCATTCCAGATACAATACGTTCATCTCCATTTGTTTGTCCGATTAAGTGTTCGTCCACCAAAGGTTTTGGAATGATTCCTAAAACATGACCGCCACCATCCTGAACGGCTTTTGAAATGCTTCCCATCAATCCCAGATTACCACCGCCATATACTAGGTGCATATTTCTTTCCGGTATGACTCGTCCCAATTCCTTTGCAGCCTCCGATGAATTCTGGTTTATTACCAGAATTGGATCAACAGAAAACACAAATACGCTTGATTTGCTGCTGTGAAGTTGCTTCCATTTTCTCTCTCTTATTTGGATGTGTATTTGGATGTGTCGAAGAGAGAAATGGCGAGTTGAATTTATTAGAACCTGAAAATGGGTGAGTAATAATTGCACAGTATATCTGCCAAATGACAATTATTATATGAACGTTAAAATAAATCGTGTGAAAAGTCAAAAAGTATAAATCTTGTCGGTGAAAATAAAGATAAAAACAAAGAAAAGCAAATCAAATCAATAAATAAGGCAACAGAATTGTGTACGCAATACGCCACTCGTTTGGTATATAAATTCATCAGGATGCGTCTCAAGAATCCATTCCTTACTCAGCCACCACTAATGAATTAGCCCTCATATTTATGATTGCCAAACACCATTCATTCTGTCTTAAAATGCTTCGTTTGTGCTTTTCCCTACAAAAACAACACACAAAATTAAAAATTCTACAACATGTATACACAAAATATGAAAACAAAAATTACAACAAAATTGCATGGGTTGCCTCCCTGCTAGCGCTAAATTTTTCGTCTTCAGCCAGGCGTGATTGAAATCCATCTGTCAAAGAGGTTTCAGCGTCGTTTTTAATGTCCGATTAACGACAATCCCATGAGCATTGCTTTTGAAGGGTCTTTTCCAACGGTGAGGTAGAAAAAAGAATTTTGTATCATTCAGTGCTTGTGCCACCTTTTTAAACTTTGTCGCTCCAGTGGTTCCTGCAAAGAAAGAAAGAAAATCAGAGGTCTCGTATGGTGCTTGACTTGGAATGGGAGTTCCATTCTGTCAAGCTTCTGGGCGATATCTTTGATTTGTACTCCCCAAAACAGCGATGTTTCTCCTGAATGTTCTGGATCTTTATTAAGGTCAGACATTTGCTCCTCCATTTGCTCTGCTTCTTGTTCCACCTTTTCTTCACAGATGTATTGTAAAATTTTTGTATTCAGCTCTTCATCTGTCATCTGTGAAATACATGCTTCAAAATTGTCAACCTGAGGATGCAAAGATGTTTCTAACATTAGGTTTTCATCCTCTGATACGACTGGAATGGATGGTTCAGATAGATCTTCTTCAAACATCATGGTAAAGCATGCTCCAAGATCTTCATTTTGAGGATTGAAAGTTTGATCCTCCGTTGTTGGTACAGTTGGTACAAATAGATCAGCTTCATCCTCGTCAGAATCTGAATAATAAAAGTCAAATTGAGACTTTGCCGGTTCGGGCTCCTAAACTAATACCTCTGGTTGTTGATACTGTTCAGCCTCCTCCTCTGTTAAGGTGTCATTGTGAAATGATGGTACTCGAAGGCTTCATCAGTGTCATCTGAAACTGGTTCTTGAGGTATGTAGTTCTAGTTTTCTGTGAATTGTCTCATTTGATCTGTCATCCTCTGAATGAATTCTGATTGTCTCTGAATACTTTCAAATTGATTCTGGCTTGTTTCAAGCATTGTATCCAACTTTTCGTCTTGTTTCTTGAACATATCTTTGAGCATGTTTAGCAACTGATCTTCCTTTGATTGTTCTGATTGTTGATGAAGATCATAGGTAGATGGTAGATAAGATGGAAAATGTGGTTCTGTAAAATGTGATGGCTCGTCATACCATGAAGGATCTTGATAGCTCTGCCACCCTGGATGGTAGTTGTATTCGCAATAATCTCTAGGGTGGTTACCATTACATATGTCACATCTCCCCATTGCGTTCTGTTGAGCAAATGTGGTATTGCTTGGTTCTGACATCCAGTGATAATTGTTGGGATGGACAACAGACCTTAGAAAACCGGACTGTTGCTCCCAGATTTGGGGTGTATCTTCTTATAAGGTTCGTAATCTCTCAATCTCTCAGTAGTGTTCCATTTTTTTCAATCACCTGAAGCAAAGAAAGGGATAAAAATTACAGATAAAAATAAAGAAAATTAGATATAAGTAAATTAGATAGCTTCAAAATTAATAACTCAAGAAAAATAAGTCCCCGGCAACGGCGCCAAAAACTTGACCGGCTTAAACACACACGAATAACGCAAGCGCACGTATCGTTCAAGTAGTATAAAAATATCGATCCCACGAGGACTTAATTCCTACAGTTGTTATTAATTATTGATACTATATATTTACAGGTATCTAATTATAGGGAGAAGGGAATTGATTGCTTTTGGTTGGTTGAATGTGGTTTTGCAAAAATAAAATAAAAACAGACTTAAAAGAAAATACTAAGGAAAATAAAATAAAAGACTCAAAGATCTAGGTCGTGACTCCATACAATATTATTAGAAGATGAATTGTTTCTCTTATTTATGTGTAATAAATTAATTTGCTAACCTAGAACACGATGATATGCGAAAGCCTCTTCCGATGGTCAGATTCAAATACCCAGTATAACCCAATTGAACCATATTCCTATGTCAACCAAATTACCTGGATTCATTAAGATTAAGTTCCAATTACGGCTACCCACGCCCGACAGGTATATGTCTATCCTGTAAGAAAATCTATTAAAGGGTTATCTATCCTCAAAGAAGATCGTGAGCTATTTGAATCTAAGGCTGAAACCTAAAATCCCTATGTCTAGTTCATTTTAGATTTACCCCATCAATCTTATTAATAGCCAGTTAACAAGACGCATTAAGCTTAAGACTCAATAAACAAACTAAAGAACTACATATAAAAAGAAAATCAATTATTAAGTGTGTGTATTGTGTTTCATCACTTCCCTAGAATAAAAATAAAATGCTGGGGGTTGGGGATCCACTTTTACTATTTATAATTTAGATATCTCCCTTAATATAATACAGAAATTAAACATGATATTACCGACCAGCCATAAAGGTTGTATTCCTTATTAAGTCAAATTAAGTCCGACCAGCCATAAAGGCGGTAATAGTAGTTGAGCATAAACCAGCCATATAGGCGGTAATTGCCTGTCACCTAAAAACCAGCCATATAGGCGGTGCCACATTATGTCAAATAAATAAAACCAGCCATTAAGGCGGTAATCTTTTATATTTTGAATTATAATTTCCATATTATATTTAAGGGAGATTAATCTAAATTAAAATAATAAAAGCTTCACCTTATCCCCAGCAGAAAATTAACTACAAAACATTAAAGAAAGGTAGAAGAAGAATTACTACTATTACTGAAAATTAAAATACATAAATTAAAAATAATATTTATATATACAAAAATAGATGCTTCCTATAAAACCAGGGAAAAATTCCCAAGGAGAGCACACCAAATGAAGTGACGAAGAGCCGAATTTATAGGCAAAATCTGGTTTCGGCGTCACGACGCCAAGAGGTCACGCGTCGCGATGCCAGATACAGTAACTTGGTCATACGCGGCTTTGACCACGCGGCTGTCGGCAGCAATAATTGTGACACGTGTCACGCGCTGATTCGTCGGCTCAGATTCTTATCCGATGATGTGGCATTGTTCATGACGTCTTTGCTTACGTCACGCTGACGTGTGGAGGGCGATTTTCGGCACCGTTAGATTGCGACACGTGGCACCGTCGCACATTAGCATCTCTGTTGTGATGGCGACACGTGGCACGGCGTAAGATAGCATGATCGGCGCACGTTAGCAAGCGGCGCATGTTAGCAAATTTTCTGATTGGTCCACATGTCCACGGCGCACATTAGCAATTCCGGTGCATGCTGGGCGTCGCAACGCGCAAGGCTTCAGAGTCGCGACGCTGAAATGACGATTTTGCCCTTTTTGTCCAATTTTGTCCATTTTGCCCAAAAATTGTCTCCAATGCTTCCTAAACTTTATTTATCTACAAAATAACAAAAAACACATCAAAATATTCACAAGACTCAAGAAACTATACAAAATATTAGGTTAAATGAGTGGGAAATAGTGATAGAAACACCACTCATCAGTTATGAACCCTAATTTTTCAATTTCATCAAATTGTAAAATTTCACCAAATTTACAAAATCCAACACTTTAATCCATTCAATACTTCACCAATCTAGCCTCACCACTTTGAAACAATTCTAGGTCACCAAGGAGTGGCTTACCAACTCTAGAATGGTAACTTGATTTTCCAAAAATCAAAAGTAAAGCTTTGAAAACATTTCAAGCTTACTTACATGCATCAATCTTTCATCAAAGTTCACAACCAAAATAAACACAAACTATAAGAAGATAGATAACACCAAAGTAACACAAATGATGCTAAGCATGTAGAAACATTTTTCATGTTGAAAACTTTAAAGAAAAACTTACAAAACTCAAAGATTTCTAAGTTTTTTCCTTTAGCCTTCAAGCTTTTCTCTCAACTTCTTTTATGTTTATTTGGTATCTAATGAACTTTTTAAAATCCTAAAATGAAATGAAACAATATATACTTCACCAAAATTAGCCCTATGCCGAAATTGTGAAGAAAAGAAAATAAAAATATCTAGATATTTTTACTTTGTTTCATTTAATGGCTTTTATGCAACTTGTTAACCTTTTATCATTACAACTTTAATGATATTCATAAGTCAACAAAAGCAACTTAAAGATATAACAATTATATTTAATTAGGGTGTTGGCCGAAAATTTAAAAGAAAAAAGGAAATAGATATTTTCATTTTAAACAATTTAATCAAATATCTAAAGAAGTCAAAACCATTTTGACAACCTTTTCTTTAAGTATAAAGTCAACAATTTACACTTATAATCATTTCCTAACTTTATCATTTGGTGAGATATTTATATTTTAATTATATTAATCATTTAACAATTAAATAATTAAATAATTTATTAAATACAAATATCTCAAATATATGTATTATATTTACTTTAAATATCTCAAATACATATATAAATGATATATGTCAAATACCTTTATTTGACAATTTATTCATGTGTATTTAATAATATCATATATTAAATACAAATACATATTAATTAGGAAATGACGGTTCGGCCCGTTTGCATGTATTTTTCGTTTAACGTTTAAACGATTTATAAATAATCACCAGTATTTATAAAAGTCGTCCTAGTGCTCTACGAGTATGTTTCATTAGTGAGACTCTCTAGATTCAGGTATATCCGTCACAAAATCCAATTTCGTGTCCATAATTTACCCACCCGTAAATTATGACGACCACAGATAAACTAGCTGAATCATACAGGTCGAGGTCATTGCATACGTATAATCTCTCCGTCACAGGTATACGGATAATCCCAGAGATATAGATGTATATGTCAAATCTCTTTAGGTATTATCCCATCGACGTATCTATTAGCAATCTCTAAATAACATTCGGAACTCACTTCCGAAGTATAATGCGGCCACAGATTTAACAGACTACTAATCATATATGGACTACCTATGCTCTGTACACAGAACTGACGGATCCTATCTTGATACACACAGGATATCATGAGGATCGGTCTACACCCAAAGAAAAGGCGGAGGTCTGATCTAAATAGATCGGTGACGTGACTGCCATCTAAGTGTGGAGGATGTCTCATACATCCACAATGGTATCTCAAGTCGAACAACCACTTTGCTACTCAACCCGAGAAGATTCTTATTGACGTTGGTGTACCATCCATTAAGAATCTTCGGTGAGTCGTTCAGTGTTTATCCACTATAAACACCTACACGTCTATACGAGTCTCCCTAGACTCATGGTTCATTGGGATAAACCATCGGACCAAGTCTCGATATACGATATGTACTGGTCTCAACAGATTTGACTAACCGACCCGTGTCAGTAAATATTGACCATGAACTATGTTTGATAATATACATTTAGCAGTGACACTTCCCAATGTCAATTACAAACTACCTTTGTAATTGTGTACTGTATTATATATTATCGGGCATTTGTCTAATATATACATATCACTAAACCACATTTAGTTTCAATCTAACCGTAATCAGATCGAATACATATATAAAAACAAGAGGTGCTACCATAAATAAGTAATATTAAGGAAAAAGGGGATGTTCGTATTCATGAATCATACATAAATACAGTCCGGATTGGCACTCGGAGCACCAACCCCAATAGTTATTAGTTACATTATTGCACTTTATTGTTTAATACGTTCATGAATTATGTATTTTGCCTTCATTTCTTTCATTTACGATTATGGGTGTGCAAACTTGCATGTTGCTTAAATTATCTGGTACGTGTTGCATGAGATTTGGTTGTACTATTGCATAAATCATTTCATTACAAGTGGCATAAGTAAGGGGCCATTCTGAACCCAACGGTTTGAGGTCTTCCCTTGCGAGGGGTGAGAGCGGCCTTAAATTATTTTCCCGGTTCACAACGGGTGACGACTTCATTTTTAGTTCTCCGATTTAGTTCCCCCGTGGGCTATTCCGTACTCCCAACCAGGCCGCGAGCCTGGAACAGCGTCGCTGATTTCTGTGTCCTACAGATAGACATATGCATGTCGGGCGGGGTAGCCATAATTGGAACTTAAACTTAATGAATCCAGATAATTTGGTTGACATAGACATATGGTTCAATTGGGTTAAACTGGGTATTTGCGTCTGACCATCGACAGAGGCTTTCGCATAATTTAGTGTTCCAGGTTAGTAAACCGATTTATTACACAAACATGAAATAACCACTTCATCTTTTAAAAGATATTAGAAAGATTAACAACCCTAGATAGTTTTTAATATTGAATTTTTTTAAACCTACCTTCGTGCAATTTTATTTACTTGTTTTTAAATTTAAAATCTTCACAATTTCAAATCAATCTGTTAGATACTAGTAATTATTTGACCTCATAAAATTAATAGTTTAGGTATTAAGTCCTCGTGGGATCAATACTTTTTATACTACTTGAACGATACGTGCGCTTGCGTTATACGTGTGTGTTTACGCCGGTCATTCCCCTGTCTGTTGAAATTACTGACATTGTTCACTGTCTCATCATGTTGGTTGTAAGATTATGCCTCTGATGATCCTCCATATGGTGAACTTGTGGATCCAGTATTGCCTTGCATGCTAAGAGTTTCCATGAATTTGTATATCTTATCCAGCTTGGCATTCGATGCGGTATTGGCTCCAACTTCATAAATTCATGCTATTCGTTGAATCATGTTTCTTTCTGTTGGCCACAAAGAATTATTGTTGGTCATTTCTTCAATTAGGTCTCAGGCCTGATCCTCTCATTTTTCCATTAAAGCTCATCCAGCAGCAGCATCAATTGTAGTTATCATTAGTCCAGAAAGTCCATTATATAAGGTTTGCACTTGTAGCCACTTTGCAATCTCATGGTGAGAACATTTCCGAAGAAATTCCTTGTATCTTTCCCAAGCTTCGCAGAGGGATTCCTAGTCATGTTGTACAAAAGATGTAATGTCATTCCTCAGCTTTGCAGTTCTAGCTGATGGAAAGTACTTTGCAAGGAATTTGGTGGCTAGAGTGTTCCAAGTTGTGATGGAATCTGTTGGTAATGAATGTAACCAATCCTTAACTCTGTCTTTCAAAGAATATGGGAACACACGCAGTGTCATTGCTTCTTCAGCCGCTCGGTTGTAATTGAATGTGCCGCAAACTTCCAGGAAGTTGCTGATGTGGACATTAAGATCTTCAGTTGCATTCCCCCCAAACTAGACTGACTATTGTATCATCTGAATGCATGTTTTGATGTCACACGTATTTACTGGTAAAGAAGGAAGTACAATACATGAAATGAAGCCGTCAATCATCGGAATAGTTCTGTCTTGAATGGGAATTGGTGGTGCAACTTCCAACAGTTCAGGTTTCATATTGATCGGTGCTTCTTGGCCTTCTCGCCTTTCCCTTCTCAATTGTCTGATTGTTCTTTCAATTTCTGGGTCAAAGCTTCTGGTTCTTCTCATGTAGTGTCTGAGAACCTGGAACACGAAGATAACAAAAATAATAAGTAAAAACAAATTAGACACAAGTAAATGTATCTAACCCCAAAATTAATAGTAAAAGATAAATAAGTCCCCGGCAACGGTGCCAAAAACTTGATTGGTGAAATCACTCACATAATGCAAGCGCACATATCGTTCAAGTAGTATAAAATGTATCGATCACACGATGACTTAATACCTAGCTATCAATTTGTGAAGCCAAATGTCTACGAGTATCCAATAGATTGGTTGTTTGATTGAATGGTGATTTTAAACTAAAGATGAGTAAATAAAACAATGGAAATGTAAATTAAAGGAAAATTCAATATTATTAAACTATCTATGATTGTGAATCCTTCCAATAACTTTTAAAGATGAAGTGGTTATCTCATGTTTGTGCAACATATTAATTTATTAACCTGGAACACGAAAATAAGCAAATGCCTCTGTCTATGGTCAGATGCAAACACCCAAATAACCCAATTAATCATATGTCTATGTTAACCAGTTACCTGAATTCATTAAGATTAATTTCCAATTGTGGCTACCCCCGCTCGACAGGTATATGTCTATCCTGTAAGGAAATCTACTTAAGGGTCACCATGCCCGAGGTGAGATCGTGAGCTATTGAGTCTAAGGATGAAACATAAAATTCTTTCGTCAAGTTTATTTTAAATTTACCAGATCAATCTTATTAATGGCCAGTTAACAAGAAGCTTTAAGCTTAAGACTCAATAAATAAACCTTTATATTACCCAAGTCATAAAATAACTCATTATAAACCGGTGATATTGGAATTCATCACAACCCTAGATATGGTATTTAGTTACAACACATATCTAGGACTAGTAAAGACATAAATAAAGTAAATGAGATAAAGTAAAACTTGGAAATTAAAAAGATAAATAAAGCAATAAAGAAAATGCTGGGGTTAGAGGATCCCCTTTTATTACTTCTATTTTAGATATCTCACTTATTATAATATATAAACTTTCCATGACATTACTATTCGAACATATAGGCGGTATCCTGATTAAGTCAGATTTATGATTAATTCCAACCGACCATAAAGGCGGTATCCAATTTAGTAAAGTTCAACCGACCATAAAGGCGGTATCTCATTAAGTCAAGTTTTAAATAGTTTATATATTATAATTAAGGGATATTAATCTAAATATTAGTAATAAAAGCTTTACCCTTCACCCCAGCAGAGGGGAGTTACCTCCTAATACTGAAAAGTATTAATAAATGTATTTGATATTTATAATTTATTATTAATATATGTATTTTGATTATTTAATGTAAATATAATACATATATTTAAGATATTTGTATTTAATTATTTGATTATTTAAATGTTAAATAATTAAATTAATTAAATAATAAATATCTTTTTACTTTATTAAAGTAAACAAATGGCATGTTTTAGTTGGATTAAATGGCCTATATTTATTGGATAAATTGGCATGATTTAATTGGTTTATTTGTGATAAACATTAAATTGTTTGATAATTTATTACCATAAATTTTATTAAATCATTTTCCTTTTTTATTGAAACAAAATTAAAATACTTGGCTAGCATTTTTTTCTAATTATTCGGTCATTAAAGGGAAAATATATAAGCCTTGTTTTGATTTTTTGTTTCATAATACAAGAACCTAAATCAAATACAAAAGAGAGTTTGAGAGGAAAAAGAGAAAGAAAGCAAAGAAAACTTGGAATTTTGGGAAAATTTGTAAGTTTTTCTTATTTTCATCTAAATGAAAAATGTTTCTATCATACTAGGCTTCAATATGTGTAGCTTATTTTTTTCTCTACTCTTTTGTATATGTATTTTGATGGTTGGGGACTTGTTTTGAAAGATGGAAGCATATATAAGCATAAGAATGCATGAAATTAGTTTATATTTATTCTTTTTGCCATTTGATGGTGAGTTGATGAGCGGAAAATATATCAATATTTACCGCCCCTTTTACTTAATATTTTGTTTAGTTTCTCGGGGTTTGATGAACGTTTTGATGTGTTTTAGTTTATTTTGCAGATAAAATAATATTGGGACTCAATGAAATCATTTAGGATGAAAATGTGGATCAAATAAGGGTAAAAATTGGACTTGACATATTAATTTTGGAGATTGGAAACTTGAAAGGGCGTTTTAACGAAAGTGCAGTTTTGGAAATTCCAGTTTTGCGCATCTGTCGTATTTTGGGCATAACTTTTCACTCCGATATCGGATTGAGCTGATTCAAGTGCCAGATTAAAGAAGACTCGAAGATCTACAACTTTGAAAGACAACATAATTTCGAACTCTGAAGATTTCATGACCGATATTGATGAACCAATTAAAGTCATTTTCAATCATTTTCAAAGCAAAAAATAAATTAATAAATAAATTATCAAAATTATCAAATCACCACCAAACATGATAAGCAATTAGTGGAGCAATTAATAATGGATTTGGTGGAGTAATTAGTGGAGAAATTAATAATGGATTTGGTGGAGAATTTGATGGATGATTTGATGGAGGCAAAATTTTGCCTATAAATACCAAGCCATTTCATTTGTAAATTTTCATACTTTCTTATTTGAAAATTCCTAATGAATAAATAAGAAATGGTATCTTGTTTGTTTATTTACAGCTTCCAGTAATTAATTTCCACTTTCGCACTTTCTTTTCTTTACTTTTCAGTTTTTACTTTCCGCAATTTACTTTTACGTACAAACTTTTTCTTTCTTTACTTTTGCAGTTTTTATTTTTCAAGCAATGAGGAGGTAACTCCCCCTTGCTGGGGTAAAAGGTAAAGCTTTTATTATTGCTATCTAGATTAATCTCCCTTAAATATAAAATATAAACTATTTAAAACCTGACTTAATGAGGATACGGCTATATTGGCCGGTTGGAAATTAATTATAAATTGGTTTTAACCTGACTAAGTATGGATACCGCCTGGTTGGTCGGTTGGTAATTAATTATTAATTTGACTTAATCAGGATACCGCCTATATGGCTGGTTGGTAATTATCACGCACAATTAATATATTATATTAAGGGAGATATCTAAAATAGTAGTAATAAAAGTTGATCCTCTAACCCCAGCATTTTCTTTTATTATACTTTTACTTTATTTAATTTCAGCAATTTACTTTCAGTAATTTACTTTTTTTTTATTTTTATTTTTTTTTACTTTTTACTTTTTACTTTTTACTTTATTTACTTTTCAACAATTTACTTTCAGTATTTAATTTTTAGTATTTTACTTTATGTCTTTTATTTTTTTACTACTTGTAAATATGTGTCGTAACTAAGCCAGTTATCTGGGGTTGTGATGAAATCCAATATCACCGGTTTATAAGGGGTTAAATTATAGTTTGGGTAATATAAAGGTTTATTTATTGATTCTTAATCTTAATGCTTTTTATTAACTGGCCATTAATAAAATTGAACTGGTAAACTTAAAATGAACTAGACATAGGGATTTTAAGTTTAAAACCTTAGACTCAATAGCCCACGATCTTCCTTGAGGATAGATAACCCTTTAATAGATTTCCTTACAGGATAGGAATATACCTGTCGGGCGGGGGTAGCCATAATTGGAACTTAATCTTAATGAATCCATGTAATTTGGTTGTCATAGACATATGGTTCAATTGGGTTATACTGGATATTTGTAGTTGACCATCGGAATAGGCTTTTACATAATTTAGTGTTCCATGTTAATAAATCAATATTTTACCCAACTATAAGATAACCACTTCATCTTTAAAATGATATTGCAAAGAAATCACAACCTTAGATAGTTTTTAATATTGAATTTTCTTAAACCTACTTTCGAACAATTTAATTTACTTGTTTTTAAATTTAGAATCATCACATTTTCAAATCAATCAAACAACCTGTTAGATACTAGTAATCATTTGACCTCATAAAATTAATAGATTAGATATTAAGTACTCGTGGGATCGATACTTTTTATACTACTTGAACGATACGTGCGCTTGTGTTATACGCGTGTGTAAGCACCGGTCATGAGTTGCCATTCTAGAGTTACTTAGCCACTCATAAATGACCTAGAATTATTCTTGAGTTGTTTCATGATAGTGAGACTTGTTTGGTGTGGTAAGAATAGAATTAAAGTGTTGAATTTAATTAATTTGGTGTTAATTTGTCAATTTGTGGAAATTGTAAAATTAGGGTTCATAACCCAATCCAAATTTGGGGCTTTCCATATATATGTTAATTAATGATGTATATATAATGTATATTAAATTTGGGAATTGTTGGATTTGATCTTGACATGTTGTGAACAAAAAGGACCAAATTATAAATTCTTGAAAGTTTGGGGACCTCTCGGAAATATAAGGGAAATTTGTTTTCTTGAGTTGCAAATTGTATTTTCATGTATAAGACATGTATAAATCATTTTGGGATCGATTCAGAATCAATTAAAATTGTATTTGACAATTTAGGACTAAAATGATTAAAATACAAAGTTTATGGCTAAACGGTAATTAATGAAAAATCTGATTTTTGGGTAAAAATTTCATTTTTTAAGTATTGAGTACCCAAGAAAAATTATTGAAATCGGAAAATTTTGATTTTCCGCATTCCGCTGCGTTTACCCGGAATTGCCGCCTAAAACCCCAACAATCAAGTGCGTCATCACGTGCGTCCTCACTTGTGTCATCATGACATCAGCGCAATAATTCAGTTTGCCGACACGCGTCATGACTTACGTCATCATGACGTCAGCGTAGCGACGCCAAGCCCTCATACGTCGTGACGTCGAGCCAATAATTGAGTCTTCCGACAGCCGCGTACAACGTGTCAACATCTCATGCAAAATGCGTACATCTGTCAACAATCTACGCGCGTCGCGACACGCAAGCTTTTTGCGTCACAACGCGCAAGGTCGAATTTTACCTATAAATAGAAGTTGATTTCATTTTCCAAAATCGTACTTTCTTTAAGGTTCTTAATAAGGATTTAAGGATTGTATCTTGTTTGTTTATATTTATAGTAATGTATTTTTATTTTTATTTTTAGTAGTAGTAATAGTTTGTTTATTTTATCTTTCTTTTATGTTTTGTAGTTAATTTCCGATGAGGGAATGGTGAAACCTTTATTATGATAATTTAGATTAATCTCCCTTAAATTATAATATATAAATTATCTTAAAACCTGACTTAATTGGATACTGCTTTTATGGTCGGTGTTAGTGTCCTAGACATGCCACGGGATCTCTAAGCGTGATTATTGTGTGAATAAATCAAGATAAGTTGTGGAAATTACATACATTGCTCGGTAGAGAAGTTCGAAATTTCGCCTCGGATGTAGAAGCTCCAAGCTTTCTTTTTTGTTCCAAACTCATGGGTGAGTTTCCCTATCACCTTCAAGAGACTCCCAAGTGCTAGCTTGCTTGAAATTTTTGCAACAAACATTTTCATGGGTAAGAGAGGCTCACGGTTTTGTGTAAGAAAAGAGAGAAGATGAATAGTTCCCAACCTTGCAAAAGTTGTGCTTACTTGTTTCAAAAATATATGTTTATTGTGTGTTAAAGTTGCCTTTTAAATTGCCAACTACTTCCATCACAAATAATGACTATTGATGTAAGTCATGGGTCCCACCCATTTTGAATTCAAAATTCAAGTTGACATCTCCAACACACAACTAAGCTTTGGGCCCGAGTTCGTTTAATCCGATTAAACGAATTTTCCGTTGCGACGTAATTAAATCTAATTTAATTAAATAATAAAGCCTAGGAAAATTATTACGAAAATCGCTTATGAATTAATTCCAAATTAATTCGTTCGCTTGAATTAAAATCTAATTTTAATTCCGTATTGAAATCCGATTTCAATTAATATATCCAATATATTATTTTAGCCCAATTCAATAAATTAAATAGAAAAATCAATTTAACTATTAAATTTATTTTACCGATTAATTCCAAATTAATAGGGTTCTCTCTTCTACACGAATTAATCCCAGATTAATTCTTTCTCTGATAATTAATCCCAAATTAATTCTTACCGTAATTAATCCCAGATTAATTTTTCTCTCTCATAATTAATCCCAGATTAATTATGTTTGAGTCAAAAGTCATATGTTAATCTTTGGGAAGCGACCCAAGAGATCCCTGGATATGTTGGCAGTAAATACGGTCATTGGACTATCTGAACACGTGCGTACCCGGTACCACGTTCTTACCGATTTACAAGACATGGTTGGCTTATAGCAAAACACCGTGCCTACCTAATTCTCCAGAAATATATTCAACATGGAATATATATATAATATGTATCTGGCGTAGTATATAATGTATTGTGTAATACGATCCAGTATCGGATGTCACATGCTAGGCATAGGGCTGGAATTGTGTCTGCCCCATACGAAACATATATCGGATCACTAGCAACTAGTCTATGTAATCGGATAATCATGACATTGTCATACTATCCCGATAGCTGCAGTATTTAAGAGTACTAGTTTTGTATCTCTGCGTGATCATCATCTCCATATGACTGAAGTGATACTTACATCTTGACATCACACCCAATACACTACGATTCTCAGTATACCTAGAAGAGGCATACACAGAACCTGTTAAAGCTCCGGATGACCAAAACCAAAGTATACTGATTGTCACAAGTATTAGCGATGCAAGTCTTAGGTTAAGACCACATACACCTACCCTGATTCGGATTCCCATTGACACATAGTCATACTACCAATGGGACTCCGAGGGGTCTATCCAGAGCGAAGCTGTTCCCGGTCCAACGGCTAACAGAATCTCCTATCACACTTGCATAAGTATCCAATACTTAAATATATGAGAATTATGTTGTTAAGCTTCCATAACGCGCACAAGTGTAATACTAGTCTATTCTGCATATTCGATGTCTAGTCTCGATAATACTACGACTATGGATATTTAATGATTAAATCTTTCCTGGATTAATACTGTCTTATATCTTATTAATCTGTTACTAATCATATGGACTTTTATCATTTATATATCCAAGTAATCCAATTACAAAATGATAAAAGAGCAATTTCCTTTGTCATATAGTTAATTTGTACAAATAACACCATGTCTTTTACAAATAGTGATGCTATGGGTCATAATTGTCCAACAATCTCCCACTTGGCTCATAGCCAATCACTCAGGTGTCCAACACCTCAACTATGTACGGGTCACTCAAACTTTTACTGAGATATAGCTTTCGTCAACGGATCTACAAGGTTATCATCTGAAATGATTTTTCGATCTTCACATTTCCACGATGTGTGATCTCTCGAATCAGATGAAACCATCGAAGTACATACTTGGATCATTGATGAGACCATAATCGTTAGCCTGTGTTGTAGCCCAGCTCAGCTGCTAATAGAATTACTCATAATCCAATTAGGAATTTTATAGATCCAAAATGCTTCTTTTGTTGCCTCAGCCGCAACAATGTATT
The DNA here is from genome assembly GCA_019454045.1 of Zanthoxylum bungeanum. NCBI lineage: Eukaryota > Viridiplantae > Streptophyta > Magnoliopsida > Sapindales > Rutaceae > Zanthoxylum > Zanthoxylum bungeanum. The sequence goes on along the minus strand of SKCR01021777.1, from coordinate 211,399 downwards.
CCGCTTTTATTGTTGAATCAGCAACAATATCTTACTTGGAAGATTTCCAGCTCACTGTTCCGTTGTTCAAATAAATATTTACCCTTATTACGACTTATAGTCGTCTTTATCGGTTTGGAAACTTGCATCGGTGATCCCAGTCACCTCAAGTTCTCCATCTCCATAAATTAATAAAGCATCCTTAGTTCGTCTAAGACACTAAATGACATTCTTAACATCAATCCAGTGACCATCACCTGGATCGGCCTGATAGTGACTGCAGATGCTCAAGGCATATGAGATACCAGGTCGTTTACATGTTTGTCAATGTACGAGTTCTCGGAGAGTGCCAACAACTTTTAGATCTATCCCAGTAGATCCTTATTCCTAGAATAAAGGTTGCCTCTCCCAAGAATTTCATGGAGAATTTTAAAGAAATCCAAGCTTTCACCGATTTTAATATGGGAATGTAATTACTAAGAAGCAATACATCATCAACGTATAGGACAATCAATGTCAGTGCGCTCCCACTAACCTTCTTATATACACAAGAATCATCTTCGTTTTGAATGAAACCATATACCATTATGATCTCATCAAAACATTGATTCCAAGAATGCAATGCTTGCTTCAATCCATAAATGGATCGATTTAACTTGCAAACCTAGTTTACATGTTTTGGCGCGACAAAACTGTCAGGCTGTTATATAAAACATCCTCCAAAAGGTTTCCGTTAAGGAAAGCGGTTTTGACGTCTAGCTGTCATATTTTATATCGAAATATGCAGCATTAGCAAGCATTATCTGATTGGATTTAATCATGGCAACAGGTGAAAAATTTCCATCGTAATCGACACCATGTTGATGACGATACCCTTTCGATACAAGCCTAGCTTTGTACGTTTGTATGTTGCCATCCATGTCTGTCTTCACCATGAAGACTCATTTTCTACCAATAGGCACAATGCCTTCTGGTACATCAATCAGTGTTTAAACTTGGTTGTATACATGGAATCCATTTCGGACTTCATGGCCTCTTGCCATAAAGAGGAGTCGATACCTTGTATCGCTTCCTCATACGTAGCTGGTTCATTATCCTCAATAAGATTAATATCTAAATAAGGTAAGATCAGAAACCCATGCCTCTTAGGTTGTTTTCTGACTCTCTCTGACCTACGCGGTTCTTATGAATTAGAAGATTGTGGAACAGTCTCATCCCTGATGAACTTTTCGTGTTCCGTGAGGGGATCGGTGCCAGGAACAGTATCACTTCAATTTTCATCGAGTTTTACTTTCCTCCCACTTACCACTACATTTAGGAATTCCTCTAAGGAAAACCGCATGGAGAGAAACAAATATTTTTGTTCTCTTCTGGGTTGTGTAAGTAATATTTATTGGTTTCCCTAGGATAACCAATTACAAATAGGCACTTATCCGATTTGGGTTATAGTTTGGTACCATCAAAACGTTTAACATGCCCAACATCCCCAAATCTTCAGGAATGAGAAACATGGTTTCTTTCCTGTCCATATTCCCTATGGAGTCTGTCTAACAGACTTTGACGGAACCTTATTCAAAATAAGTATTGCACTGTTCAATGCGTATCCTGTGAAGGAAATTGGTAGCTCAGTGCGACTCATCATAAACCTTACCATGTCCAACAAAGTTCGGTTTCTCAATTCGGACACACCATTCATTGAGGTGTTCCGGGAGGAGTCCACTGTGAAAGAATACCATACTCTTTCAAGTAATCAAGAAACTAATTGCTTAAGTATTCTCCATCACGGTCCGACCGTAATGTTTTAATACTTTTGCCGGTCTGGTTTTCTACTTCGTGTCGAAACTCTTTGAATTTATCAAAAGTTTCTAACTTGTGTTTCTTAATATAAACATAACCATAACGCGATGCAACATCCGTAAGGTTACGAAGTATTCATAACCACCTCTAGCCTGGCTAGATATGGGCCTACACACGTCACTATGATCGAGGGCTAACAACTCAGTGGCACTTACACCTTTACCACTAAAAGGTATTTTAGGCATTTTGCCTAATAAATAAGATTCACAGATATCATATGAATTAGGATCAAATCCGTCTACGTATCCACTCTTCGAAAGTGTGGATATACGAGTCTTGTTAATGTATCACAGACGACAATGCCACAAATAAGTCTCATCTGATTTACTCAGTTTGAGCCTTCTATTTGTCATATAAATGTTTGAGATTCATTTATATTTGAAATATAAATACTGTTATTCACATCTAATATGTATATCTCAATATCATCTTTATAAACAAAACACCCAGTGTTCTGGAACATAAAGGTTTGTTGGACAATTATGACCCATAGCATCACTATTTGTAAAAGACATTGTGGTTTTTGTACAAATTAACTATGTGACAAAAGAAATTGCTATTTTATCATTTTGTAATTCGATTACTTGAATATATAAATGATAAAAGTCCTTATGATTAGTTCCGGATTAATAAGATATGAGACAGTATCAATCCACGAAAGATTTAATCATTAAATATCCATAGTCGTAGTATTATCGAGACTGGATATTGATAATGTGGAATAGGCTAGTATTACACTTGTGCGCATTATGGAAGCGTAACAGCATAGTTCTCATATATTTGGGTATTGGATGCTCATGCAAGTGTAATAGGAGGTTCTGTTTACCGATGGTACGGGAACAGCTTCGCTCTGGATAGACCCTTCGGAATCACATTGGTAGTATGACTATGTGTCTATGAGAATCCGAATCAGGGTAGGTGTATTTGGTATTAACCTGAGACTTGCATCGCTAATACTTGCAACAATCAATACGCTTTGGTTTTGGTCATCCGGGGCTTTAACAGGTTCTGTGAACGCCTCTTTAGGGTTTATTGAGAATCGTAGTGTATTGGGTGTGATGTCAAGATAGAAGTATCACTTCAGTCATATGGAGATGATGATCACGCAGGGATACAGAACTGGTACTCTATTATGTTGAGGATAATATGACAAGGTCATGATTATCCGATTAAAGAGACTAGTTGTTAGTGATCCGATATATGCTTCGTATGGGGCAGACACAATTCCAGCCTCAGGCCTAGCATGTGATATCCGATACTGGATCGTAATACGCAATACTTAGTATAATACGCCTGGTATAGATTATGTATTCCTTAAAAGAATATTTTTGGAGAATTGGGTAGGCACGGTGCTTTGCTAGAAGTCAAACCATGTCTTGTAAATCGGTAAGAACGTGGTACGGGATACGCACGTATTCGGATAGTCCGGTAACCGGATTTACTGCCAACATATCCAGGGATCTCATGGGTCGCTTTCCAAAGATTCACCGATGACGTTTGACTCCAACAGAATTAATTTGGGATTAATTATGAGAGAGAGAAAATTAATCTAGGATTAATTAGGGTAAGAATTTATCAAGGATTAAATTTGAATAGAATAGAGAGAACGATTAATTTGGAATTAATCGATTAAATAATATATTCGATATATTAAATGCGTTTAGATTTCATAGCGGAATTAAAATTGGATTTTAATTCAGGCGAACGAATTAATTTAGAATTATTCGTAAGCGACTTTAATAATAATTTTGCAAGGCATAATTATTTAATTAAATTGGATTTAATTATGTTGCAACGGAAAATTTGTTAATTCGAAATTAAACGAACCCGAGCTTGAAATGTGTTAAGCGGGCCCACTCGAATTTTGAATTTTAAAGTTGGGCCCACCAACTCACATCACTAGTCAACTTTATTCACTTTTGGTTGATAGAAGTTGGTGGTGATTATAGGGGCTTGTTTTACACACTTTGATTATTTTATTCATTTGGAATGACATTTACCTAATTGGATTTTTGGTAAATGGGAATTGGATTTTGGAAATCAATTACACAACAAAAAAGTTGAAAAACTATCTCCCTCCTCTCACCATTGTCGTGAGCTTCCCTCTCCCCCTTAGAAATTTTGTTTTAAAATTTCTTCATTGCTAGCACAAAAATGAGTCATTCAAGGTGTTAGGGAAACTATTCCCAAGAGTTTGGAACACAATGAGAAGCTTGGAGCTCTTCAACAACACAAAAAGTTTGATCTTCATACATCCATCCAACCGATCAATGTAAGTTTTTCCGCAACTTCTTTTAGTATTCACACGAATCATGACTTAGAAGATCCTTGGCATATTCTAGGAACCCAAACAAGGTTTACCCGCAACGGGTTAAACTAGATATAGAGATAATATTTCTAGTCAAACTAGGTACATTATAACAGTTTCCTAATTTAAGTACATGCCCAAAGGACAGTTCCAAAACTTAGGTTCCCACAGCCAAAATAGCGACTCTCGTCCCATTTCTGACTCATAGGTCGATCTCATCTGAAGCCAGTCTCCTGCTAATCAGCAGATCCCGCACATCAGTACATATGAATGTACCACATCCAGTATCAAAAATTCAAATTTTAAAACCAGTATTGGACATGTTTATTACAATAACAAACATACCTGAAGTCGGAGCCTTGCTCGCCTTCACTTCCTTCATGTATGCCTTGTCCATACGGCAGTCACGCTTCCAGTGACCCCGTTTGCCACAGTTTAGGCAGACATCTTGGGATATGTCATTTGTCTTCCCAGAAGACTGTGACGATTTTGCCTTTGCCCTTTTTCTTCACACCCCCAGAAGCCTTCGGCCAAGCCTTGGCCTTCTGGGATGTCTAAGTAAGATGCGCCTTGCGCTTCTTGCCCTTTTGGAAGCTCTGGCTCTGCCTCCTTGAGCATAACCATTAACTCTCCAAGAGTTTTCTCTTGGTTCATGATGAACCCGTCCCAACATTCGGGCAGAGACTGTAAGATCAAATCTATGGAAGTCTCGGCCTCGTAGGTAATACCCAGCTAACCTAGCGATTCGATGTCAGCAATCATCTGCGACACATAGTGCTCGACAGATGTACCCTCTGACATACGCGAGCGAAAGAGCTTCTTTTGCAATTCGTACTTCTAAGATCTAAGGTTAGATCTATGAAGATCCTTTAATTTCAACATCATGGTATAAAGATCTAATCCTTAGTTCTGACGACGAAATTAAGGAGTCATTGCGGCAAGCATAACGGATTGAGCACTAAAGTTATCATCACGATGAGTCTTCCTAAGCTCATGCTCTACTATTTGCTCAACTCCGGGCTCACGGCCCGAGAGGTTTCTCTATCCAATAGAGTAACTTCTCAACTTCCAGGACTATCCTGAGATTCATTTCCCAATCTGGGAAATTTACGCCGTTAAAGACATTTTCACTCAGGATTATGTCAATTAACGATAATCTTTCCAGCCATCTCGATTGCAATAGTCCAACTATCCAATCAACGATTTCGGGTACACTCAAAATGTAATGGCTATTATAGTCCAACTATATAACCAACTACAAATAGAGTAGTGTGTTGTACAGTCTAACTGTTCAAAGAAAGAAATATTCAATATTAGTCCAACTAATATATATTTATAACAATGATAAATAAAAATAAAAGAGTGTGTGTAGCAAGTATTAAACGAAATTGTAATTTTAATACTAGCCTCCCACTATTTTTCGACGAGCCTCTAACCCTCTGTGGAGTACTCGGGAAACTCAGTTTCCTAGTGGGCTAGGATCCCGTTAAATAACACACAACCTTGACTTTGGCCAACAAGTTGTATGAAACTTAACTAGGTAGATCTCTAAGATCAATTGGATCTCATCCAATTCCTAGATCCGGTAGGTGGACCTCCAAGTCCAAAACATATATCCAATATATTTCCTAACTTTTTCCTCTGAATCAACTAAGCCTTGGCTTTGTCTCAACAAGCTTAATGATTCCAGTTAAGCATGACCCATTGACAGTGGGAAAGCTTCATAATCCACGTCGATGAACAAGAAGTGACCTTGACTTTGGCCAACAAGTCACAACCGCCCAAGACATGCGATATGGAACAAAGCTTTCGTGGTTCAAACACATCCGCGATGGACATTGATCTTGACTTTGGCCAACAAACCAATGCCAATCTTGGATCTTGAGAGAGAACCACTCAATGGAAGGAAAACGCTTAATATTTGAGTGAGGGTTTTTCGCGTAAATTGGCAACCAATTTATTATCTTTGATTAGGTCTCATCATACACCCTTAAACATGCATTCTAAAAGCATAATAAGGCGCGAATAAAATTAATAATGATATGGGGATGGATATATAACAGTTTGTTCCTAGAATAAATCTCTTCATTTCCTCTCTCCCGCTAGCACTATACATTCTTCTAGCCAAATACATAACACTAAAAGAAACCTCATTTGCATTGAGGGGAATTGGTGAGAAGAGAAATACAAAGAGATAAGGAGGTGAAAGGCTGGACACGCATGTCCAATTTAATAAATTCTAAATTTATTACAACAATTTCTAAAATTACCCCCACCCATCTAATATCCATCTGATATACATTATTCATACAAATACATCCAAGTATTCACACAAAGCATGTTATTCAATCAATCTAATCCAATTAATTAATCTTTGAATTAATGACCATCCAATGTTCAAACAACGATTTGATTTACGCGAATCCAACTCGTTTAAGAATAAATACTCAAAGTACGTATTCTTGAATTATATCGAACTACAATTTTAAATCCAATTTAAATTGTATCCAATACTAATTCATATTTAATTCCAAATTAAATAATTACACTTTTAATAGTGTCTTTTAGACTTGGATTCCAAATCCAATATTCATGGGTCTCAAAGGCCTAATTAGTATCCAATACTATTCAATTAAAGTCCAATGGGCTTTTAATTAATTCTTTAGGCATGGGCTTTAGTCAATATGGATCAAACCCAAAATGCCAAGGCCCAAATAGGAATCACCCTATGCCAAAAATCAATTTAGACCCATTAGGCCCAATTAAATTTTTAAAGGCCCAATTGTCATTTTTGGACTTTATGGAAATGATTTTAGGCCCAATTGGATCCAACCCAATTGTCAAAAACCATACTTGGCCCAACCAAGCCCATTAGCCCAATTACAACAAATTAAAATAACATATTATTCCAAATTTACATTAATTCAACTTAAAGTGTAATTACCACAATTAATTAATTAATCCAATATTTCTAAAATATCAATTAATCTAATTAATCATACTTTAATTCTCAAATTCATGTCCAACACAAAATTGAGGCTCAATCAGTCCATTCCAACATGCTTATTCTCACGGCAATTGCATAAAATAACACTCAATTTGATTTCAATCCAATTAAATCAACATACAAGATTTATTTCATGCTTTAAACATATCCAATTGTCTAATTTTCAAAAAATCACCATGATGATTTCTAGGGTGTATTCGGCCATGCTTGTGAATTTGGGGATTTTTGAACCGATCGATTTATCTCAAATCCAATAATGCACAAATCCAATTCATTATCATATAAACACAACCACACAATCAATTTAGGTAAACCAAACTCCAAGCAAAAAATCCCAAATTAAAGTATATAAACCCTAGAATCAAATCATGCTTAGATCCCGCTCTGATACCATTGTTAGAGTCCTAGACATGCCACGGGATCTCTAAGCGTGATTATTGTGTGAATAAATCAAGATAAGTTGCGGAAATTACTTACATTGCTCGGTAGAGAAGTTCGAAATTTCTTCTCGGATATAGAAGCTCCAAGCTTTCTTTGTTGTTCCAAACTCATGGTTGAGTTTCCCTATCACCTTCAAGAGACTCCCAAGTGCTAGCTTGCTTGAAATTTTTGCAAGAAAAATTTTCATGGGTAAGAGAGGCTCACGGTTTTGTGTAAGAAAATAGAGAAGATGAATAGTTCCCAACCTTCCAAAAGTTGTGTGTACTTGTTTCAAAAACATGTGTTTATTGTGTGTTAAAGTTGCCTTTTAAATTGCCAACTACTTCCATCACCAATAGTGACTATTGATGTAAGTCATGGGTCCCACCCATTTTGAATTCAAAATTCAAGTTGACATCTCCAACACACAACTAAGCTTTGGGCCCAGGTTCGTTTAATCCGATTAAACGAATTTTCCGTCGCGACGTAATTAAATCCAATTTAATTGAATAATAATGTTTAGCAAAATTATTACGAAAGTCGCTTATGAATTAATTCCAAATTAATTCGTTCGCTTGAATTAAAATCCAATTTTAATTCCGTATTGAAATCTGATTTCAATTAATATATCCAATATATTATTTTAGCTCAATTAAATAAATTAAATAGAAAAATCCAGTTTAACTATTAAATTTATTTTACCGATTAATTCCAAATTAATCGAGTTTTCTCTTCTACATGAATTAATCCCAGATTAATTCTTTCTCTGATATTTAACTATTAAATTTATTTTACCGATTAATTCCAAATTAATCGAGTTTTCTCTTCTACACGAATTAATCTCAGATTAATTCTTTCTTGATAATTAATCCTAGATTATTTATTGCCGTAATTAATCCCTGATTAATTTTTCTCTCTCAGAATTAATCTCATATTAACTCTGTTCGAGTCAAAAGTCATCGGTGAATCTTTGGGAAGCGACCCAATAGATCCCTGGATATGTTAGCAGTAAATACGGTCATCAGACTATCCAAATACGTGCGTACCCGGTACCACGTTCTTACCGATTTACAAGACATAGTTGGCTTCTAGCAAAGCATTGTGCCTACCCAATTCTCCTGAAATATATTCAACATGGAATATATATAATCTGTATCAGACGTAGTATACAATGTAATGCGTAATACGATCCAGTATCGGATGTCACATGCTAGGCCTAGGGCTGGAATTGTGTCTGCCCCATACGAAACATATATCGGATCACTAGCAACTAGTCTATGTAATCGGATAATCATGACCTTGTCATACTATCCCGATAGCTGCAGCATTTAAGAGTACTAGTTCTGTATCCATGTTTGATCATCATCTTCATATGACTGAAATGATACTTCCTTCTTGACATCACACCCAATACACTACGATTCTCAATATACCCAGAAGAGGCGTAAACAGAACCTGTTAAAGCTCCGGACGACCAAAACCAAAGTATACTGATTGTCGCAAGTATTAGCGATGCAAGTCTCAGGTTAAGACCACATACACCTACCCTGATTCGGATTCCCATAGTCATACTACCAATGGGACTCCGAGGGGTCTATCCAGAGCGAAGCTGTTCCCGGTCCAACGGCTAACAGAACCTCCTATCACACTTGCATAAGTATCCAATACTTAAATATATAAGAACTATGATGTTAAGCTTCCATAACACGCACATGTGTAATACTAGCCTATTCCGCATTATCAATGTCCAGTCTCGATAATACTACGACTAGGGATATTTAATGATTAAACCTTTCGTGGATTAATATTGTCTCATATCTTATTAATCTGGTACTAATCATATGGACTTTTATCATTTATATATCCAAGTAATCCAATTACAAAATGATAAAAGAACAATTTCCTTTGTCACATAGTTAATTTGTACAAAGAACACAATGTCTTTTACAAATAGTGATGATATGGGTCATAATTATCCAACAATCGGTTGGACTTAATTAAATTAATTTTAACCTGACTTAATTGGATACCGCTTTTATGGTCGGTTGGAATTAATTATCACATGACTTAATCAGGATACCGCCTATATGGTCGATTGGTAATAAATTCAAATTTACATATTATAATAAGGGAGTTTCTAGATTTGAAATAGTAAAGGTGGATCCCCTAACCCCAGCATTTTATCTTTAATCTAGGGAAGTGATGAAACACAATATTCTTGAGTTTAATAATTGATTTTTTTTATATAATGGGTAATACTTTAGGCTTCTTTATTGAATCTTAAGTTTAATGTTTCTTGTTGCCTGATCACCAATAAGATTGATGTGGTAAACTTAAAATGAACTTGACAAAAGGATTTTAGGTTTCAGCCTTAGATTCAATAGCTCACGATCTCACATTCACCTTAGAGATTTCCTTTCAGGATAGACATATACCTGTCGGGGATTTTCAATAGCTCAAATACATATATTAATGATATATGCCAAATATCACAATTTGATATTTTATTAATGTGTATTTAATAAAATCAAGTATTAAATACAAATACACATTAATTCAAAAATGACCGTTAGGTCCCGATTGCATGTATTTTTCGTTTAACCGTTAAACGAGTTATAAATCATCAGTATTATTCATAACAGTTGTCCAAGTACTCTACGAGTATATTTCATTAGTGAGACTCTCTAGATTTAGGTATATCCGTCACAAAATCCAATTTCGTGTCCATAATTCACCCACCCGTAAATTATGACGATAAACTCGCTGAATCATACAGGTCGAGGTCATAGCATACGTATAATCCCTCAGTTACAGGTATCCGGATTATCCCAGAGATATAGATATAAACGTCAAATCTCTATAGGTATAATCATGTCGACGTATCTATTAGCAATCATCTAAATAACACTCGGAACTTACTTCCGAAGTGTATCACGGCCATGGATTTAACAGATTGCTAATCATATAATGAATACATATGCCCTGTACACATGACTGACGGATCATATCTTAATACACATGATATCATGAGCATGAGTCCACACCCAACGAACAGGCGGAGGTCTGATCTAAATAGATCGGTGATGTGACTGTCATCTAAGTGTGGAGGATAACTCATATATCCACAGTGGTATCTCAAGTCAAAGAATCACTATGCTACTCAACCTAAGAAGAATTGACGTTGGTGTACCATCTATTAGGTAATCTTCGGTGAGTCGTTCAGTGTTTATCAAATAAACACCTACACGCCTATACAAGTCTCCCGAGACTCATGGTTCATTGGGATAAACTATCGAACCAAGTCCGATATACGACATGTACTGGTCTCAGCGGATTTTACTAACCGAACCGTGTCAGTAAATCTTGACCAGGAAGTTAATTGTATATTTCTAATGTCAATTACAAGCTACGTTGTAATTGCGCACTACATTATATATTATCGGGTCTTTGTCTAATATATATATCACTAAACACGATTTAGTTTCAATCTAATGAATTAGATCGAATATACATAATAAAAGACAGGAGGTGCTACCATAAATAAGTAATATTATGGAAAAATGTATTGCTCGTATTCATGAATCGGACATAAATACGATCCGGATTGGCGCTCTGAGCACCAACCCTAACAAATAGCTATTACCTTTATAGTTGGCACAGTGCTGTATTTATTGAGTTGAGATCCATAACATGTTTGATGTTTCTGCTTTCGGTCGGGGGGAGAATATTTGCATGTAGAGTTGGTATTTCTGGTAGGAAAAGAGGGTTACATCAGTTTAGAGATTAAGGGGGAAACATGAGGCGTGTCTTGGGCCTTATTTATCCACATATCCAAAGTGAAAGGACGAATTTACCCTTGGGCCCAAATTTGGCCCGTACAGTTTTCCACCCAAAATTCAAAAAGTGATTTCCCCCCAAATGTTAACGATATTAAAATTTTGCTGACATCATAGGTACTTTGATCATTTGATAACGTCCGGATGAGAAAATGTAAATATTTGAACTTTTGGTGGAAAAATGAACATTTTTTGAACTTCGGGCAAGAAATAAAATAAAACAAAAAATAGAATCGAAATCTTTTTTCGATTTTTTATTTTCAGAACCAGAATTTACCCTATTCTAGAACCGATTTTTGATTCGGTTCAATGTGTCAAATGAACATGGAAATGAATATAGAAATTTAATTGGATGGGTTATGTACCAAAGCTATAAAATCAGAAAGAAACAAAAGCTGGGATATATTCTTGCAAGGTGTACTCAAAACTTTTTATCCGCTGTGATCTTTTGCTTTCAGAAAAGATTAGAAACCAAGCAACCCACAATAATCAATTTCTTGGTGAAAATGTGATGGGAATCAAAAGAGAATTGATTCAAAAATTATCCCATCACCATCTTACCAATAATGAGAAAAGAACAGCACAGCTTCTATTCTCCATGGAAATAACTGGGAAAGGCAAAAAAGGAAATATGTATGGAATAAATATTTACATAATTCGACATTTTGCCATTCAGAATCCTTTTGCTATTGGTTCTTTGGAATCATAATTATTAGCAGCCAAATTCGTACAGAACCACCAGTTAGTTCTTGGGATTTAAATGTAATATACTCATCAGAATTAGTTGCCAAGAAAAGGAGAGAAGAATAATATTTGATTTTTAAGAAAGATTGAGAGAGACCATTCTAAATCAAACCAAATAATAGATCCGGTCATGGTTTCGGTTAATCGGAACCGAAACCGGTAGGAATCGACTGGTTCCGGATCCAATCAGTTCCGATTCTGGAACCGGAACCGGAATCGAATTTGTAACCGTCCAGTTCCAAACATTCCATGATTCCGATTGGAACCGTTGGGCTCCCTGCTGCCTTTAATTTTTTTATTTTTTTGTAAAATTTAATTATTAAATTACCCTTAGTAATATTAATAAAATAGTTAGTTTTAGAGGCAATTTAAGTATCACAAAAATAATTCAAAAATATATAAATATGGGTCATTCTTCATTTTTTTAACACATCAATTCTCAATTTCTTTAATTCTCTCTTCTTCAATTTCTCCTATTGATTTAATTTTACAATTCTTCAATATCAACAAAAAATTACAAGCTCATATGAGAATATCATGTCCAATGTGCCAACCCAAGAGAGCGGCCAGAGTATCGATACACGGAGAAGAGAAGTTAAGTCTCGATCTTCCGATATTTTCGAAGTTCATTTTCATTTAATCGAGAGTGAAAATGAAGGTCCAAGAGCAATATGCAACTATTGTGGTGTATCTTAAAAATTTATTGGCGGCTACGGCAATATGAATAAGTACTTGGATAGATATCATGCCGTTGAAATTAGACTTGATACAACACAACTCAAATGGGCAGTACGCTTTATCTAGTAGAGGTACGAGTTCTTTAGATTTATTTAAATATTCTGATGCTAAAAATAGAGAAGAATTTGCTAAATTTACTTGTATGGTTTGAAATTAATATTAGAAAAATAATAAATGGAATAAAAATTGATTTAATAGATTTATTTAATGATTATGTCGATAAATATAACTTGCAATCATCAGGACAATCTAATAGCGAACCTGTAATACATTCAAGACTTAGCGTAGGTGATCGTTGGTTATTACAATGAAATAAAAAACAAAGAGATAATACGACTAATAATCTGAAATTAGATAATTATTTATCTACTAATTTCAAGTTTTCTCCTATAAATTTAGTAAGTGAAAAATTTGAAGTACTTGACTGATGAAACCGATATCAAAATATCTATCATGTTTTATCAATTATTGCTAAAGAGGTGTTGGCACCACCAGTTTCACTGTTGCGGTTGAACAAACCTTCAGCTTAGAAGGTAATATTTTGGAAGCGAGACGGTCTTCATTACATCCAAACACTTTAAAAACAACAACATATTGAATGATTGGACCCGAGTTGATCTTAGGCAACAAGAAGATGTCCCCGATGACTTTGAAGACTTGTTCGACAATGCATCTGCAAGTGCAAGCGGAACGAGAGCTGAATGATCAACAACAGACACAGATAATGATAATGAGTAAATAATTGTAATTGAGAACTATCTAAAAAATATAATAGAACTACATGAGCTTTGATTCCTCTCACCCCTAGAAGATACATACGCAACTTAAGTTTTTAAAAATTTAAGTTCAAGTTTTTTTATTTTATTTTTAATTTAATGTAATATAAAATCAAATTAATAATTTCAAATAAATTTGAAATCCCATTTTTATTTTTTAAAAATTAAAATCAAAATTTTAAATTAATTAAAAAAAAATCCGGAATCGAACCGAAACCGTCCAATTCGGTTCCGGTTCCGGTTCCGGAACCGAACCGAACTGGTGGCCAGTTCTACCACACAAAACCCTATCCCAGTAAGATGATTATCCCTACCATTTGAAATCTTTGCATTATTAAACTCGGTAAAATTTAATTTTTTTTTATGATTTCTATTTTAAATTATATATATATATATAATTAATAAATTAAAAAAAAAAATTGATATGTTAAATTAAGCCAAGACATGAATGCTGGCCACTGGGGCTTTGCATGTCACAGCAACCAAAGCTAGAAAGAAAATGTTTTCAATGGCCAAAAATTTTAAATTTTTCTAATAGATATTTGAGATTAGTATATGTCTAATGTTTATCTTTTATTTGTAAAAATCATCATGATACGATTTCCATTTTCTCGATATTATGATAGTTTAATTAATTACTTTTTTCATATAAATAGAAATAACAATGGTACGTTATGTTTAGTCCCCTCACTTATATATATATATATATATATATTTCTTGTTATTGCTTATTAAGTTTATACTTTTCATTATGGTTTCCACCATATGCTTATTATATAACTTTTCCATTATAATTTCTGTTGAATTAAAATCCAGATTCCTCTACTGTCTAATTATTAGTAAGTTTGTAATTTCTAATTGTTTAAAGTAACAGGTTGTTTATAGTAACATATTTTTTGCAAAATGAATCAATAGGATATTTATGTGCCTTGATTTGTGATGGGAGATTGTCACTTTTTCCTCGACGAAATTACTATATACCAATTACCTTTTATTGTTTTCATAATATTATATTGGTAGTCTCACTCTTACTTTTTTTTTTTTAATATTTTTATGATTTTGCCCATAGTATTATCTAAATCCTTATTATTTGTGAAATAAAATGATATTAAATAAAAATGCTAATAATATGAATTAAGTAAACCTAATAATCATAAAAATTACATTATTCACCATGTTAATATAGTCAGTGATGAATTCATGATTTAATCTTAGAGGGGGATGTTTCAAACAATTATATAAGTCTAAAAAATAGAAACAATGATTATAGAATTTTAATTTTAACATGTTTTCTATACATAAATTTTAAGTTAGGTTTTAGGGCATAGAATTCTTATTCAAGCATTTTAATAAAGCTTTCATTCGGCACATCCGGCCCTGGCACAGTGTCACAACGGCAACTGTCCAGGGCCCAACAGTCATTAGGGGCACCAAATGTTTAAATTTTTATTAATATTTTATTATTTAAATATCTCCCTTTTGTGAATAAAAATGTGGGATGCACTATTCATCATCATCTCTCTCAAAAAACTCATGAAATTTCCTTACATGGCTCTCGCTCTCTAGCTCATTTTTCTCTTGCAAATTTTTGTCCAATAAAGAGTGGGATTTATTGATTGATTCTTCATGCTCTCTTCAGCCCTACTAAGCTTCTTTCTCATTTCCTTAGATTAATTTGAGTTTTCTAACTTCTAAGCATGTAACCTTTATGCCCATTTTCGAAAATTCATGAAGTTTTGATTGGAATTGCATTATTTTGCATGATTACTAATTAGATTAAGCATTGTAGGTATTTATGAGTTGCCATGAGTCATTGAGTTATGCAATAAACTTAGTTGCTATGTCAAACTTGAAAATGGGTTTATGTCTTGGCCGATAATATATAATATATGTTGGAATGATAATTTTGATCGAAAATTTTTGTTATATCATGTGTAGGTAATTTTTGCAAACAAATTATCAAAATGGGACATTTTGAGCTTTCGCACCGGGCACCCAAAAACTCAGAACCGGCCCTTCCATTCGGGTTTAAGTCTTGGAAGAGGTAAGAGGTTAAAATATATTTGAATTTACCCCCTCATTAACTTAAAAATTAATAATAAGTTAGGCGGTAAAAATGACAATCGATCAGAACAAAAAATCTTCTTGAATCCCGATAGGGGTCTGAAAATTTTTAGGTCAAAAATCAGAATTTGAGATGAAAAATTATCTCGAATCTTATGCTGAGTTTTACAAGATCTCGAATAATGATTGAGGTTTAGGGTTTTCTACCATCTCTATTTAGAATAAGACTATAAAAACTTAATTTTTTTTTAGGTAAAAGGCTAAAAAGTGTAGGAATGAAAAAAGTATCTATGGTAGTTAATTAATATCTTTATACAAATTTCATAATCAACTCCTAATCTACATAATATATCTCTTAGACTCTTACTACAAAATCATTTTGAATTTATCAAAATGAAAAAAAAAAAAAACTCTTCACTTGTAAAAAGAAGAGAAAATTAGGATGTATGTCTGAAGAGATTACAAATAAAAGTAAAAAAACATGAGAAATTTTTTTTATCAGATTATTATTTAACTTTTATGTAACTTCATCTAATAAGAAATTTAAAAATATGAAAAGAGATTTTATTTTATTGGTTATTTGTACTTAACATTAATCTTAGAATAAATTTAAGAACCGCTGAAGTCTCTCCAATGCTGACTAGGTCCGTCTATAAATATAGTAAATATTAAAGGATAAAATTATAAAAACATCTCAATTTCATGAAGTTAGAGAGATAATAGAATATTATGAAAATAATATTGGGATAAATGGTATATAATGATTTCATAACTCCCATTTGTTATGTAGACAATGTATTATACTCTTCTAATTGGTTAATGAATTTTTTATTTAATTTCCCAAAAAAATAATTTTAGGAATTTGCTTTGATTATAAGGCCAATTATAAGAAGCATCCCATCAACTATCATATCAATTGACATAAAAAAAATTGGCAAATATATTGATATGAATATATAGAGCATATTATTCCATTTAGCAATTCAAACCTACCCATCAAATCACCAACCCTAAATTACTTGTTTGTACTTCTTTAATCCATATTCACTGCTTAATTAATTTATACACAATGACATGAAAATGAAAGACAAAGGGAACCAACCCTAGCTAGCTATGTTTGAAATTGATGTTATGTTGAACCTAATACATTGTTATGGTTCACAAATGTCTACTCACATGTGAATATTAAGACTACTATTCCACTCTAGCTTCTAATTACCTTAAGTCAATATTATGCTTGCCCTTTATTTACAATAATATTATATTTATTGTATTTTGTTATTATGATCCTTTTGATTTAGAGGTTCATATGATTTAGACCTTTCTTTTTTTACATTTAATTTGAAGCCAGCTTTGCAAATGTGCATGCATGGTTGATCACCACTACTATAATGATGTGATTGTTGTTCCAACTTAACAACTGTCCCTTTTTTTAAGTGAAAATTTATGATAGAAGGTATATAATTATAAAAACATGAATGTGAGAATTGAGCTTCAGCTTCAGCTTTAAAGTGGATTCATATCATTCCATTAAATATAGGAAGATTATCGTCATCCATCCTAAATTAAGTTAAAATTCAAAAATATATCGGGTTTTTGAAAATTTCTACTAATCCATTCAAATTATGTAATAAAAAAAAATATTTTACATCCAAATTATTAGTAATATCATATATTTTACACTCAAAATTAGTTATTAAATATGATATTTTATACCAAAAAACTAGTAATTTAGACATAAATATTCATTTTACATAATTGGGCTGGACAAATAATTTTTTAAAAAAAAACTGGATATATTTTTTGACTTTAAATTAATAACGGATGGATGGATAATAATTTCCCACATATATACAAAAAAGTTTTGGCGAAATTCATAATTTGCTGTCATGAAATTATATATATATATATAACAATGAGTATAATGCTCATAATGACGTAGTCAGGTTGGTAGAAATAAGTGTTTTCAAAACACAATATTTGGATTCTTATCTTAAAAAAGTAAGAGATTAAATATATATTTGAGCCAGAAAAAATACAGATTTCAAGATAGTGTAATTTTTCTGTTAACATATTGGAATGTGCGTTTTTTTTTAATATGACAATTAACTTAATAAGTCAATAAATATTTTTATCTAATCGTTAAAATTATATATTGTTTTAATTTTTTTTCCAAAAAATAATATGATCGATTTGGCCTAAAGATATTTTTCTATTGGATTAGAAGATAAAATTTAAGAGTTTATTTTAACCCAAAAAGTGAAAACAAAATTCAATATATGTTGAAAGCACTTAAGCCAAATTGAAGTATTTTAATGTGCAATAACGGATTAGTGCCAAACAGCATATTGTTGTCTAATCTCACAAAACCCATTTTATAATCTAAAGAT
Organism: Zanthoxylum bungeanum; assembly: GCA_019454045.1. Classification (NCBI taxonomy): domain Eukaryota; kingdom Viridiplantae; phylum Streptophyta; class Magnoliopsida; order Sapindales; family Rutaceae; genus Zanthoxylum; species Zanthoxylum bungeanum. Next base: position 193,280 of record SKCR01021777.1, on the reverse strand, counting down.
TAAAGATTGATTGATTCTTGTCTTAATAAGTATATGATTGTGAGGGTAGCCAAAGGAGTTGACAAACATAAAGGTGGCACTAAAAAGTTTCCCACAAAGGAGGGAAAAAAAAAAAGGCTGGTAATATTGACCTATAAATGAAATCTGATGCTGCCATTTACAGCTTTAACCAATCTTGATCTGCCACGTGGGCAGATTTTCCATAGTCAACCAGTTAAATACAGTGTTAAGCATCTTCTTTTGTAATAGATTTATGAGATTATAAAACACTAAAATGTATTTGCTAAAGGTTTTGTGAGTAAAAGGGATAGAGGGTAGTGAGGGTAAAGGTCTCATTATCTTCTAGTGCAAGACAAAATACTTCCTAAGAGTAATCGAGAGGTTTGGGGTTCAAATTCTGCTCAAAATTAAGTTCCGATAGATATTTAATTATATGTGTGCATGTCTGAGCATGTGCTTGGTTCCAATACTAAAGTATAACCAATATGTTGTAGGATAGAATCACATAATTCGAGATATCTTAACTAAAAACGGACCAAATCTTTTTCTAAATATTTGAAAAAAGCAAATTCTATTGAAGAAAATTAAAGCCTTTTTACCATCCAGCTATTAAATGTTATGTGCATTGGATACATAGTATTTTTTTTTTTGCTAAAAAATGCCTGGTGCATGCACCAAGGCATTAAAACTGCATCTTATAGGTGAAAAAAACGGTGTTTGGGGGAAAATATCATACAAAGGCCGAGATGGAAGAATTAATTTAAAATATAAATATTACGCAACTCTCAAGTTAGTTTTTGAATTGAGTTAAATTCATGAATTTCAATTTGGTATCAAAGACAAACTCATGCACAAATAGGCCCACATTAACTACCCCATGCGACACAAACCAAGCAAAATACCGACCTACACGTGAGGGGCGATAGTGAGGAAAACATCTTACATCGGCTGAGATGAATGAACGAACTTAAAATATAAATATTGGACAACCCTTTACTCTCAAATTAGTTTTGGGATTGAGTTTGTCACATAAATTTTAACTCATAAAAGTGCATAATGTTTGAGAGCCATAGACCTTCTACATATCTAAATTTATCTTGATGTTTTTGGGTCTGGGATATATGCCATTACCACTTTCTACATAATTTTGTACTACAAATATAGTAGAAAACTGTAGATGAATATGTGAAAATGTGAAAGTTGAATTTGAATCTGGTGCTTGCAATTGGGGTTAAGAGTTGAAAGTGGATTGGAAAATAAATTATAATTCAAGAATATTGGATCATAAAATTCTTGCTTATGCAAAAAGATTCAGCATTTAGGAGGAATGGTCACATGTAAGTTTTATAAACTCTTGAGAACCATCCAATAGTGGGATGGTGTGAGAAGGGCTTTGATTTTTTTTCTAAATATTTAGAAATAGATCCGGATTATTTCATATCCATATATTTATTTGCACTACAACATTATCAAAAAATATGTATTTAGAAATTTTTTCCTAAAAAACACTTTCTTAGGAGATTGGGGGCTCCAGTTTTAAAGTCCCTCATATAAAATCTGAGAATCCAACAACTCATATTTTAAGATTTAAAAATAAAATTGAAATTAAGAATTTTTTTTCATCTCCCCAGATCTTGCATAATGTACTGGAGCCCCCCAGGTCCCTTTCTAATTAGAAGCTCCTTCACCTAAAACATTTAAAAACTACAATATCAGAGGAGGTTTTCTAATCATTTTCAAAAGTAATATTTATAAAGTGAAAAAACATTTTCTTTTAACTATTTCAATTAAATAATTGTTATACAATTACCATAAAAGTGTTTTTTTTTTTTTACTACTTAAAGTGTGCTTTTAATCATCCAAACATCTCATGATCAAAACCAGTGACATGAATTTATAGTTTGAAGGAGGATGTTTCAGTGTTGGATTTCCAAGGTGTATAAACAAAGAAAACTTTTTATAGGTGGGACTTGAGCAGCCAAAAAAATAATAATGGAAAGCAAGAAAGAAAATGAAAAGGCTGGAAAAAGGAGGGAAGCTTTCTCTTGCTCATAAGTTATCATCCAGGTTGGTGCCCATTAAAATATATACAGAGAATAACACTAAAAAGTTAAAAAAAAAAAAAATTAATTAATTAATTAATTAATTAATTAATTTGGCTTTTCTTCGCATTCAGTTCTTGATAATTTTTACTTTCACATTTATTTTCTTGCTTATAAAGACAAACAAATGAGGAACCTGAAAGTTTATAACTTTATAGTTAATGGTTGTCAATCAATCATCAAAAATTCATAAACAAATGATTGAAGGAAAGATATTTTCTTTTGCAAATTTGGGTTATTCTTTGTTGTTTCAAGTAATATTCTTGAAGTTGTTGTTTTTATTTTTGTTTTTATTTATTTATTTATTATTATTATTTGGGTGTTGTGTTGTTGTTGGGTTTTGCTTTAGTTTATGGCCGCTGCCCACGAGCATTGATTCTCTTATTAAGTTGCAAATCAAGAAATGGGATGAATAATGTGCTCTGTTCTGGTTGGATTCTCTTCTGCTAATTAAAAGCTATCTTGCTTTTTGTTATTGTCTCTGTAGCCTCTCTCACTTTCCATGGATGCTTCATTTTTCTTTTCAGTTTCTAGGTGGTTTTTGCATAATGTGTAGCTGGTGTACACTCTTACACATACTTAGCGGTGCATATTCACCTGTTTTATTCCTTTTTGGCACTATAAATATAAGTTTCTTTCTGGGTTTTTTTTCATTGCAGTAGCACCTCTTCTCAGTCTTTGCCATAGGTGGAGTGTTTAGTGCAATTTGTAACAAAGAGAAAATGAGCTATTCTCATCATACTATGGGCTCTGGTTTGTTTCTTCTCCCTCTTCTAAAGTTCAACCTTTTCTTTTCTTGAGTGTTTGTGCTGTGGTTTGTTCATATTTTCATCTGAAATTGCCCATAACAGTGATCAGTTGTTTCTTTTCTTTGATGGACTTGGTTCAATTTTAAGAGATTGATGATTTCTGATCAATTTATGAGGTTGCATGTTATGTTGTTATTCTTTGAAGAAGTGACTTTCTTGCTGCTAATTTTAGGTAGTCGAGCTGCTAGAAGGACATTTGAGTTTGGAAGGACTCATGTCGTGAGGCCCAAAGGGAAACACCAGGCTACCATAGTGTGGTTGCATGGCCTGGGGGATAATGGTTCAAGGTATCATTTCTGTGTTCTCATTTTATTTTATTCCTTTTTTTTTTTGAAATTGTTGCAGCTTTTCTTTTGTGTATTCTTGTGATTTAAACCCATTTTAGACTTTGGAACAATTTTTCATCAGAAGGAAACTTTTGGCTGAGTTCCTAGTAGATATATTCTGAATTTCTTGTATGTTCTTCATATTTAGTTAACCAAAGAATTACTGATGTATTCAGCTTCAGTAGTTATGATACAACTAATTTGCTGCTCACTGTTGCTGTTAACTTCAATTGCTGTTAATTTGCTGCCCACTGTTGCTTGTCAACATCGTGTTTAAGCTAGTAGCAGACTCAAGATATTGTTCGTATCTGATGCTTACCTTTTTCTTTTGTATGAAGTACGAAATCTATAATTTAAGGATGAACTTATGGTTCCAAAAGCAAGAAAAAGAACGGAGTTAGTGAAAGTTAGCATCTTGGCAAGTTCTAAATTGAGGGACAGTGTGATGTTAAAACTTTCCAATATTGAGTTTCTTTTCATTGTTTTCTCAATGGCCTATTTTTTTATGGGAGAGAGCAGTGCCGCCGTGAAATAATATAGATTCGATTATTTGTCCCTTTTTTCTTGTCTCATTTGATGCCAAACTTAGCTAAAGAAGCCTTGATTAAGAAAAGAGCATATGCCATGCTCATGTATGGGGGACCACTATTTCACTTGGTTCTCCTGCCATTCTTGACCTTTTTACCAAAAGATATTCATACTTATACAAGTAAATACTGGTTTTTTAAGAAGCCTTGATAAAGAAAAGAGCAATTTCTATAATTTCAAGGTGTAGCTTGGTGAACACCCATCGCCAATTCAAGAACAAGTTCGATTCCTTTCATTGCTGAGCAGTGTAGAAAAATGTGCACATATTTGTGATTTCTGCCTTAAGAGGATGTTTCAGCTCAATGACTGTGGTCCCAATATTCTAGATGAATATACTAGATTAGATGTCTCATATGTTTTGCTATTGTGGTTGTCAGCTACTGATGAGCTTCAGAAGCTCCATCTGCAATTGGATTCCCTTGGTTTAGCAAATTAAAATAATTGCATGTTCTTATTATCTTTTTCCTCTATATGGGTTGGAGGAGGGTGAGCTTTGCTTCACTGATGATAAAATAAGCAATATACATAGTTAAATGTAGTTTTCTTATTCATTGTTCTTTTTGTTTGCAGCTGGTCTCAGTTATTGGAAAACCTGCCTCTGCCAAATGTAAGGATGCATACATCTTTTAATATTCTTAAATTTGTGCTCTCTCGTACATGCATATATTACTGTTTCTTTATTCCAAACCAGTTAAAATTTATGTTTTCAATTATTCTGACCTATATGACGCCACCCATATTTATCACACACATATGTTAACACTGCAGATAAAATGGATTTGTCCAACTGCCCCTACTCGTCCAGTAGCAATTCTTGGTGGATTTCCATGCACTGCATGTAAGATAGATTAATCTTTTCTGGTTAATAGAATATTTAAGAATATTATCCCTGTGGCCATTTTTCTTTTGGTTTATGTTTTAGTACTGATTGAAATCATGTGCATTGCTTCTTCAATCTACATCAGGGTTTGATGTGGGAGAGCTTTCAGATGATGGTCCTGAAGATTGGGAGGGTTTAGATGCTTCAGCAGCTCATATTGCAAACTTGTTGTCAACAGAGCCAGCTGACGGTACTTCCCAAGGCCAAATCGTCTCTGAAACACTGCGATTTCAAATATTTCTCATAGTAATTAAAAATTGATTATGAAATTGAAAATTTCATTGTATTTATTAAACTACAAGGCCAACAGAAATTATTATTCAACATAACATCTAGTTCCTTGTATATCTATAAGAGGATATGGCTTTTAATCATATTTTTTTACCATGTCTCAATCAGAAACTGGAAAGTTTGAACTTATCAGGTCAAAAAAAAAACTTAATATTTTTGTTGTTTTCTACTGTATGTTTAGGGAACTGTTTTATGGAGTATCTAGTTTTGTGATAATTTACAAACTGTAGTGATCTAGAGGGTCTCAAGTCTCAACTAATTCAATTAATAAAATTCTTATCGTCATGCATCTTTATTTCCTTTTCACAGTTAAAGTTGGTATCGGAGGCTTCAGCATGGGTGCTGCAATGGCACTTTACTCTGCAACATGCTGTGCTCTGGGTAGGTATGGAAATGGGATTCCATACCAAGTCAACTTAAGGGCAGTTGTTGGATTAAGTGGCTGGCTTCCTGGTTCAAGGTATGACATCATTCAGATATTTCCTTCTCCAATAATCCAGAAGTTCTTATAGATGTAGAAAACTACTGGTCTGATCCTTTATTTCCCAAAACAAGTTTGCATAAGTAACTAACCTCGGTCCACTTTATTTACCATTATGATGTAAAAATTGTCATCAGATTTATGCATCAGGTTTCTATTTAGCCACATTTGATATGAAGAAAATATAAATCCGAAAGCTATTCTGACACTTATGAGTTAAAATCTATCATGGGCAGGAACTTAAGGAACAAGATAGAAGGATCACTTGAAGCGGCAAGGCGTGCTGCATCCTTGCCCATTTTGCTTGCGCATGGAACTTGTATGTATTCTCATATCTTTTGTGCCAATTTTACAACATAAAACATTTTTACTTTTACTCATTTTGAATAGGGATAAAATATTCATTTTGGTTCTCTGGCACAAGAAAATTTTGGTGCTTGCTAATTTCTGAACCTGGTTTCATTAATCTTTCAATGACAGCATATATATATATATGTCTCTCTGTGTGTGTGTGTAGTTTTTCCTAATTCAGTGAATAAATGCCAACTCTTTATTTAACCTCCATATTCATTTTCTTGTAGGTGATGATGTGGTCCCCTATAAATATGGAGAGAAATCTGCCAACACCTTGAGTGTATCAGGGTTTCCACATCTCACATTCAAATCCTTTGAAGGGTACTTATTTGATTTCTTTTCTTTGCAATTATAAAACTCATGTATAACATACAAAATTAGAAGCAAATTGCTAACTCTTTGGTTTTGGCGGTGCAGGCTTGGTCATTACACAGTTCCTAAAGAAATGGATGAGGTCTGCAATTGGCTTACAGCAAGGCTGGGACTTGAGGGTTCCCGGGCATAATTGCAGCACAGCATTAGTGTCTTGTTGAATCTAGGGAGGAACCACTTCGAAACAATAACACCGGGGGGAAACAAGCATATGTACTAATAGGTAGTGGATAGAAATGGTTGTGGGTTATATGGTATAAGATAAATCAAGCATCCGAACCATTTTTCTTGCCAGCCCTAACAATAAAATTCCGGATGCAGTTTTTTAACATTTCAGTTGTAGAGTGTAGATGATGATGGATCTAGTAGATTCTACTTGTGTAAACATTCTGGTATTCGTTAATGCACTATTAGGTCCTCTGGACTTTGTCGGTTTAACTTTTCTTCCATTATTTTTCTGATGCTGTCAATTGTGACATAGAGCAAGGTATCTATATGAGCACATTTCAGGTCAAGGAATGAAATTCTTTTGAACATTGCCAAAAAAGTAAGCCATAAATACTCGCACTGCATTTTCCTTTACAAAGTTAAGCTGTAAGCATGTAACAGGATTGCAAGGGGGAAAGAAACAAACAGGAACCTGCAAGATTATTTGGAAACTGTTAACACTTGTATCACCATTGGCTGCCGGTAACGATACTGAATTTCCCCTTCTCTAACAAGGATGCTTTCTACATATCTTGGGAACACAGATGCAAGCTTCCAAGCAGTTTTCTTGTATTGTTTAGTTTTGAGGGAAATAGGAAGCAGCTTTACAGGTTACATAGACTGAGCTTTTGAGAGAAAAACCCCGACGATTTGATTATCCAGCGCTACGTCACTCAAAAAAAAAACTGAGGTGACCAAACCCTTTGTTGACTCTACCAATCAGTTATCGCTGGGATCACCTTTAAGATCACTTTCAGTTTGGCCAATATCATCTTTTGACTTGCTGTATGGGGTAAGAGGAGGAAAAGAAGGCATAGTTTGCAAAATGAATTTGCGGCCACTTTGTAAGCCTCCTGGAGAAGAGCTTGATCTTAACTCCTGAGACTGAACTTGTGGTTTAGATACTAGTTTCTTACTCGGTAGGCCAGCTTTGCTCTCGTTGGTGGGTGTAGTAATATCATTCTGAGTCTTATGTATATTGTCTTCTTTTGTTCTGTCCTGGACTGCACCGTCAGAACAGTGCTCGTGTTCAGCATTGTTCTTGTGAGACTGTGGCGTAAAACTCATAGGTGAATGCCAATGAAGGTTAACGGCTGATGACTTGAAGCTGCTTTGATGATGCAACTGAGGTCTTGGAACATTTTGATATTCCCTTGTATTGGGGGAAGCTGAAGAAGCTTCAGCTCCTGGACAAGAATAAGAAAGTGGAGTGAGATGGCTCATATCAGGACCTTCTTCCCATCTTGGTGAGAACTGTTTTACTGTCCCAGCTTTGCTTGAGTCAGTCACAGTCACCGCTGCATCCAGTTTTACATGAGATTGATTCTCCCATCTTCCAGCCCTCCGATACTTCGATTCTGTAATTCCGCATTATGGAAGAGTAAGCATTTATATAACTATAGGAAGAAATAAATAAAAGGCAATCTAAAATTATAAAGTTGATTTACTGTTTTCTCCTAATGTTAGTCCTGGAAAAACCAGACAACGGTTTTTGAATCAAATTTTGCTTTGTAATGTGAACATAGCCATGATTGAATAGCTTCACGGTTCACCACCAGTTGCCTAAACTATAGAGCTTATAAATGATGCCTAATGCACAGAAAGTCCTGTGAAAGTTATACTGAAAAGCACATGATGCTGCTGATAATTCAGATATAAAAATTGTCCTACTTAATGAGTTTTGCAATAAATTCCGATGACAAATTTTGTAAATCCTGTTTACTTTCACTAATAGTTTAACAAATTTACCAGATGAGAAAATAATAAAATATAACTATTGTATTTCACCGAATATATTAGAAGTAGCTAAAAGTTGCATATATATATATTTCTAACCTGTCTTCTGGCCGAATGAATTGCAACAACCCTCACATCGGCATCCATCGGAGCATCCAACATTAGCCTTAAACATAAACATAAAAAATGAATTCGTTCAGCATGATTGAAGGGCCAATTTTTACCAAGTTCCCATCCCAAGTCCCATCTCAAGTCACAAGGATCGTGGCCTTTCCTTTGCAAGCCAAAGGATGATTCACAATCATTATCAAATTAATTTTGCAAGTAGAATTCCACATCGACTGGGAATAAATTTAAGAGCAATGTGAAAAGAGATAGGGCTATTTTGCAAATTTAAGAGCTGGAAAATAAATAATGCTGTCTGCAGTCATCAAAGAATTTATTTACCTGAAAGCATTCACAATATTTTTTTAGACACTTAGACTTCTTGCAATTGCATCCTCTTTTGTGCCTGGCTGAAGCTGGAGTTGTCAAGTTACCAACTTCCTGCAAAGTGTTCTCGTAAGAATACCTCCAGTTCCACAATGGTTAAGAGGGATCTAGTAAGAGGGAATTACCACAACATTTGCTGGGGAGTCAGTAGCATGGTTAACAATCTTTGGAGCAAATGCAAGTGGATTACGGGATTCAATTTGTTGCCGCATATCTGTTACTGTTTCTTCATATTCAGGCTTATTAAAACAGCTTTCACATGCACAAGAATCGATGCAATAGACACTGGCTGCAAAGCACTCGCAGTAACTGCCAATGACCAAAAATTCAGCTCAAACAAACAAAAATGTACAGACAAATCTGATCGTGCCTTTATTAACTAAAGGAAAGTCAATGTAGTGCATAAAGTTGTTGCAATAAAGTGGGAACTCATGGTCAAGAACAACTCATACTCTTTGAACTCTCTGCTCCAACCCAAAACTAGGATAGACATGTCTAACAATTAAAATTGCCATGATCTGTGATTTTCTAAATTCCTGTTACATGTGCCTTTTACGGTTTCACCCAATAAACTACAATATCTAAGAACATATATCTCATTATAAGTGCTTGATATACATTACAAGAATTTTTTTCTACAAATATGGAGTGTTTTCACTTTTCACTCCTGATATAGGCAAATTCATCACCATAAGTTAACTGCCAGGACAACATTGAGAGAGCATAAAATGCCTCAATATGATCATGGCTGAACTCTGGAACTTCACCGTCTTGAATGCTGTGATCATTGATCATTATATTACATTTTAAACAAGATGAAAAAAAATTCAATTTCATAGGACAAAGAAACAAGTATAAATAAATTAAGGGCTCTATAAATGCTTCCTGCATACTTACAGTTTCAGGCATCTAGACCTCTTACAATTGCAACGTTTGCAGCCCTCACTCTCGCTGTTGTATGTTGCCTTTTTCCTGGATGCATAACAGATTCTCAAGTTGGACTACTGATATAAATAAAAAACATCAAACTGATTTAGAAAACTAAAACATCCACTTGCCTTTTCTTCTTGGGGCTTACTTGGTTTATCTCCTCAACCCTATCAGTATTTTCTGAAGTGAGCATCATGCCCTCACATGGAGCTGCCTGCTGCTCATAAAGTGCCACTTCCATAGAATCACACAGTAGTTTCATACTGTCAGTATATTGAGTCGTAACAGAGCTGGCTCCCACAACAGCTTGATCATCTTGCAGATCCTTGTCCATATGGGCATGAATTTTCCCAGCCACATTAGAGATTAAGCAACTATTTGAGTCCTTTTGAAAGTGAATGTGATCCTCAGGAATGAGCTTATCCTGTTCTGAACTCATGTAACTGGGCAAGATCTTGCTTGGAAGATCTGAGCTCATGGGCACGGATTCTGCAATACTGCTTGAATGCAAGCCAAAACCATATGAAAATGGACCTGTGATGGAAAGGCTTCCATCATGTTGACTGGATCTAGCTAATTCAGATTGCGAGAAAGAAAGCCTGGAAGCTAAATTATGGGAACTGCTGGTTGCCTCCCTACTGCTAGAGATTTCTCTTGATTCAACATCAGAAGGAATCAGACAGTCCCAGTTTCTAAGGCTTGTAGGTAAAGCCGAATGATCACTTTCTTGAGTTGTAACATGAGAACTATGGCTCTTAGTAGAAGTAATACCCTTGCCAGCCAATGCAGCCTCAAATTGGAGATGTCTACGTATACCGCGTTGGTGCAAAGTGGACTCCTACGTTTAGAAAAGTTACCGGCGCAAAATGAATCACAAAAATAAATTGCAATCTGGTAGTACTTGCCTTATTCTAAAGATACATGTGAAAAATGATTACTACAATAAAATAAGTTACTGCAATAAATTGCAATCTGGTAGTAGTTTCCTTCTTCTAACCAAATAGATATGTTATAGAAGGATTAATAGATAATATGAGCTAAAGCTTAAGGTCAACATACAATATATGGTAATGCTATGGAAAATACAGAGGGTATTTATTGGTTGTGGCGGATGAAGACAATGGACTAGTAAAAAGGTTCAATTGTAAAACTATGGAGGTTCAGGAGATTTATGTTTTGCTTCAGTTAAAGTTTAGAATTAAAAGACTTGTGAAATGATTCTTGCATCATGATAGAGTAGATCTCTCAACATCAAACGTATTAGTACCACACAACAGATATATACCTTAACTGATCCTTTTGAGACTGGTACTAAACTCTCCGAACTGTTTTTATCTGCTTCAACATTCTGCAGATTTTCAGGGGACTGACTACTACCATCCTGCCCATTATGTTGAATACCTGCATCCTGCAACATAATATTCTGTAAATCCAACATTTTGCAAGAACTCATTGCATCATCAAAAGCATGTGATGAATTTTGATGGATCAAAAACGATGAATCAAAACCATATCACCTAATCCTGGACACAAAAAGCAAAAGCTTAACAAGATTGTTCCCAACTAATCTCAAGAATTGATATCAGACTGAAGAAACAAGCAACTCGGAAACAGAACACAGAGAACAAAAACAGCACACATCACATGACTCACTTTTTCGGCTCCAGAACCAGCCTCATTCTCTCTCAATAATGAAAAATAAATGAACAGGAACTCAAGCTGGGATTAAAAGGATTCTACAGACACCTTAATCACTCTTCACCAATCTCTATAAAGAAAGTTTTGCACTCTATAACATGTATCAGTCACCAGCTATTTATATAGCTCGTTCCAGCGAACTCAGAGCAAGTGAAAGTTAGTTATTATTCTAAAAACTCTTCCCAACTCAGCTTTGATGACCCCACCGACTTATACTGTCAGCAAGAACTTTTGAATCACCCATTTGACAAAACAGTATTTCTCAATTTCCATTCCGAAATAAAGTAAAATTAGTTTTGTATACTCACCTGAGAAACATACTGTTCATGATTTGGGACACTAGAAAGAAGAAACCCATTAGACTCAACCTGATTAGCCCTTTCTTTGGGTGTCAACTCGAGCAACCCGTCCAATCTTTCAGCATCTTTTTCATCACTGGCAGTTTCAAATAAAATCAGTGATCTTAAAGGGTCTACTTCAGCTTGATCCAGAAATATATGCATGAATTCCTCTGAATTTCTATCATTAGCATCATCTACTTTTGTGCTGTTTATTATGGGGGCAGTAAAACCAGACCTCCACAACTTCGACACATTCTTAGCTGGCTGTACGCATAAGTCATTAGGATTTGTGCATCCCTCTGCCTCCACAGGTTCAGTCAGATAATCATCAACACATCCTGAAGGACTGCAAGACAGCAAATCCTTTTTCATGCACGGAACAAGTACAGTACTCAATCGGTTACCACAATCTCCATAAGCATCTGTACTCGCTGCATTTACCTCATCGCTGAAGAAATACAGAATAGAGTTAAAATATTACAGAACATATGATCCACTCCTATATTCATAATAATCTTTTAACTTTTAGAAAAATCATTAAAAGACCTAAATTAAGACAAATTCAAACCTTTTTAGGAAGCTAGTTTCCCGTTGCAGATCCAATCGAGGTGTTCTAAAAACTGGTGGTGGGGTTGGAAATTGCGTATAGGAAAACCTTTGTGTAGACCTTGCTGCTTTAACTGAATTTATAGGCGAGAGATTGCTAATGAAATTTAAAAAAGGAGACTCCTGAAATCACAAGAAGCAGACATTGCAACTTATAATTTCACAAATGCCAATCAGAACTTAAGCATGAGTAAACTACATGTACTTCACCAAAATAATAATTATGATAATTAAAGGCTACACTTCAAATCAGTTGTTTACTAAATGTTCCTTTTCAATACATGTATTTGTGAAAAGCACTTAATGCAAAAGCATTTGAAACCTTTTTCTGTAAAAGCATAGATAAAATTTCTCCAAAAAAAAAAAAAATTCAAAAATCATTTTTTATCCCGAAAATGGTTTCCTCTATGTCGGAAAAACATTTCAAAATGAATTAAAACGCATGTTTGATTGTTCGAAAGCTCTCTTAATGATACCAAATATACTCTAAAAATGACAAACAAAAGAAAAATTGACAAAAAAAAATAATAAAATAAAATGTCCCTTGATTCTGAAAATCAAACTCATGAACAATTCTACTAATTCCACAGAGAAAAAAAAACGATTTTGTTTAGTTTCTAGTCTAGTGAGTAATACTACACAGATCCACAACAGCATTAACAAATAAATCAATAAGATCATATAGTGAAGGAAAAAAACGACGTCATATTAATGTATGGAAATGAGAATAACTTGGACGGCCGGAGATGAGGCAGGTGTCGTTGATGACGCGGCTTTGATCCGATCGCCTTCGGGAGACTCCATTTCGATCCAAAACCCTAACACCTTCTCCGCATTTTATGATTTCCTCTCTACATGAGAGAGTTTTATTTTTATTTTACTTCGTTTATACCAAAAACGAAGCGAGAGCTTTGTTTTTTGCATTTTTGAACCCGTCACTGAGCGGGAATGTAGTTTCGTAACTTCGTCTGTCTTTTGATTGGGTCTGTGGGCTGCGTTTTGGGCCTACACAATGTTCAGACCCCACGTTTTATTTTAGTGAACCCGAACTCGACTAATTTGAGAAAAGCAAAAAAAGAAAAAAACACTCCTCAATTGGGGATAAATTGGGCCGATTCATATTTTCCAAACGGGTGACCCGGCCCATATCAAAATCTTCTATATCAAAAAACCCTAAACTTAAACCCTAATGTAATGAATAATAAAACGAATTCGAGGTTAAACACTTTTGATTCCTTAATTTTCCCGCATTTTCCTTCCCTTTCTCACCGTCCAAACACTCCCCACGCTTATGAACTACCGCTTCCAGAATCTCTTGGGGGCGCCTTACAGAGGCGGCAACGCCATTATATCTCAGAAAACACAGCTAATTTCACCGGTCGGTAACCGAGTTTCTGTTACAGACCTAATAAAGTCTCAAACCGTGACGCTTCCCGTCCAATCGTCGTCGAATATCAGTCGGCTTGCCGTCTCACCGGACGGCACTTTCCTATTGACGGTCGATGAGAACCAGCGTTGCCTTTTCATCAATCTTCATCGCCACGTGGTTCTTCACCGTGTTAGATTCAAATATCCCGTAAGTTCCATCCAGTTTAGTCCTAATGGCAAATATATCGCGGTCGGTACAGGTAATTGATGGAAATTTTATGGGTTGAATTTGATTTTTTTTGGGGGCAGGTTTTATTTGCGTATGGCTAAAAAATTGCTTTTTTTGGAAATTCACCTAAAATCGCTTTTGAAATAGCATAAAAACAATTCACATACTCTTTTCTGTGGCAGCTGTGATAAGAAAAAGAACTTACCGGCTGCTCTGACTCTAAAACCACTCTCTAAAGAAGTGTCTATAGTTTGTTCGTGTACTATAAGTTTCTTTTGGTGGTGTCAAAGAGATAGTTTTGCATTTGAATTTATCTTTTTAGTTTGATATTAAGTGTTTGTTTGGTATTGTGATTTGACCTCTGGTTAGATCACAAAAGTACAAAACTGTGTTTGGGTCAAAACACAGTTTTTAATTGTTTGTTTAATGATGAGAAATTGCGATTATTAATCGTGATTTCTTTCAAAAATTTAGTTTTGCAACCCACCATCAAAATATTAAAAAAGCGCACCTGCAATTATTTTTTAGCATAAATCAAAATTTCATAACACTGTTTATAAACCACCGTTTGTTGACCACACTTTTATAATCGCAATACCAAACAAAACCTAAGTGTGTCTTAGAAGAGATTTTCTGCCTTTATGGTTTAATTCCCTTTTTTTCCTCTGTTGGGTTTGATTGATTCTAAAATTTAAATTAGCCTTAAAAGAAATCTGCTTGGGAAATTTGCAGGTAAATTAGTACAAGTATGGAGATCACCTGGATTTAAAAAGGAAGTGTTTGCTTTTGAGTTAATAAGGACTTTGGCTGATTGCAATGATAAAGTTACTGCATTGATTGGAGTCCTGATTCTAAGTATTTGCTTGTTGGATCAAAAGATTTGGCTGCAAGGTTGTTCTACGTAAAAGAAAAATTAAAGGGTGTTCATAGCAATAAGCCATTTTTACTTTTAGGTCACAGAGATTCAGTTGTGGGTTGTTTTTTCGGTGTTGATAATTAGACTGATGAGGTAAATAGAATTTACACTGTAGCCCGTGATTGTTATATGTTTAGTTGGGGTTTTCGTGACAGTGATGGCAAAATTGATGAAACTAGAGAAGATTCAAAACCACCGTCTCCAGGTACTCCAAATAGGGATGGTGAAGGAAAGAAGAGAAAGGATTTTGATGGTAAAGATGAAGATTTGGGTGGAGAAGAGGAGTATTTGCATAAGCAGAAATGGGGGTTGTTGAGGAAGGATGATTTTACGCAGGCACAATCGAAAGTAACAGCTTGTGATTATCATAGGGGACTTGATATGGTTGTTGTGGGGTTTTCAAATGGCATCTTTGGTCTATATCAGATGCCTGATTTTGTGTGCATTCATTTGTTGTCAATTTCAAGGGAGAAGATTACTGCAGCAGCTTTTAATGAGCTAGGGAATTGGCTGATGTTTGGGTGTGCAAAGCTTGGGCAGTTGCTTGTCTGGGAGTGGCGTTCAGAGAGTTATATATTGAAACAACAGAGACATTATTTTGATGTGAATTGTCTTGCTTATTCACCGGATTCACAACTATTGGCCACTGGCGCAGATGATAACAAAGTCAAGGTATTGTATTCTAGTCACATACCTAAGAGGCTAAGTGTAGGCACTGTATTTTTGCATATAAGTCCCGATGATGAGTCTCACATGGAGGCACTACCCTTTAAGTTGCGGAAGTCGCGGGAAACGGACGTCGGAAGGGAAAAGTCAGAAATTAGTACCTTGTTGGACTTAATTCGTTTGCTTAGCTTCGGGTTTGCTCGTTGGATCTCTGTTTTAAAATTTATCCTCGGCCCAAAACCCCGCAAGCCACATACCAAGCCCACCAAAAAGAACCAAACACAAGCCCACAAGCCCTCCAATCACACGCCCCAGCCACTAAATCCCTCCAAAATAATAACTAACACATTAAACACATGTCGAAATCCAAACACGTCACCTTCCTGAATTAAAAAAATCAAATCAAATCTCATAAATCACATTCCTAATTAAATTAAATCTCTTTCCTAAACTAAAACAATCTCCTCCCTAAATTAAATAGATTTTTCCTTATGACACACTAATTAGAGATATCCCCATAATTACACAATATTCTTTCCCTTCCCGCACAAGGATAACCTCAACCCTCTCCTATAAAAAAGACCTTAAACCAAACCCTTCACCCTCCCTAGCACTCACGCCCAAAGCAAAGAAAAAAACAGTCCCTTGTTGCCGTAAAAAGAAGATCCCTGCAAGCCCTCCACAACCGAAAACATAACCTGAAAATCCCCCTATCATTGACGTGAACCATCCCCTATAACCCCTCTCCGTCACCACCGAAAACAGCCCCATACAGCAGCCCCTTTTCACGCACAAACACGCCCAGAAACTACCTCCCTATTCACGCACAAACATGCCCAGAAACTGCCTCCACATTCACCAGAATTCTGCCCAGAACAACCCTCTGCAACCACCGAAATTCTGCCCAGAAACAGCCCCAAAACCACCGAAAAACTACACTGAAATTGCACATTTAAACCCCGAAAAACTGCACTGAAAACACAGTCCCTTCCACCGAAAACTGTCCAGAAAATCAACCATTTTTCACCGGAAAAACACCCCCTGAAATACAGCCCAAATACAGCATAAACAGCGAGCAAAATAGAGTATACAGCAGCCCGAAACAGCGAGGCAACGAAGAAAAACAACGAACCAGTAAATCGGAAAAGTTGCGGAGCATCAATCCTTCCGACAACCGCGCAACGCACTTCCAAGAGACGACTTAAGAGGTTAGACCTGAGGGCACCCTTTTATTTATTCTCGTTCATCTTTTTAGATTATTTATTAGTATTTATTCGCATGCATATTGTTGATTCATGTATGTTGTGGCCATGGGATGAATGACTTTGTGCTATCTCTCGTGGTATATCGGATGGAAACCTAGACGTAAATTTCCTTAGTCGAATCCGAATGGACGGTAGTGCGGTCTGAACTTGGGATACAATTCCACGTACCGCTTGGGAAACGCACATATTTCGTTTCATCTAATCTTGTGTTTATTCGTTATTTATTAGAAATAGTATGTTATTTTTATGCAGGATTTAGTTGTTCAGTATGTTATTTTTATGCATGATTTAGTTGTTTCTTATCGCGGCAAGTGCTGAAATTTACAATCGGGGAGAGCTTGTGCCAGATTCCTGAGGTGGAATAGGTAGGGTTTCAACCGTTTTTCCTTCAATTCTCATTCTCATTGCATCTGTCGGACTACCAACACCGAGTCTTCGTAGACCTCCACGTTCTTAGCCTTCAAGGTTATCAATGCCGTCAGTCCGAAGGCGCACGCTTCATACTCAGCCATGTCATCATCAAAAACAGGGATATCATCACTCAACCTGTTCGGAGGTTCCTCACGCCTCTCATTCTCAGAGCCTCCCCGAGCATGGGGCACAGCCATACTGGCCACAACGGTGGTCAAAGCTTGCAACTGCTCGGTAACCTTAGTGAGACTTGTTTCCAGCTGATCCATACAGGATACCTCGTTCTCTGATTCGCTCATGTTTGCTGACGGCCTTTTGACGAGTCTTCCCTCTTCCCTAACCCAACGGGTATCTATGGTGTCTTTTAAAACTGCATGTATGCGTGCGATGCATGGAATATATAAATCGGCCCATTACCATTTTAAAGCATTTAATCATACTATTGCGAGGTGCAAACTTGTCCTAGTTGAAAAAGGCCCAACAGATTTACACTTTTGCGATAACATGGCTAAGCAACTTCAAATGATAAGAGGGCTAAACATAAAGTGGCTCATCGGCATTTTAGAAGCTTTTGGCCCAATTGCCATAAAGCACGGACTCGTCCCAGTTTAAATAGCCCAACAAGCCCATACCTCATGACAAAAGGTCCAACTGAATCCAAATGACGATGCTCCTAAACGCAAGCATAAATGAATAGTTTCTATTGGTCTACAACTACAATTCATATGCGGGTTTATAGGGGTATAGACAAGGGCTCTCGTCGGCGAAGGATTGCCCACACAAGGTCTCCCCACTCAAGGGTCTGAGCGACCAAGTGAGCGCACCTTTTTTATACGCTAAGGTACGTGCCAACGAGTTACGATGCATGACTGACTGCCAGATGGATTTCCTATTGAATATTCCCCGAGAGGGAGGGTGGAGCGAACTCTCTTAAATACCCAAGCCTCTTAGGCTCGTATCGCCTTGGTGACAGGAATAAACAATAAGTCCTCCAAATTAGTCTATCACAGTAAGCTTCGAGTGAATGAGTATCTAGGTGCCTTCACAGCTTTTCCCTTCAGGGATAGAAAGGTAGTGAATGAAGGAAGACATCAAACCATTACCAAGCTCTAATAATGCCTTTGATTAAACCCTTTCAAACCCCTGTAGACACGGTTAACTAAAGCATAAATCACAAATATTACAAGACATTATTTCGGGGCCGATTTTCTATCCCCAGTGGAGTCGCCAGACAGTAGGACACAGAAATCGGCGACGCTGTTCCAGGCTCGCGGCCGGTCGGGAGTACGGAGTAGCCTCGGGAGACTAAACCGGAGAAATAAAATGGAGTCGCCACCCAGTGTGAACTGGGAAATGATTTAAGGCCGCACTCACCCCTCGCAAGGGAAGACCTCAAACCGTTGGGTTCGGAATGATCCCTTACTTATGCCAGTGCCACTTGTAATGAATGGATTTGTGCAATAATCTAACCAAGTCTACGAAACATACATACGCAAGATAACCTACATCTAAATTCGCATACAACCTATATCTGAGTTTGCATATAATCTATATCTAAGTTTGCATGCATAAAAGTAAGTCAAAATAACGGCAAGCACACAATCTTATGGACATATTAAATTGATGAATACGGAAACATAAATAAATAATCTATCGTCTAAACATAAACATTGAAGAGATACAATTAAGCTTCTAGTGCGAAAGAAACAAATAAATCATGCATAAAAATAACATACTAAACAACTAAATCATGCATAAAAATAACATATTATTTCTAATAAATAACGAATAAGCACAAGATTAGATGAAACGAAATATGTGCATTTCTCAAGCGGTACGTGGAATTGTATCCCAAGTTCAGACCGCACTACCGTCCATTCGGATTCGGCTATGGAATTTACGTCTGGGTTTCCATCCGATATACCACGAGAGATAGCACAAAGTCATTCATCCCATGGCCACAACATACATGAATCAACAATATGCATGCGAAGAAATACTAATAAATAATCTAAAAAGATGAACGAGAATAAATAAAAGGGTGCCCTCAGGTCTAACCTCTTAAGTCGTCTCTTGGGAGTGCGTTGCGCGGTTGTCGGAAGGATTGATGCTCCGCAACTTTTCCGATTTACTGGTTCGTTGTTTTTCTTCGTTGCCTCGCTGTTTCGGGCTGCTGTATACTCTGTTTTGCTCGCTGTTTATGCTGTATTTGGGCTGTATTTCAGGGGGTGTTTTTCCGGTGAAAAATGGTTGATTTTCTGGACAGTTTTCGGTGGAAGGGACTGTGTTTTCAGTGCAGTTTTTCGGGGTTTAAAGGTGCAATTTCAGTGCAGTTTTTTGGTGGTTTTGGGGCTGTTTCTGGGCAGAATTTCGGTGGTTGCAGAGGGCTGTTCTGGGCAGAATTCTGGTGAATGTGGAGGCAGTTTCTGGGCGTGTTTGTGCGTGAATAGGGAGGTAGTTTCTGGGCGTGTTTGTGCGTGAAAAGGGGCTGCTGTATCGGGCTGTTTTCGGTGGTGACGGAGAGGGGTTATAGGGGATGGTTCACGGCAATGATAGGGGATTTTCAGGTTATGTTTTCGGTTTGGGTGGGCTTGCAGGGATCTCTTTTACGGCAACAAGGGACTGTTTTTTTCTTTGCTTTGGGCGTGAGTGCTAGTGAGGGTGAAGGGTTTGGTTTAAGGTCTTTTTTATAGGAGAGGGTTGAGGTTATCCTTGTGCGGGAAGGGAAGAATATTGTGTAATTATGGGGATATCTCTAATTAGTGTGTCATAAGGAAAAATCTATTTAATTTAGGGAGGGGATTGTTTAAGTTTAGGAAAGGAATTTAATTTAATTAGGAATGTGATTTATGAGATTTGATTTGATTTGTTTAATTCGGGAAGGTGATGTGTTTGGATTTCGACATGTGTTTAATGTGTTAGTTATTATTTTGGAGAGATTTAGTGGCTTGGGCGTGTGATTGGAGGGCTTGTGGGCGTGTGTTTGGTTCTTTTTGGTGTGTGGCTTGCGGGGTTTTGGGCCGAGGATAAATTTTAAAACAGAGATCCAACGAGCAAATCCGAAGCTAAGCAAACGAATTAAGTCCAACAAGGTACTGATTTCTGACTTTTCCTTTCCGACGTCCGTTTCCTGCGACTTCCGCAACTTAAAGGGTAGTGCTTCCATGTGAGACTCATCATCGGGACTTATATGCAAAAATACAGTGCCTACACTAAGATCATATTTTTGTTGAGTAATTGTCTATTAGCATCTCTTCAAGTAACAAAATTAATATTTTTCTTCACATTAATGCTTACATTTTCTGTGGTTGAAGGGCGTATATATAGCTTAGTGGTCCTGCATTACCTTGCATTATATTCTCTTTTCCGGTTTTCCCAGTCAATGATTTGGTAGAATGGCTTATATGCACTTTGCCTTTTGTGGGAATTTTGTTGTGATTTCTCCATGTGTGTATGTATATATATTGTCTATGAAGAGGAAAGTGCTTGTCATTCTGTTGAATGAAAGGCCTAATATGTGATGTGAGCATCTCCATATTAAACCTTAAATAGTTTGTAATTTTTTTCCAGTTGACAAACAACTTGTTGTCAGCATTTTGCATGCACATTGTGTTATTAGCTGTACAGGTGTGGAATTGTTGGTTTTTTTTAAAAATCTATGTGATCATGATGATCCTGAAGGTGACTCTTTTATGTATTATGTCATATCATACTAATATGGTCTTCTTTTAATTAAGCAAACCTAAGGGGTTCAATACAAAAAATTTCTGCTGAATATTTGTTAATGATAACCTACCTCCTCTAAAATTGGTAATGGAAGTCTAGAATTCATGCTAAGCTAATGACTTTCATTGCTGCAGGTGTGGACTGTATCATCAGGCTTTTGCTTTGTGACCTTCACTGTGCACACTAATGCTGTCACAGCTCTCCATTTTATGGCTAATAACCATTGTCTTTTAAGTGCATCTCTAGATGGGACAGTTCGTGCATGGGATTTGTTTCGTTATAGAAATTTTAGGACTTTTACTACCCCTTCTTCTAGGCAGTTTGTTTCTTTGGCAGCAGATCAAAGTGGTGAAGTTATTTGTGCTGGAACTCTAGATTCGTTTGAGGTATACATTGTCATAATCCTTAATGTTTTGACTATGCTCTGCTATGATAATTTATCTTTCCTGATGGTTTCTATTAATGTGTGTATAATAAATAGATATTTGTTTGGTCAATGAAAAGGGGTCGTTTGTTGGATATTCTAAGTGGTCATGAAGGTCCTGTTCATGGCTTGACGTTTTCTCCTACAAATGTGAGTTAACTTCTCTTTTGACCTTGTGATAATGTTTTTTCCTTTTAACGGTTTCATTTTACTATTTTATCTAAATCCAAAGCTTTTGGAGCTTCCACCTACTTCCTTCTTTATGTTGTTCATCCCATATTCTTGTTTTTCTGTCTTACTGGTGTCGAAAAATCTTATATCTATTAGACATTTCATCTTACCTCTTGACTGTGAATAGCTTAATGAGGTTGTTCTGTTTTCACATGTAGGCTACCTTAGCTTCATCATCATGGGATAAAACTGTGCGGTTGTGGGATGTTTTTGAAGGAAAAGGTTCTGTCCCTTCCCTCACACACATGATGTTCTTACAGTGGTTTATCGCCCAGATGGGAGACAGTTGGCTTGCAGCACATTAGATGGACAGATTCATTTCTGGGACCCACTTAATGGTGAGCTAATGTACACCATCGAGGGGCGCAGGGATATTGCTGGAGGGCGTCTCATGACTGATCGTAGATCAGCAGCTAATTCTACTTCAGGAAAGTTCTTCACAACATTGTGTTATTCTGCTGATGGAAGCTATATATTAGCAGGTGGAAGTAGCAAATACATTTGTATGTATGATGTTGCTGACCAGGTAGGTTTGTCTGCATCTATATGCATGTAAATACATTGTTATTGAATCCTATGTTATCTTACAGTTCTTTGTTTTTGCTGCCTGAAGTTCACATTTATATTTCTAGTGGTTACAGTATTTTATTTTTACCATCCTCAAGGGTAGTGGATAGTTAAAAGTAGGATGCAGTATGCAAGATTTCTAAAGAACTGGTACTTTATATTTGATTTTGTCTGTTGCAGCCCCTTTCTCAGAAGATAGTTGCAATAATCAATAACTGTTGGTGCCAAGGCGTACTTAGAAATTCTATTTAGGGGTTGTGTTCTGAAATTTTAGATTACCTATTTCCTTATTGTGCTGGCAGTTGGTGAAACTTTTGGAGAGCAAGACTTACCCTCGATGCTCTTAAGGAAACCTAAAATGACCCTGCTAAATGTTGTACTTCTGCGAGGGGAATGTAATCAATAGATTGTTTAAAACTTTAAAAAACGGAAACAGGTTTAAGGTGTCTTTTTCCTTCCTGGGTGTGGATTTGGAGAACAGTTTGTTATGAAGACTAGTTTTATGCTTTTTTTCAACCTAAACTGTTCATGCAAAACTTTTAGATTATATTAAGGTCATAAATAACTATACGGCAATGGTTGGCTACTGGTCAGGCTTGGTGAAGCCTTTTTATTACTGATATCATGTGCTGAGGCCATTTTATGACTGTGTGCTGCCTTGTTTATGTTATTTCATCAGGGTTGACATTATCAGTGTGTGTCTTTTGTGCCTGGCTTCATATTATTGATCTTGAATTTGCATCTTGCTCTCCAAAGCTTGAAGTTTTCTTTTTCTCTTGTTCATTATGATGCTTGAATTCTTCAGAGGGTGGTGAATCAGATCTTTAATGCACTCAATCTTATCGCACAGGTTTTGCTGCGTAGATTTCAAATAACCCACAATCTCTCTAGATGGAGTTCTTGACTTCTTAAACTCAAAGAATATGACAGAAGCTGGCCCGGTGGACTTGATTGATGATGATAACAGTGACATGGAAGAAGGCATTGATAAACAAACACGAGGAAAGTTGGATTATGATTTACCAGGAGCCATGCCTAACCGTGGAAGGCCAATTATTCGAACTAAATGCCTCCGAATTGCTCCCACTGGACGGAGCTTTGCAGCTGCAACAACAGAAGGGGTTCTAGTTTATTCAATTGACGAATCCTTTATCTTTGATCCCACTGATCTTGACATAGATGTCACACCAGAGGTACTTATCTGAAGCCATGGAAGTCTATGTACTTGCACATTTTTATCGAATCTAATAAGAGAATAAATTTTCAGGGGAAGAAGTTCTTGATTTTGGAATTTAGCCTTTTTCTTCCTTCTCATGTTTGTAACATTATTATTAATTTTGCCACTCATTGTTTTCCTGTTTATCTTGTCTCACAGGCTGAAGATCAGCCAAACAGAGCTTTAATCCTTAGCCTTCGTTTAAACAACGATAATCTCATCAAAAAATGCATTTTTAGCCGTCAGTCCAGTTAATATACCTGCTGTTTTTCCTCATCAATCCCATACAGATACATGCAAAGGTTAATTGAGGCACTTTCAGATCTTCTGGAGAGCTGTCCGCATTTGGAGTTTATACTTCGCTGGTGTCAGGTTTTGTTTCACCAACTTGAAAAATTAATACGGGGCGTGCGCTGCGTATGTGATCGGGGTTGTGTGGTTGGTGCGATGTGTTATGTGGTCGGGGGTGTGGTCGGGTAATGATGGTATTCTGGGAGGTTCATGTGGTCGTTCGGGGTTTGGTTGATCGGCTATTACTTGTGAAGTGGTGGTAGTTGTGGAATTGCTGTGTAAAGGTATGCGGGGTTGGATAGGAGCACCAGTGGGTGGTACATGCAGTGGGGGTGCGGGTCGGTAGTCGGTGATGGTGAGTTTAGTACCGGGAAGGTCATGGAGCACCATTCAGTGACAGTGGACGGGGTGGTATGGGTAGGGGACTTTTGTGATGTGGCAAAGGGAAAGATTGACTCAACGAATCGGACATGTCGGGAGGAGTAAAGTCTATATGTGGAGGGCTCGATACAGAGATAAGCTCTCTGAGTGAGGGAATATCCGACGAAGACACAGGGAGATGACCTGTTTCGACGATATGTCGATGACGACGTTCAGAGTACCCATTGTGTTCTGGAGTGTGAGGGGGAAGTGAGATGTGAGACCCCATGGATTGTGAGGAAGGAAGAGAGAGCTTGATATTCCCCCCCCCCCCCCCATTGTCAGAGTAAAGTGTTAGGATTGGTCGGTTGAAGAATTTTTCTACTAGTGCCTTGAAGCGCACAAAGACATCACGAGTGTCCGACTTTCGTTTGAGGGGATAAAGCCAAATATATTTGGTGAAGTGGTCGACAAAGATTATATAGTATTTGAAGTTATCAAACGAGTAGACCGGGGAGGTCCATAAATCAGTGTAAATAACCTCAAGAGGTGTAGTTGTAGTGAGAGTAGACGAAGAGAACGGTAGCTTGTGACTTTTATTGCATTGACACGAATTACAATTGAAGTTAAGATAAGAGGAAAGAGAAACATCTGAATTAAATGAAGACATGATATTTTTGAAAACCGACGAGGATGGGTGCCCGAGCCGATGATGCCACTCAGGTATAGTAGTTCTGACACTTGAAAAGGCGACTAGAGGGGACCGAGTGGGGGAGGTCGGCCATTCGTATACACCATCTTTAGTCCGACCCTGCAACAGAATTGCCCCCGTGCGAAGATCCTTCACATTAAAGGAAGAGGGTAAGAACTCAATGGAAGTGTTATTGGAATTGCAAATTGAGAAATGGAGATAAGATTATGTTTCATAGTGGGAACATATAAAACATTAGATAAGTTGAAAGAGTGAGTCTGAGTTTTAAGAGAAGTAGAACCATGATGGGAAATGGGGAGTGCAGTGCCGTCACCGATCATGATTTCATCTGTGCCGTCATAAGGATTGTGGAGAGCAAGGTTGTTGAGGTCAGTAGTGACATGATGCGAGGCTCCACTGTCTAGAAGCCAGGCTGGGTTTGAGGAAGAGGTGGTGATGACATTAGCTTGATATTGCCAGGGACTGCTTGAGCGAGGGTTGGATGAGTTGGTGGGACGGGCTGGTTGGTGCGCACGTGGAAAGTGTTGGCGGAAGAGAGGGCATTGGGAGACCACATGACCATGAGTGTGGCACCATTGGCACCGACCAAGAAAAGGACGAGGAGGTGGTCGGTCAGTTCTAGGGTTGGTGGGGGAGTTTCTGGGAGGTTGAGGGTTGGTGGTGGGTGTAAACCGACCGGGCTGGGCAGTGTGATTAGGATGAGGTCGGTTGTAGGTCCGAACATTGGTGGGATGGGCAGATGCCGGGTGGGAATGTGGTTTAGTCCTGTTGTTGAGGGATAACTCCTTGTTGATGAGTTTTTCATGGAGTTCATCGAATAAAATAGTGGAATCACGGCCATTGACAGAGTCAATGATAGACTGATAGGGATCATCAAGTCCATCAAGCACCTTTTCAATTAGATCTTCATGGTCAAGAGGTTTTCCAAGGGCAGCCAGTTGGTCGGCTGTGATTTTGATAGTTTGCATGTACTCGGTTCGGTTTGTTTTTGGGCCTTTGGTGATGTGTTTAAGATGATCTTTTAGTTGTTTGATATGACCTCGAGAGGGACGGGCATAGGTGTTGGCAAGGGTTTGCCAGGCTTCATAGGTGGTGGTAGATTGGGTGATGAGAGGAACCAGAGATGGTGAGAGGGTGCCGACCAGAGCTGCAAAGATTAGTTTGTCTTGGCGTAGCCAGGTGCGATATGCGGGATTGGGAGTAGTTACGTTGTTTGTGTTGATTGAACGTGGTGGGGTGGGTTGATTTCCATCAATGTAATCATGTAAGTCATAGCCGATGAGAGTGGCTTCAATTTGTTTTTCCAGGAGAGGTAATTTGTTGATGTGAGTTTGATTGAGTTGTGGATAGTAACAATGATTAGAGGTTTTGTTGGGTCTTGGGCATTGGGGATGACATTTTGGGTACCATCGGTGGCCATTGAACAGAGAAGGGGAGAATGTGGTCGGAAAAAAAAAATTTAGATAATGGATCTCAGCTCTGATACCATGAAGAGAAGACAAGTTTGAATAATATTTTTCTCTTACTATTCATAATGCCATTAAGCATTATATATACACAATGTTTGAAATTTGAAATACAAAAGAGATTACAATAAAAGGAAAGGATTAATTACTAGATAAATGTTACAAATTTAAAGATTTGAGATCCCTTGATTTTATCCCTTTAATTACTCATCTTGATTGTGTAATCTTATCAGAATCCTCATTTTTTTTTGGTGTGTGTGTGTTATTTTTCATGCGTAAACGTTAGCTCTATTGGTAGCAGTTGACATGACTGTGTGATTGGTTATATGGTAGGAGCTCTGCAAAACACACGGTAACTCCATTCAACACATCTTTAAAATCCTTGCAGAAGAAGTCAATTACCAGAATACATCAAGATTTGGCAGATACATGTTCTTCCAATGAATACTTATGCTCCCAAGAAGTGACTGAGATTCTATTTATAGGTTGACATGCGCTCAAGACGCTGCAGCAGCATTGTTGTAAAAGCTGTTCCACCTCCGCTCATGGTGCTTTGGCTAAAAGTGTGATGACGCAAACATCCATCAATTGAAGGATATATAGCCGTTTCTAAGGAAGTATAAGCATCATGAATTATCGATTATGAATAAATCTTTGAATTGAAAGCAAATTTGTCATAACAACATGGGTTACGTGGCGCTACTGCCGCCTAGGTATGAGAGTAGTGCTGTGAGAGAACGAAGAGAGCGAACATCTTTGTTTTTTAAATGAGGATATATCAACAAACTATTCACTTTAACTTCTTTTTTAATACAGCCAAGTTAGCTTATAATTTATGACAGCCAAATTATAAACTCAGCTTATCAAATAGGAACAGAGAAAGTATATACAAATCTTAATCAATAATATTTTTGCCGTTAAATTGATTTTCAATATCTTAATATCAAGTTTTGGTAGAGATAGAGAGTCAAAAATATATTTGGATTTGTCCTTTCCCTTAAAATGTTGATAAAAAAAAATAATATTTTTCATTAAAAAAAGACCAGTAGAGAAAAATTCTTAATTTTAGAGGGTAAAATAGAAATTTCCTATGTCATTCAATACTAGGAATATCTCGTGTCCTAATGTAACGTCACTTAACCATCATCTTTACCTGGATGTGGATGGCATCCCCTTGCAAGCATGAAAAAGGAAAACTGCAGGTCGCAAACCCAAGTCACTTTCCAGAAGTTAGTTTGCTTTCATGCAATAATAGTAGTTGAAATTATTTAATTTATTTCTGCTGAACAGTATTAAATTAATCGAAAACCACTAAACGGGTCTGTGCAAACAAACAATGTGAAGAAACTAGGCAAAAAGAACATGGTATCTGATTACTTTTAGCACTAACGAAATGGTAAAATGACTGGACCTTATTAGACTGACTACTCCTGGCTTTACATTCAACAGCGGCATATCACTCCTCTGACTTCTGGTCGGATGCAATATCTTTAAGCTTCTCCTTTAGTTCACCAGTCTGTGAGGGACACAATGCAGTATTAGATCATTAGCATCTCAGATTGACAAGGAACGTCACCATTTTACTTTAGCGTGATACCTGGTGCATATTGAGAATAATATCGGAACCTCCAATAAATTCCCCCTTGATAAAAATCTGGGGAAACGTAGGCCAGTGACTGCATAGAAAAACAAGCAGTCTCAGTGTGAAGGAACAAGAATGTCATGCACATACTGTTAATTCTAGCAAATAATGAAGCACTTGTAAGTACAAAAGACTTGTTTATCTAGATCACACAAAATATTTTTATTTCTGGAAGAATAAAGCATCTAACTGTATATCAATAAATTGACATTGATGATGAAGTATCAAGCTCAATGACTGAACACTTGACACACATACATAAACAGTAAACTTGCTGAATGGATAAATCAAGCCAAGTCACTACAAGGTACATACATAATATTAACAAACAATTCAAACAATGCATCAATGATGAACAAAAGGATTTCAATCTCAAACAGAGGCATTGCTTTGTGCTTATTATGTACATTTATCTATATATTCAATATAGAAGAGGCTAGAAAGGCATCAGAAGAAATTGATCAGATATTAGTTTAATATTGTCAATGGATGGCTTGAATAGTGCTCTCATGTCTGAACACATTTGAAATTCTCATGGTGGGGAAATAATGGGTAGTCCATTTGTTTGAATTAGTAGCCCATGGAATTGACAATTTTGCATTCAAATTAATGCATGTAGGTGAAAATAAATTTATTATAATCTTACCACTTAGGATCTTGCGTTCTCACGAGGGTCAACACAAGGAATGGAAACATATTCATCCACAGATAAGGTTGTTAAAGGCGATAGGCACGCCGAGGCGATCAGAGCCAGAAAAGCGAGGCGCGAGGCGAGGGGCGAGAGGCGCACACAAGGAATGGAAACATATTCATCCACAGATAAGGTTGTTAAAGGCGAGAGGCGCACCGAGGCGATCAGAGCCAGAAAAGCGAGGCGCAAGGCGAGGGGCGAGAGGCGCATGCCTCACAGACACGAGGCGCACGCTTCACAGACAAGAGGCGCATGTTTATTGATAATAAATTTAAATTTGTAATATATGCATCATTAACATGTAAATGTAAAAAAATAATAAATAAATAATAATATTTTGACATATGGTCTAATCACTTGTCCAATTCATAATACTCGACAAAATATGCACAGTTCAAAACTTCAAATTGAAGAAAATAATAAAACAAGCGTAATTAAAAAGTATATAGTCAAAAGAAACATCATCACCATATTCTTAACAAAATATGCATAGTTCAAGTTCAAGAAAATGAAAAATAACAAGCATTAAAAAAACATCTACTGAATAAACAAAATTGAAAAAAAAAATAATTGTAAATAAAGAAAATATAAAAGAAAGAATCGTAAATAAAGAAAATGGGAAAAAAAAAGATGAAGAAAGAAACAGGACTAAAAAAAACTGTAAAAGGAAAAAAAAAAAGAAACACAAATATAAAAGAAAGAATCGTTAATAAAGAAAATGAAAAAATATAAATAAAGAAACAAACAGAATTGAAAAAAAGTAAAAAAAAAAAAACAGAACTATAAAAGAAAAAAGAAACACAAATGTAAAAGAAAGAATCGTAAATAAAGAAAATGGAAAAAGAAAAAGAAAAAAGATGATGAAAGAAACAGAACTGAAAAAAAATGTAAAAAACACTTACGAAAAAACTGTAAAACCATGATGCGCACGCCTCTTGACGCATCACGCCTCATTGTGCCTCACGTCGCCTCGCCTCGACCGGTTGGATGCGCATCAATGATCGCCTCGTGCGCCTCTCGCCTTGAGCCGCGCCTTAGTGCGCCTCTAACAACACTGTCCACAGACATTGGGTTGTGAGCCATCTTTAATACCAATTGTGACAACTTGGGCCTAACAATCAAATAGATTTTGTCCGCTTTAGGCACACATCTCATCATTGTTTTGTTATTGGGCTTTGCGACTCAAATGGTGTCTACTTAGGATAACTCCAGACTTACAGTCCAAAATCAAAATCCTCTCTCACTACTGATATGAGATATTACATATAATCTACAATACTAGAAATGAGTGAGTCTTGCACTCTTGCATATTTTTCATTGAGAAACTCTCCTACTACTTCACAACAGTTATTAATTTTACTACGTATCAAGTGGGCCATATTGACTAGTAGAAAAGAAAGCAATCAATATTTTCCAAAGTCATAATGAGGATTTTTCATCCCAAAGATAATAGGGAAAGGAACGCTAATATTTTTTGGCAGTTGACAGTTAGTCAGAAGCAGGAATTAATATTCCTGGAAAAGGTTAGAAACAATTGAAAGGCTGCATCTGCAAGTTATTATGACATAAAACTCACTAAAATTTCAACCTTGACACGTGAGAATGGATTCTCAAATGATAATGATGAAACCCAGTACGATATTTGAGATTCTAAGTTTGAACCCTCAACAATGGCCTTTCAATTAATACAAGCTCTCTGTACGTTACTTGGATATTAAAACTGCATTTTTATTAAAAGTTGTAACACTGAAATAGAAAGTTGCACAGTAGAAAGCTTATGCCTCATTCAAGTTCTAGACCATAATTATAATTCAACTGACCTGAAGGCTTTTACTGCACTTTTAAGCTCAGGATCTTCCAGAATATTTCTAGCACTCATGGGAACATCTGCACAGGCCAACAATCATGAATAAAACTAACGTAACCAGCAATGTATTTGCAGAGAAATTAACATATAAAACTGAGATGAAAGCAAATATGTAGGGACAATTAGGCCAATGCATAGTTATTAAAGGTGTGCCCAAGCGCTCTCATTCAGGCTCACCCGTCTGGAGGCTCAGCTCATATTCCCAAGCGTGCCCCGCACATGTGCCCTTCTTTAAAAATAATTGAATTTTGAAAAAGTGACATGAACAATTGCATATCTCAATTGCATTATTTATGAATTTTGAATTTTGATAACTTTAAATCTTTTATTTTTTAAGTTATGATTTTTTTTCCATGTGATATCATTATATGATTGTTAATTTTACTTATTGAGTTGAAATTTATTAAATAAAATTTATATGAATTATTCCAATTGTAATTTAATATAAAATCTTAAAAGATGATAGGGCAGGGTACACCATGTGCCTCACTTCGATCAGGCATGCGTCTCCTAATGCGCTTTGTGCCTATGCCCTAGGAGGACCTTGGCACCTCGATGCGCCTTGTGCCTTTACAACTATGGGCTAATGATGTCATAAATTAATTTGATTTTTCCATCTTAAGCAGAAGAAATCACATCTGACCCACACTTGTCAATAACTTAAATATAAACAAATCAAGTGAAATATGTCGGCCGCTTTTAGCCAGTGTTCTAAAACGCGCTAGGCGCTAGTCGGGCGGCGACCCAGCGCCTAGCGCCTAGGGCGCCTACGCGGGGCCTAGGAAACTAATCGGAAATAGAGAATTTTCATAATTAGGTTTAAGATTTGGAGTGATTTTGACAAATTAATCATAGGAAAATGTTGTTTGAGCAATGGGTAAGATTTATAGAGGGTCAATTTCATGAGAAACTAACAAAAATTGAAGAAATTATGGTTTTTAAAATTAGGGTTTATGCATCAAATTGGGGATTTTTAAAATTGATGAGTTAGAGAGTTTGTTTTGTAAAATTAAGGTTAGGGATAAGATTAGGGTGTAAAATCCGACCGGAAAACATCATCAATTTTGAATTCTGAGTCGGTCAACGGCGGTTGACCGCCGGTCAACGGAGGTCAACGGCCGTTGACCACCAAATTTCGCGGCCAAAATTTGCCGGAATGGGCAGAAAATGCCGCCCATTCCGGCGAACGCCTGGCCCCAACGATTTGGGGCCAGGCGCGGCGGCCATAGGCCGCCGAGCCTATACGCGCCGCCTAGGCGCGCCTAGGCGGCGCGTTTTAGAACAGTGCTTTTAGCAAGTCATTTTGTTGTTTTACGAAAAATATAACTAATATGATATTACAAATATTGCTTTTCAGAATGAACAGGGACTAGACTTAACCAGGAAATGGATAAAAAAAATTAGTTCCATAGGTTAAGCATATGAAAGCCTATCATATTTCCCATGTGATGTCCATTGCCCTCTTTACTAGCAAGTGAATATGTCGGTTTAATGAGAACTAATGTACATTATGCTTTACAAGACACTGTGTAAAGTAATCTAAAAAAACCATTGGACATAAATATGAAAACTTACTGTATGCATTCAGTACTCGCACTGCCAGTGAGCTGAAACCACATTGAGGAAACTCAGGAACCCCTTTCATGTAAGCATCACAGGGTTTCCTTTAACATCCTACAGAAGAATTTTAAAAAAAAAAAAAAAAAAAAAAAAAAAATCAATTAATGACATAGAGCTAAATTTAAAAGACAAAAATTAGTGAAAACAAAGCAAAACATGAAGTTCAGAATCTCTATCATCAAATAGCGAAGATGATTGACAGACATCTTTACCTGCTCAACAACCTCTTTCAAAGAAATGCCAGAATTGTCGACCTTACTTGTAGGTCTAAAATCTTCGTGTGTGTCAGCCTCGTTTGGCACATTAGTAGAGTATTTCATCCCATTGTGGTACAAGGATCCAAATACCTAAAAAATAAAATGCAAAACCATGATCTAACAAAAACATATAACAAAATGGTATGAAACCAAAAACATGTTTATCAGTTAGCTGATCTGCGTTAATGCAATTGTAGCTCAGACTAAAGCGAATAAAATAGCTACACAAAACACTCACCCCACACGAACAAATTGTAATTGATTCAGAGTTGGAACAAGAAAAGGTTTAAAAAAATTCCGATTTTGTACGCATTGAGATCTGAGAATCCTTTTGTAGGAATCATTTTCTCGAAAAGTACCAATCAAATTATTTATTGACACAGAAACTTTCTAAAAGAGCACTTATTGAATGCATTCTAATAATAGCAAACCAACTTTTCTCATTTAATTCCAAATATAACTTTTTTTTCCCTGACTCTAGTCCTGCCCAAAATATAGCAAAACCGTTTTTTAATTATTTGAAAGCATTTCAGGTAGTCCCAAACTCACAGTTCAACTACGGCAACATACAAGTTCTGATTTCAATTAATATAATTGCAGATGTACTTCGGAAACATGAGGAGAAAAACCCTTCTGAAGCACAACTTTTCACTCGGAATCCATACAATCATATGTGGGCTCGACCCTTAGCCAACTTAGGCTGGCCCCATAAAAATTTGTGGAAAAAAATAATAAAATTTACATAATTGATTAGTTAATTCTAATATAGAATTATTAAAATTATTATATTTTAATAAATATTAACCTTAATCTTTCCTATTTTCCAAACAAATAATAAGATTATTTTATTTTTTTAAAGTAGCCTCACTAAATTTTTTCCGCCAATCGCCTCAAAAAAGCTTGAGCCGCCCCGTGATACAATCCCCAATTATATTACAATTCCATCATCAAACAATACATAAGTATCAAAAGCTCCGAGGAAACATCAATAAAATAATCAAACGGAAGGTTCAACTAGTAAACAACTTCTTCTTCATCAGGTTAACTAAATCCCATCAATAACATTTATTCAATATCACAACAACCCTAATCCTAAACGAGCTAAAGCATCAAGATTCTTACAATTGTAGAGGAGCGCGCAGCTGGGTAACCAGCGATTCTCTTGAAGATTAAGTTGGATAATGATCTCGCCATCTTGTCGGAAACTTGCTAGTCCCTGAACAAATCAAAAACCAACTTGTATTAACAACTTGCAAGAAACTTACAAAAGCAATCGTCGTTCAAACAAAACTAACAAACGTAAAGCTTCAAGAGAATTGTTATGCACTTGGGTTTTTGACAAGTTGAGATTTTTTTCACCTGTATTGAATAAGAGTTTGTGGGGGTTCTCACTTCTCGCTTCGGACTGCGGTCTATGCTGCCGGCATATATGTTCACATAACTTGTTATTGCCACGATATATACCAGTAAACAAAAGTCTGCATATATACCAGTAAACAAAAGTCTGCATTTCTATGCTAAATAAATGGTTTTTGGAAGGACGAATTTGCCCTCAAGCAAAGCCCGTCCTATTTCCGTCTTATATTTCATTTTCCCTCTTTGTAAAATACATTTCTCTATCTATCTAGACCCGGCCAACGGTTCGAACATTGCCCTCAAGCAAAGCCCGTCCTATTTCCATCTTATATTTCACTTTCCCTCTTTGTAAAATACATTTCTCCATCTATCTAGACCCGGCCAACGGTTCGATTCGGTTCCAAACCTTCGAACCGGAAAGAACCGAACTGGACGATTCTGATTCGGCTCCGGTTCCCTTTCGATTTTTTTTTTTAAAATTTAATAATGATTTTTTAGAAAAAATAAAAATGAGATTAAAAAATTAATTTAAATTTTGAATTTGAATTGAATTTAAATTAAAAATAAAAATAAAGAGTTTGCACTTAAATTTTTAAAAACTTAAGTTTTTTACGTATCCTCCAGAGGTGAGAGGAATCAAAACTCACGTAGTTTCTTTATATTTTTAAGATAGTTCCTCATTACAATTATTTAATCATCAATCATCATCATTATCAGTGCATGTTGATCATTCAACTCTCGTTCCGCTTACACTTGCAGATGTTGTTGGAGTTGGTGCTCGGCGCGCCAAATTTTGTTGTATTTATTGTAAATATGATACATTTTATTTTATTATGAATAAAATTAAGTAATTTTCATCAATATAATCTTATATATGGTAAATGCGTAAATGACCGTAGAATGAATAGTTGTGACATAATTGCAAAAGCGCCGCAATTGTTACTAAGAAATGTCACAATACAATTCATTCTTAAATTGTTCCTAGTCAAGGTTTACATACTTGATCAGTTAGTAAACCCGTGAGACCGGTACGTGTTGTATATTAGAATTGTTCTAATGATTTATCTCAGTAGACCATGAGTCTTGGGAGACTCATATAAACACGTAGGTGTTTATTGGATAATTACTGAACGACTCATTTAAAGATTCCTGATAAATGGTACACCAACGTCAATAGGAATCTTTACGAGTCGAATATCATATTAGCTCCTTTGACTTGTGATACCACTGTGGATATTTGAGACATCCTCCATACTTTGATGGCAGTCACGTCAACGATCTTTTAAGATCAGACATCCGCATGTTCGTTAGGTATGGACTGATACTCACAATATCATGTGATATATCCAGAGATGATCTGTCAATTTACGCAAAATAATGGGAGGGCATCCTTATAGTAATTATTGAATTCTCGTATTTTGTTTGAGGATTATCAATTTACGTAAAATAGTGAGAGGGCATCCTTATATTAAAAATTCATGATATGTTGGATATTTTCTAATATTGATGAAATTACGTTTATCTACTAACTCAGTTTCTTTTGTAAAGTTTGTGATGACAGCTACTACTTCCACTAATTTGTTTGCTCGTATCCTGGACGCGAAAAAATTGATTGGTCCCGAGAATTTTAGTGAATGAGAATTAGATCTTAAGATAGTCTTGAGATCAGAGAAGTTGGGTTATATGTTGGATAATCCAGTGCCGTTGGATATTGCACCAGAGTCTTTACCTGAAGAGAGAGAGGTATTTGAGAAGTGGAAGGATGATGATCTGAGAGTTAGGTCACTCATTCTTTGTTCCATGTCTCCTGATCTAAAGAGGCACTATGTTGATATGTCTGACTCCTACAACATTATAACTCAACTTCGGGAGCTATTTCTAAACCAGGATCAAACTCTGGTGTACAGAATCTCTGTGGAATTGTTCCACGCTCAATTGGCTGATGGCAAGCCCGTGAGTCCACATGTCATGCACATGATGGATCTCATGGAGCAACTCTGAAAGTTTGAATTTCAGCTGAATGAGACTTTGGGCAGGAATTTGATTCTTGGCTCACTCCCACCGGCGTATTCCCAGTTCATTATGAACTTCAACATGCATGGTATCCGTTGTTCCTACAGTAGCGATGCTAAAGTCTATTAGGATTTTATTGGCTATCGTTGCTTACCATGATTATGATATTTGGCTAATGGATGTCAAAATGGCTTTTCGTAATGGATTTCTTGATGAAGAAATCTATATGGAACAGCTGGAGGGTTTTGTCTCCAGCCAAAATTTTGGCATGGTATGTAAGTTTAAGAAGTCCATTTATGGGCTTAAACAAGCTTCGTGGAGTTGGAATCTTCATTTTGATGAGGTAATCAGATTGTCTGGTTTTCTCAAAAACGAAGAAGAACCTTGTGTTTATAAGAAGGTTAGTGGGAGCATGATTGTGTTCTTAATGCTTTATGTTGATGACATCCTAATAATTGGAAATGATCTTGGAATGATGCATGGTGTTAAAGCATATCTCTGTAAAAACTTCTCCATGAAAGACCTGGGTGAAGCTTCCTACATACTTGGTATAAAACTCTATAGAGATAGAGAAAGGAAGCTGATTGGGTTATCCCAATCTTCGTACATAGATAAGATCCTAGAAATGTACAATTTTAGCGATTGTAAAGTTGCTAATATACCTTTTCGACATGACATTTATCTTTCGAAGAAAATGTGTCCTCAGACGGAAGATGAAAAGGCTAGAATATCTAGTCAGTCTTATGCATCATGCTTAGGAAGCACTATGTATGTCATGTTATGTACGTGTAACATCCATGATCTGGAAGATATCACCGGCAGGGGATAGATCGCACTAACCCCATAAGCCTCTGACTCTGATCTACCATACAACTATACGCTTTTTACATATATGTACAAGACTTTTATATATATATATATGGCACCATGGCCCAATCTTACAACTTGGCATACAATTTAACTTTAATAACTTTATACATAAAGACACATATCTCAAATACTAGTACAAGACTTTTACTTGACTCAAACTGAACTCTTACTCTATTTCTGACTTGACTGGTGGACTCAGACCTACTAGTGACTGCCATCAGTATTCGTCCTCTCGAACTCGTCCTCCTGGAATACCTACAAAACAAACATTAGGAGTGGGGGGTTAGATCGCTGTACGATCTAAGTGAGTGGACTAAAAATGAAAAACTGTTATAAAAACTTTTGGTTCTAAAATCGAAAGCTCATAAAATAGCTTTATAAGAAAACTGATTTCTGTTTTAAAACTTTGAACTTCTTTCTAAAATCTCTTATAAAACTGTTGTTTCAGGAAACTTTCTTTTCTAAAAGCTCTTTTGAAAACTGTAACTGAAAACTCTTTCTGAAATCTATTTCTTTGTCTGAAAAACTTGACATATGAGGGCATTACATATCGTCGTCCTCCATACGCCTAACTGTAGCTAGCAGTGCAAATCCATAACTTTGGGGCGTTACGTATCTCCGTCCCCCAAGACATGCCACTACTGTCTCTGAAACTGGTGGTCTTGGGGCGTTACGTATCGCCGTCCCCCAAGCCACAAACTAGAACTGGGGGTGAGGATCTATGCTACCACCCAGGCTCTGAACCAGGATTTTGGGACATATGTCATCCCTAGTCCTGAACTAGGATCTGGGGGCGTTACGTATCGTTGTCCCCCCAGTCCTCTACATGTCCACATGTTCTCTGTCTGTCAATTCTATAGCTGTACAAGTTACATACTGAGGTGGGGTTTTACCCGATGCCTTGAAAATCAAAACCTCATGTTTTTAAAAACATTTCTTTTCTCAGATATAACTTAAATCATAAATCTTTGTAAAATAACTGTATAAAATGATCTAACGCCCTAAAGCGAAAAAGTAAGTCTTTTACAAAAATAATAAAATGAAAATCAATTTAAAATGGTAGTGTCCACTCACTGTTTTGGGATCTGGCTGGTACTGGATCCATTACCAAAGAGAGTTGCAATACCTGAGGATAATCTAGGATCGAGAACTTGATTAGTATATATATATATATATATATATATATATAGTAAAATAAACCTTAATATCTAACTAAGCATCATAATACATTAATAGGTTTTACATACGAGGTTTGTCACAATCATATTTTGATGTAAAATATGTATATGAATTGATATGAGACCCCAAAGGTGGTCTCTAACACGCTAGGGTGGAACTGGGGGTTTTAAAACTGATTTTGGGGAAATTCTGTGTCTAGCGTCGTGAGGCAAACCCTTGCGCGTCGCGATGCGCAACGCCCAAATTCTAGTCACCATTTTCCTCTTGCGTCGCGACGCGACCTGGGTTTCCAGGATTCTGTTTTACTTCACCAAACTCATCCAAAGCCAAATCATCAATGTTTCAATTTCTAATCCATATTACACACTTTATCAAGTTTTAACCAAAACCCCACAAGTTGGGATTTATCAATGTTTCCATGGTTTTTAATGTCAAAATTCATACTACCATCATCACTACCAAGCCAATCAACCTACTTTAATCATCAAAAAATTTAAAACTCCAAAAATAAGAAAATTGGTCAAGTTACCTTACCTCATTTCTCTTGATTTTTCTTCATTCTTCAAGGCTTCACTACTAGTTCTTCTTCCTTGCCTTATCTTCTCTCTTTCTTATTCTTCTGTTCTCTTTTCCTTCTTCTCCTCCTTCTTCTTTTTCTTATTTCCCTTTTTTTCCCTCACGTTTTTCTTTCTTTTATTTTTTCATTTTCCTTTTGGAAAAAGTGAATAGTAGCCCCTTATATAGTGGACCCAATTGATATTAAGAATATTGTAGAAGAGTGTATAAAAATGAAGAAAATTTGAGATTTTTCCATTTTGACCCCGAAATCACTATTCATTAGGATTTGGACTTGTATTTTTGATCCGCTTCTGGTCATAATTTGAGAAAATATTCAACTCAGAAGTTGTATTTCTCGATCTCAGCTTTCTGAAGATATAAAATTCATAAAAATCGGAGT
The DNA here is from genome assembly GCA_019454045.1 of Zanthoxylum bungeanum. NCBI lineage: Eukaryota > Viridiplantae > Streptophyta > Magnoliopsida > Sapindales > Rutaceae > Zanthoxylum > Zanthoxylum bungeanum. The sequence goes on along the minus strand of SKCR01021777.1, from coordinate 154,765 downwards.
TCATACAAAAAAGTTACACCCAAAATACCATGGGCTGTCTAAAGGTGAACATCGTACAGTCTCGTCTCGGGACTTTAATGGATTAACCGATCATCCCCAAAGTCATCTCATGAGTATATTTGGGTCTCAATATAATTTATTCTATGTGCCTTTGTCCCTTTCATAACAGTATAGTTATATACAGTAGAGAAACCACCGGTCGTTACAGTACGAGACCTGATATTAGCCATGCAGTAAGTGTTACTAGCAGATATCACTCAAATCCTGGTAACAACCATCAGATGGCCGTTACAAATATCCTAAAATATCTAAAAGGTACTGAGGATAAGTTTCTTATTTATGTAGAAGAGGATTTACAGATAAGAGGGTATACAGATTTTGGCTTTCAGTCAGATCCTAATGATAGAAAGTCTACCTTAGGTTTTGTATTTACTCTTAATAATGTTGCAGTCAGTTGGAAATGTTCCAAACAAGGATCAACAGCTGATTCCACCACTGAGGCGGAATATATTGCGGCATCAGATGCTGCAAAAGAGGCTGTATGGAATAGAAAATTTATCACTGAATTGGGAGTTGTCCTAAGCACCGAGGATTCGATCCCGTTGTATTGTGATAATAGTGGTGCCATTGCACAAGCAAAAGAACCCAGAGAGCATTGGAAATCAAAACATGTGGAACAAAAGTACCATATTATTTGTGAGATCATCGCTCGAGGAGATGTTGCCATATGCAAGATATCTGGAGAGGACAACATAGCAGACCGGCTTATGAAGGCCTTGCCTTCGAGACTATATGATAGACATGTAGAGGTGATGGGTACTAGATACCATAAAATTTGGCACTAGAGCAAGTGGGAGAAAATGTTGGAGTTGGTGCTCGGCGCGCTAAATTTTATTGTATTTATTGTAAATACGATGTACATTTTATTTTATTATGAATAAAATTAAGTAATTTTCATCAATATAATCTTATATATGGTAAAAGCGTAAATGACCGTAGAATGAATAGTTGTGACATAATTGCAAAAGCACCACAATTGTTACTAAGAAATGTCACAATACAATTCATTCTTAAATTATTCATAGTCAAGGTTTACATACTTAGTCAGTTAGTAAACCCGTGAGACCGGTACGTGTTGTATATTAGAATTGTTCTATTGATTTATCTCAGTAGACCATGAGTCTTGAGAGACTCATATAAACACATTGGTATTTATTGGATAAATACTGAACGACTCATTTAAAGATTCATGATAGATGATACATCAACGTCAATAGGAATCTTTACGAGTCGAAAAACATATTAGCTCATTTGACTTGTGATACCATTGTGGATATGTGAGATATCCTCCATACTTTGATGATAGTCACGTCAATGATCTTTTAAGATCAGACCTCCGCATGTTCATTGGGTATGGACTGATGCTCACGATATCATGTGATGTATCCAGAGAGGATCTGTCAGTCCCGTGTACGAGATTTAGGTGTCCAATTTGTGATTCTTTGAAATCCTTTGCCGAGGTATGATTCGGAAACGAGTTCCGAATATTTATTGAAGAATCATAATTATGTCGCGACACATGAATTGTTTATAGCGGAGATTTTATGTTTAATCTATATCTTCGGAACAATTCAGATAACCTATGTGAAGGGGTTTTATTGCGGATATCCGGTAAAGCAGCGGAACAGTGGAAAATCAAAATTTTCCGATTTCAAAACTTTTTCTCGGATTAATAAAATAAACTTATTTATTTTATTATCCAATAATCAAATTATGAAATAAAACACTATAAATCAAATTTATGTGAATTTACCGAATTACCCTTACATTTTGTATTTTGTTTATTTTAGTCTGAAATTATTCGAAACGATTTTGGATGATTCTAAATCATTACATATATGAATTTAACATGTCATACATATTGAAATTCAAATTGCAACAAAAATTTGCAAAAATAAACCCCAAAGCCGAGAGCCTCACTAGGGGGGATAAGTGCATTTTGCACTTCCATTGTTCAAAATACATGCAAATGAAATCCAATCAACATAAGATTTAATATGTATCATATACACATCCAAATACACCATATAAATGAAAAGCCCCAAATTTGGAAGTGGTTTCTGTTGGACAATTATGACCCATAGCGTCACTATTTGTACAGATCATGGTGTTGTTGTACAAATTAACTATGTGACAAATGAGATTGCACTCTTATCATTTGTGATTAGATCACCTAGATATATAAATGATAGGAGGTCCCTATGATTTGTTCCTGGACGGAGAATGATATGAGACAGTATCAGTCCACGAAGGATAAATCATTAAATATCCCTAGTCAGAGTATTATCGAGATTGGACATCGATAAATGCGTAAAAGACTAGTATTACACTTGTGCTCGTTGTGAGGGCACAACGGCATAGTTCTCATATATTTGGGTATATGATACTCATGCAAGTGTAATAGGAGGTTGTTTTTTACCGATGGTACGGGAAACAGCTTCGCTCTGGATAAGACCCCCTCAGAATTCCATTGGTAGTATGACTATGTGTCTATGGAAATCCGAAATCAGGGTAGGTGTATTTGGTCTTAACCTGAGACTTGCACCGCTAATACTTGCGACAATCAATATACTTTGGTTGAGGTCGTCCAGGGCTTTAACAGGTTCTGTGTACGCCAATACTGGGTATATTGAGAATCGTAGTGTGTTGGGTGTGATGTCAAGACGGAAGTGTCACTCCAGTCATATGGAGATGATGGTCACGTAGGATACGGTACTAGTACTCTTAAGTACTGCAGTCATCGGGATAAAATGACAAGGTCATGTTTATCCGATTATAGAGACTAGTTACCAGACATCCGACATGTGCTTCGTATGGGGCAGACACAATTCCAGCCCCAGGCCTAGCACGTGATCATCCGATACTGGACAGAAATACGCAATACTATGTATACTACGCCTGATACAGATCCTTTATTCCTGTAAGGATATTTCCGGAGAATTGGGTAGGCATGGCGCTTTGCTAGAGGCCAACCTTGTCTTGTAAATCGGTATAAACGTAGTACGAGGTACTTACGTGTTCGGATAGTCCGACGACCGAATTTACTGCCAACATATCTGGGGATCTCATGGGTCGCTTCCCAAAGATTCACCGATGACGTAAAACTCGCACTCTAAATTAATCTGGGATTAATTAGAAGAGAGAAAATTAATCTGGGATTAATTGCGGAGATATTTTATCTGGGATAAAATATCCATTAAAGAGAGATAACAATTAATTTGGAATTAATCGATTAATTAATATATTTGATATATTAAACGAAATTGGATTTCGAAGCGGAATTAAAATTAGATTTTAATTCGGGCGAACTAATTAATTTAGAATTAATTCGTTAGCGACGTGAATAGTGACTTCTCTAGGCGTAATCATTTAATTACGACGTAACGAAAAATTCGTTAATTTAGAATTAGCGAACCCGAGCCCGAGATTATTTGCGAGCGCATTCGCATTTCGAATTCGAGTGCGGCACGTCAAATCAAGCGTCAAATTGCTAGTCGGATCAAGCGTCAAGTCACAAGTCACTTTGTGTGATGTGACTTGACAACTTGATGGATTGAGTGATGTGAGTGGTTGAGGCTTTAATGGTTTGACTTTAAAAGCCAAATTCATTTGAAATTCAAATGTGTGTATATAATACACAAATTTGACAAACCAAACACAACATTCTCTCTTCCTCTCATCTCTCTCATCTCACGCCCAAGGGGCTCCAAAAGCTCACTGGTTTTGTTCCAAAACCGTGACAGTGGGAAGCATAGAGTTGGATTTTTGTGGCAAAAATCGCAAGTGCTAGCACATTACGAGAAATGTGAAGGTGATAGGGAAGTCCACCCATGAGCCGGGAATCGTTCGACGAAGCTCGGAGCTTGACGAATGAGCTCCAAAGGCCGAAACCAGTGGACTGTTTTTGTGCACTGCCGAATGCAGTTCAAGGAGGAAGAAAATGATTTTGTTGCCTCTGCGTCGCTCAACCGATCGATGTGAGTATTCCGCAACTTCCCCGATTGTTATTCACACTTGATTCATGCTTATTATTGATCTTGGGACCTTAATAGAAACCAACAGTTTCAAACCCTAATTTTTCAATTTCTACAAATTGGACAAATTAGACCAAATTAACAAAAACAATACTTCAATCATGTTTCTTCCATTCAAATCAAGTCTCAACACAATGAAATAACTATAGATCAAATCTAGGTCATTTAAGAGTGGGTCAACAACTCTAGATTAGTAACAAGTTTCTAAAACTATGAAAAGAATGCTTAATAGTCCATTAGTAACATTCTATCAACTTTATACATGCTCAACCCCATACTCAAACTTCCATTAAACAAAAACATAAAGAATAAAGAAAAGAATAACATGAGAACATCATAGCATGTAGCCTAGAACAAAAATGAACACTTTCCTCTCTAATAGTAAGTTGGAAAAACTTACTAAAATTCCAAGATTTTCTTGTTTTTCTTTATCTTTCTCTCAAGCTTCTTTTGTTTCTTTAATGGAGTTTTTGTAATAAGTGTTGATGGTTATCAAACCCTAAAATAAAGAAACAATATATACTCCTTCAATTTGGCCCTTGGCCGAAATTGTAGTAGCCAAAAATCAAGATATTTGTTTTTGTTTCAATTAATTTTAACTTTACAACTTGTTAACTTTAATCATCAAACCATTTAATGAATTAAAGTTAGTCAACAATTGCAACTCAAGCCATTAATAAAATATCATAACTTTAAGATATTTATATTTTAATTAATTTAATCATTTAACAATTAAATAATTAATTAATTAAATACAAATATATTAAATATATGTATTATATTTACAATAAATATCAAATACATATATATATTTATAATATTAGTCAAATATCTCAATTTGATAATTAATTAATGTGTATTTGAATTAATCAAGTATTAAATGCAAATACACAAAAATTAAGGAAATGACTATCGGGTCCCTACACATGTATTTTGCGTTTAACCTTTAAACGACTTTATAAATAATCAATATTATTTATAAATGTTGCCCTAGTGCTCTACGGGTATATTTCATTAGTGAGACTCTCTAGATTCAGGCATATCCGTCACGAAATCCAATTTTGTGTCCATAATTTATCCACCCGTAAATTATGACGACCACAGATAAACTCGCTGAATCATACAGGTCGAGGTCATGGCAAATATATAATTCCTTCGTCATAGGTAACTGGATATATCCCAGAGATATAGATGTAAACGTCAAATCTCTATAGGGATTATCCAGTCGACTATTCTATTAGCAATCTCAAAAAGAACATTTAGAACTAACTTCTAAAATGTACCACGGGCCCATGGTTTTATCTGATTGCTAATCATATGGACTACATATGCTCTGATACACAGAACTGACGGATCCTATCTTGATACATATAGGACACCCTGAGGATCTGTCTACACCCAACGAACATGCGGAAGTCTGATCTAAATAGATCGGTGACGTGACTGCCATCTAAGTGTAGAAGATGTCTCATGTGCCCACAATGGCATCTCAAGTCTAAGAATCACAAGTGCTACTCAACCCGAGAAGATTCTTATTGACGCTGGTGTACCATCCATTAAGAATCTTCGGTGAGTCGTTCAGTGTTTATCCGCTATAAACACCTACACGTCTATACTAGTCTCCAAGACTAATGGTTCATTGAGAAACCATTGGAATCATATATTCCAGTATACGACATGTACCGGTCTCAACGGGTTTACTTTACTGACCAAGTAGTGTAAACCTTGACCAGGAACAGTATGAGAATGATAACGTCATGATACTACTGAATGTCCGTTGCGACGCTTTTGCAACAGTACCATGACTAATTATTCTAAGGTCAATACGTCTTTACCATTTAATAAGATAGATTATATTATAGAAACTGCATATATTATTCATAATAATAATGTTTTACAGAAGTATTCATAAGAAATACAACCGGGAATTGGCGCTCTGAGCACCAACCCCAACATACTGTTCCAAGATCTTATCTATGTACGTTGATTGGGATAACCCAATCAGCCTCCCTTGTCTATCTCTATAGAGTTTTATCCCTAAAACATATGAAGCTTCTCACATGTCCGTCATGGAGAAATTCTTACAGCGGTACGCTTTGACGCTTTGTAACATACCTAAATCATTCCCATTGATTAGGATGTCATCAACATATAGGACTAAAAATACGACCATGCTCCCACTGGCCATCTGATACACGCAGGATTCTTCCTAATTCTTGAGAAAACTAGACGATCTAATAATCTCGTCGAATCGAAGATTCCAACTTCTTGAAGCTTGTTTAAGTCCATAAATGGACTTCTTAAGCTTACATACCATACCCGAGTTTTCGCTGGATACAAAACCTTCCGGCTGTTTCATATAGATTTCTTCATCAAGAAATCCATTCAGAAAAGCCGTTTTGACATCCATTTGCCAAATCTCGTAGTCATGATACGCAGCTATAGAAAGAAAAATCCGAATAGACTTAAGCATTGCTACTGGCAAAAAAGTTTCATCGTAGTCGGCGCCAGGTCGCTGCGTGTAACCTTTTGCTACCAGTCGGGCCTTGTAAGTTTCAACCTTACCGTCAGGCCCGCGCTTCCTCTTGTAAACCCATTTACAACCGATAGGAACAATTCCTTCGGGAATCGGAACCAAGTCCCAAACTTGATTCTCATGCATTGAGTCTAACTCGGATTTCATGGCACTTTTCCATTTCACGGAGTCGATGTCCAACATCGATTCTCTATAGGTGAAAGGATCAATCTCTTCAACTAAGAGAACATCTAGACCCTTTTCTTGTATCAAATACAAGCGTTCAGAAGGTCTAGATACCCTTTCTGACCTACGGAGTGTGTGTGTTGAAGGTCATTCATTTACTTGAACTTCAGGTTCCTCCGTTGGTTCGTTGTTTTCAGGTTGGACTTCATCAAGTTCAACTTGTCTATGATTACCACCTTATGACAAAAAATCTACTTCTAGAAATTTTGCGAAGCGAGCTACGAACACATTTCGATGCTCAGTATCATATAACAGATATCCCTCGTATTCGAAGGATATCCGACAAACCTAAACTTTTACCCTCGTGGCGAAAGCTTATCTTGCTGAGTCACCCTGACATAGGCAGGACAACCCCAAACCTTAATGTAACTAAGATTTGGTCTTCTACCGAACCATATCTCATACGGAGTCGTAGGAACAGCTTTTGAATGAATCTTATTCAAAAGATGTGCAGCTGTTAAAAGAGAGTAGCCCCATAAGTAATAGGGCAAATCTGTGAAACTCAACATCGATCAGACCATATCCAATAAAGTCCGATTTCTCCTCTCAGATACTCCATTGTGTTGTGGAGTACCTGGAGGAGTATATTGAGCGAGAATCTCATTCTCCTTCATATAATCCATGAACTCACCACTCATATATTCACCGCCTCGATTAGATCGAAGGCATTTAATATATTGACCAGTTTGTTTTTCTACTTCATTTCGGAACTCTTTGAACTTTTCAAAGGTTTTCGATTTATGTCGCATCAAATACACATAACCGTATCGTGACAAATCATCAGTAAAGGTAATGAAGTACGAATAACCACTGTGAGCAGTCTGACTTAGTGGACCACATACATCAGAATGTACGAGTTCCAGTAAGTTAGTGGCGCAGTGTCCAACACTAGAAAATGGGGCTTTGGTCATCTTACCCTGAATACAAGATTCACAAGTTGGATAGGATTCAATGGTGAGATCTGGTATCAAACCATTCCTAACCAATTGGGTAAGGCGTTTAACGCCTATATGACCTAGTCGCATGTGCCAAAGTTCAGTATTATTAATTATAGGTAAACTACGTTTATTAATTCCAGTATTTAAAATATCTTTTGAAGTTTGCAATGTATAATGACCATGCTGGTTTGGACAACAAATGATCTGAATATTATTTTTATCGTATAAATACAAAGACCAGTTCTTAATATTAATACAAAAGCCTTATGTATCCAATACAAAAAGTGATATAATATTAGCTACACATCCTGGTACAAAATGACAGTCATTTAACAAAAGTGTCCTATTCGACAATGAAATCTCGCATACTCCCACTGCAACTGCATCCAGAGAGTCTCCACTCCCGAATGACAACTGCATCTCTCCAGGCTTCAGTCTTCTACTTTCCTTCAGCACCTGCAACGAATTGCAAATGTGAATGGGACAAGCAGAATCTAAAATCCAGTAGGATGTAACGGCTTCACAAGCCAAAGATAAATCAATAACTGGAAAAATAAATGTACCTGATGTAGATGCTCTCTCCCTTCTCAGCTGGGCAATGTAGTCAGGATAGTTCCTTTTCCAGTGCCCGACCTTGCTGCAGTGATAACACTTGTCTTCAGAAGCCCTCTTGGGCTTTGCTATCTTTTCTTGTGGTTGAGGACCGAGACCCTTATTCTTCTTCCCTTTCTTTTTCTTTCCCTTTGACCAAGTCTGGGAAGAAGCAGAAAATGAAGTAGGTCTTGGAGGGCGAGTCGGTACTCCCTTCTTGAGGTCCTCTTCCGCCGTGAGCAACATCTTATGCAGCTCTTGGTAGGTACAGATAATCCCGTTCATGTTGAAATACATCACGAACTGGCGATAAGAAGCTGGGAGAGAACCAAGAATGACACTCCTACCGAGAATGTCATTCAGAATGAGATTATGTTGCCTCAATTGATCGATCAAATCGATCATCTGAAGAATATGTGGGCTAACAGCTTGCCCCTCATCCAATCGCGCATGGAACAGTTCCATTGCAACCTTATGAACAACAACTTGTTCTTGGTTCTCAAACGATTGTCTTAATCGTGTCATCATAGTATAAGCATCTGACATGCCATAATACTGTTTCTTGAGTCCCGGTGAAAGCGAACTTAATATGTATGATTTAACCCTTAAATCATCATCCTTCCAAGTTTGGAAGACTTCGCGTTCTTCCGGTGTAGCGTCCTCTGCCACAGCAAGGGGCAGTGGACCCTCAAGAACATATCCCAACCTATCGGAATCGAGGACAATCCTCAAATCCAGATCCCAATCGGCGAAGTTATCAGCGCCTTTTAGTTTGTTCGCATCAAGCATACGCGTAAAATGATTTATGGATGGTGCCGCCATCGCAAATCTATCATATAGATCACGAAAAACGGTTAGCAGAAATTTAAGCAGTTTCATATAATATCATAATCATAAACTAGATCATGGATTTTTAATCTAAAAATGCCCCTCCCACTAAATCATGCAATACTGTAATCCCCAAACAGAATACAAAGATTTAATAATTAAATTAAATACAAAAGTGAAAGGTGGATCCCGTGAATATATTTCAGCTCACAGCAGAGGCACGGTCTCGCCTACGTATATTCATCAGGTAGACAACTCATTTGTCAATCACTCACTAGTGACTCGTGGGTTTCCGGTCCTGGTCGTTTCTAGTTGTCGCTGCTAAGGCAGGCCCCAAGGAGACGTACCAAGGTTAAACTCGTCAATGATAAACTGAAGTTACTTGCGTAACCCTGACAGCTAGGGCACGTTCAGGATTCCGCTTTCGCTTGAATTTATCTAGTATCTGATATACATCCGGTATAAATAAATCTCTATCGGCTACACCCTCACAGTAGAGGCACGGTCTCGGATGTAGTCACGGAGAAATATTTATAAACCGTATTGACAAGACGGACCACATAACATGCATCAAATACATAATTACAGTTAAACCTTATTAATTAGGGATTTTCCGCTAAGTGCCATACACACTAAATCTAATCAAATTAGATTATAACATGCATGTATAAAGTCAAGAAAACATGATTAAACATTGAATTAAAGGGCTAATCATATTAGGGGGCCTAGAATCAGACTCGCTCTGATACCATTTTGAAGGGGTTTTATTGCGGATATCCGGTAACGCAGCGGAACAGTGGAAAATCAAAATTTTCCGATTTCAAAACTTTTTCTCGAATTAATAAAATAAACTTATTTATTTTATTATCCAATAATCAAATTATGAAATAAAACACTATAAATCAAATTTATGTGAATTTACCGAATTACCCTTACCCTTACACTTTGTATTTTGTTTATTTTTGTCCGAAATTGTTCGAAACGATTTTGGATGACTCTAAATCATTATATATATGAATTTAACATGTCATACATATTGAAATTCAAATTGCAACAAAAATTTGCAAAAATAAACCCCAAAGCCGAGAGCCTCACTAGGGGGGATAAGTGCATTTTGCACTTACATTGTTCAAAACACATGCAAATGAAATCCAATCAACATAAGATTTAATATGTATCATATACACATCCAAATACACCATATAAATGAAAATCCCCAAATTTGGAAGTGGTTTCAAACCCTAATTTTTCAATTTCTACAAATTGGACAAATTAGACCAAATTAACAAAAACAATACTTCAATCATGTTTCTTCCATTCAAATCAAGTCTCAACACAATGAAATAACTATAGATCAAATCTAGGTCATTTAAGAGTGGGTCAACAACTCTAGATTAGCAACAAGTTTCTAAAACCATGAAAAGAATGCTTACTAGTCCATTAGTAACATTCTATCAACTTTATACATGCTCAACCCTATACTCAAACTTCCATTAAACAAAAACATAAAGAATAAAGAAAAGAATAACATGAGAACATCATAGCATGTAGCCTAGAAAAAAAAAAAGAAAACTTTCCTCTCTAATAGTAAGTTGGAAAAATTTACTAAAATTCCAAGATTTTCTTGTTTTTCTTTATCTTTCTCTCAAGCTTCTTTTGTTTCTTCAATGGAGTTTTTGTAATAAGTGTTGATGGTTATCAAACCCTAAAATAAAAGAAACAATATATACTCCTTCAATTTGGCCCTTGGCCGAAATTGTAGTAGCCAAAATATCAAGATATTTGTTTTTGTTTCAATTAATTTTAACTTTACAACTTGTTAACTTTAATCATCAAACCATTTAATGAATTAAAGTTAGTCAACAATTGCAACTTAAGCCATTAATAAAATATCATAACTTTAAGATATTTATATTTTAATTAATTTAATCATTTAACAATTAAATAATTAATTAATTAATTAATATAAATATATTAAATATATGTATTATATTTACAATAAATATCAAATACATATATATATTTATAATATTAGTCAAATATCTCAATTTGACAATTAATTAATGTGTATTTGAATTAATCAAGCATTAAATGCAAATACACAAAAATTAAGGAAATGACTATCGGGTCCCTACACATGTATTTTGCGTTTAACCTTTAAACGACTTTATAAATAATAAATATTATTTATAAATGTTTCCCTAGTGCTCTACGAGTATATTTCATTAGTGAGACTCTCTAGATTCAGGCATATCCGTCACGAAATCCAATTTCGTGTCCATAATTTATCCACCCATAAATTATGACGACCACAGATAAACTCGCTGAATCATACAGGTCGAGGTCATGGCAAATGTATAATTCCTTCGTCACAGGTATTCGGATATATCCCAGAGATATAGATGTAAACGTCAAATCTCTATAGGGATTATCCAGTCGACTATTCTATTAGCAATCTCAAAAAGAACATTTAGAACTAACTTCTAAAATGTACCACGGGCCCATGGTTTTTATCTGATTTCTAATCATATGGACTACCTATGCTCTGATACACAGAACTGACGGATCCTATTTCGATACACACAGGACACCATGAGGATCTATCTACACCCAACGAACATGCGGAGGTCTGATCTTAATAGATCGGTGACGTGATTGCCATCTAAGTGTAGAAGATGTCTCATGCGCCCACAGTGGTATCTCAAGTCGAAGAATCACAAGTGCTACTCAACCCGATAAGATTCTTATTGATGTTGGTGTACCATCCATTAAGAATCTTCGGTGAGTCGTTCAGTGTTTATCCGCTATAAACACCTACACGTCTATACTAGTCTCCAAGACTTATGGTTCATTGAGAAACCATTGGAATCATATATTCCAGTATACGACATGTACCGGTCTCAACGGGTTTACTATACTGACAAGTAGTGTAAACCTTGACCATGAATTGTCTGAGAATGACAACGTCATGATACAACTCAATGTCAGTTGCGACGCTTTTGCAACTGCACCATGACTAGTCATTCTAAGGTCATTACGTCTTTGCCATATTAAAATATACATTATATTATAGAAACTGTATATATTATTCAAAATAATAACGTTTTACTGAAGTATTCATAAAGAAATACAACCGGGAATTGGCGATCTGAGCACCAACCCCAACAAAAACTCCCACTTGCTCTAGTGCCAATAACGATTATATCTAATACTCATCGACTCCACGTGTTTATCAAACAACTTCGGAGGTATGGTCTTCGTCAGCGGGTCTGCTACATTATCTTCACTCAGTACCTTGTACATGACAATATCCCCTCGTGACACAATCTCTCGAATGATGTGGTACTTGTGTTCCACATGCTTCGACTTCTTATGCGCCCTCGATTCCTTTGCTTGCGCAATGGCTCCAGTATTATCACAGTATAACGGAATCGCATTCTCGATACTTGGGACAACTCCCAATTCTGTGACAAAGTTCTTTATCCACACAGCCTCTATAGCTGCAATATATTCCGCCTCACTGGTGGAATCCACTGTTGATCCCTGTTTGGAACTCTTCCAACAAACTGCACCTCCGTTAAGGGTAAATACGAATCCAGATGTAGACTTTCTATCATCGGGATCCGATTGGAAATCAGAATCCGTATACCCGTTAACTTGCAGTTCGTTTCCTCCATAAATTATTAACTTATCCTTAGTACCTTTAAGATACTTGAGGATATGTTTAATGGCCATCCAATGGTCATTGCCTGGATTGGACTGATATCTACTAGTTACGCTAACAGCGAAACTGATATCAGGCCTTGTACATAACATGTCATACATTATGCTACCCAAACACGAAACATAAGGTTGGTTAGACATTCTAACCTTCTCATCTTCTGTTTGTGGACTCATCTTTTTTGAAAGGTGAATCCCATGTCTGAACGGTATGTTTGTTGTCTTACAGTTACCAAAATTATACCGTTCCAAGATCTTATCTATGTACGTTGATTGGGATAACCCAATCAGCCTCATTTGTCTATCTCTATAGAGTTTTATCCCTAAAACATAGGAAGCTTCTCCCAGGTCATTCGTGGAGAAATTCTTACAGAGGTACGCTTTGACGCTTTGTAACATACCTAAATCATTCCCAATGATTAGGATGTCATCAACATATAGGACTAAAAATACGACCATGCTCCCACTGGCCTTCTGATACACAGGATTCTTCCGAATTCTTGAGAAAACCAGACGATCTAATAATCTCATCGAATCGAAGATTCCAACTTCGTGAAGCTTGTTTAAGTCCATAAATGGACTTCTTAAGCTTACATACCATACCTGAGTTTTCGCTGGATGCAAAACCTTCCGGCTGTTCCATATAGATTTCTTCATCAAGAAATCCATTCAGAAAAGCCATTTTGACATCCATTTGCCAAATCTTCTAGTCATGATACGCAACTATAGAAAGCAAAATACGAATAGACTTAAGCATTGCTACTGGCGAAAAAGTTTCATCGTAGTCGACGTCAGGTCGCTGCGTGTAACCTTTTGCTACCAGTCGGGCCTTGTAAGTTTTAACATTACCGTCAGGCCCGCGCTTCCTCTTGTAAACCCATTTACAACCGATAGGAACAATTCCTTCGGGAATCGGAACCAAGTCCCAAACTTGACTCTCATCTATTGAGTCTAACTCGGATTTCATGGCACTTTGCCACTTCACGGAGTCGATGTCCAACATCGATTCTCTATAGGTGAAAGGATCAGTCTCTTCAACTAAGAGAACATCTAGACTCTTTTCTTGTATCAAATACAAGCGTTCATGAGGTCTAGATACCCTTTCTGACCTACGGAGTGTGTGTGTTGAAGGTCCTTCATCTACTTGAACTTCAGGTTCCTCCGTTGGTTCGTTGTTTTCAGGTTGGACTTCATCAAGTTCAACCTGTCTATGATTACCACATTCTGACAAAAATTCTACTTCTAGAAATTTTGTGAAGCGAGCTACGAACACACTTCGATGCTCAGTATCATAGAACAGATATCCCCTCGTATTCGAAGGATATCCGACAAACCTAAACTTTTACCCTCGTGGCGAAAGCTTATCTTGCTGAGTCACCCTAACATAGGCAGGACAACCCCAAACCTTAATGTAACTAAGATTTGGTCTCCTACCGAACCATATCTCATACGGAGTCGTAGGAATACTTTTGAAGGAATCTTATTCAAAAGATGTGCAGCTGTTAAAAGAGAGTAGCCTTTTACACATGCGTATTAAATAATGTGCATTTGTATATGATACATAATTTAGATTAGATACACATTATTAACCAATTGAATTTTGTCACTTGTTTTATTGTTATTATTAATTAATTAATCGTTAATTAATTATTATTAATAATAAAGTGGAAGAATATTCTTGGAATATTTTTTCATGTATTTATTTTGTCCTTTTGTTAATAATAAAATGAATTAATTAATTGGTTAATTAATTTATTTTAATTAATAATATTACATTGAATATTCTTTAATTTTGGTAAATTTTGATTTGCCAAACCATGTGATTTGATTTTGATTAACAAAAATCAAAATAATTACATTTTGATAAGATCAAAACTTGTGACAAAATAATTGGTTAAATTAAAAATTAATTTTGACCAAATGTTTTCTACAATTTTCGAAATTGAGGGGCTTTGCTATATAAATGAAATTGTTTCATTTTTTACAAGCTTAGACACTCTCATGAGTTGAGAAAAAAAAGGGGGTTAGGGTTAATAACAAAACAACAACATCAAGTAAGAAGAAAAGTGAAGGAATTGGAATTTAAATTAAGGTAAAATTAAATTCCTAATTTCTATTTTCTTAATTTTGTTTCCTAAGCATGCAAAGTATGTATGAGATATGTATATTGCATGTTTTATATATATATATATATATATGTATTTTGAATAGATATTTGGTGCAAAATTTGGTGTTGGTTGTGTAATTAACCTTAATAGTTTTTCTTTATTAAGCATGTATTAAGATTAATTATGGAATTAATCTCAAATTTAAAAATTATCATTCTAGAGTGACTTTACCACTCTAATGTTGCCTAGAATTGTTCTTGGAACTTTGCATTGTGGTGATTAAATTTGTTGTAAATTAATTAGATTAATTTTGTGATTGAATTGAATTTTGGCATGAAAAATTGGAGAAAATTATTTCTGAATCAGATCTGATTTGAGTGCCTAAAAGAGAATGTTTTTCATGTAAAAATATGTTATTTGGATGATATTGGATGTGTATTAGGTGGTGGATAAATTTCGGAAAATGTTCCGGGGAAAAAATGTGAGAAAACGACGAAATTCACGTCAAAATGGGCTCATCGCGTGCCGGCTGTGAAACCAGCGAATTGGGCACTGTTCGGGTAGTCCAAGGGCTGACCGAACACTACCCAAGTGACCGGGTTGACCCGGCTCGATTTTTGGTCAACCGGTTTGAACTTTTGCCCATTACGCGTAGTATTTGTCGAAAATTATTTTCGTAAAATAATTCGTCGTGTAACGAAATATATTATGTTATTAAATGTTAATAAATAATATATTTAAACTTATTTGGGGGAATTAAAAATATTTGATATTTATTAATTCGCTCGGAAAAGTTTTAAAATGTTTAAAAACCATTTTCACCTTCCGCCGCACCATTCCGTTGCGCATTTCCCAACAAATGCATTATTGAACAAGTCTTCAAAGTCATCGAAGACATCTTCTTGTTGCCTCAGATCAGCTCGGGTCCAATCATCCACTCATGATGTTGCTTTTAAAGTGCTTAGATGTAATGAAGACCGTCTCGCTTCCAAAATATTGACTCTTAAGCTGAAGGCTTACTCAACCGCAACGGTGAAAACAGATGCTGCCAACACCTCTTTATCAATTATTGATAAAACATGATATATATTTTGATGTCGGTTCCACTAGTCAAGTACTTGAAAATTTTTCGCACTAAACTTTCAGTAGGAAACTCGAAATTGGTACATAAATGATTATCTAATTTTGGGTTATTAGTCGTGTTATCCCCATGTTTTTATTTTGTTGTACTAACCAACGATCACATACACTAAATCTTGAATGTATTACGGGTTCACTACTAGATTGTCGTAATGATTGCATGTTATATCTACTAATATAATCATTAAATAAATCTATTAAATCTATTTTTATTTTATCTATTATTCTTGTAATATTATTTTCATCAGTTATTCCTAAATATGTATAGTAAGCTAGTAAGCCATTATTCAAACCTTCTATTTTAAATATAGGACCAAAAATTATGGTAATAAGATAAAGTAATGGAATGTCTTTAAAATAAATCAACCATTTTCGCTTCATAACAGCGATAACTTCAATTATAACAATATCATTGTGATCAGAACTTTCAGCATGCTCGGATACAATACCAACAATATTCAAACTTTCAACAATAAATAAATTTATTATAGGATAATAAACTCCGCTAAAAATATTTGTAACATCATTAAAAAAATTTAAAAGTTCTAAAAAAATTTCACAAATATCCCATTGACTAGGCAAAAATGTGATATGTTGAACATGTTGGGAAACAAAACTACATAATACATTTTTGTATTGGAAAGCTTGACTTAAAAGAAAATAAGTTGAATTCCAACGTGTCGAAACATCTCGTGAAAATTTTACCGCTTTAACACCATTTAATTTACAAAACTTAGCTTATTCTCTCCTAACTTGAGAATAAATGCAATCTTAATAAGATCAATGTAAGGTGCTAAAAAAGTCAGACCATCTTGAACACATAAATTAAGGACATGACATGTGCAACGAACATGAAATATCGACCCCCCAAATTTGATTGGCATATTTCTTTTAAATCACTAATTGATGCAGTATTTGCAGATGCATTGTCAAAACCAATTGTTAAAATTTTACCTAATAAACCATATTCATCAAAAATTACTTTAATCATTCTATAAATATTTTGTGCAGAATGTTGTTCATCAAAAACTCTAAATGCAATAAGTCGTTTTTGCATGTTCCATGATCTATCAATCATTGACAAGTCACACTCATGTATGAGTGTGTTTGCTAATGGTCACTCCAAATATCAAAACAAATAGAAAAACGACATTTAATATCTTTAAATATTTCATTTAAAATAATTTTACAATCTTTGTATAATTTAAAATTTTGACGTTTTCTTGTATTTCTAGTCATTCTACAAGCATCATGATTTAAAGCATTTCGAACGTAATTAGTAAAAGTAATTTTTTGCACCAAAACTTAAAGAAAGATGTGTCATACAAGTAAATTTAGCAAATTCTTCTCTATTTTTAGAATCAGAATATTTAAATAAATCTAAAGAACTCGTATCTTTACTAGATGATGCATACCTGCCCATTTAGGTTTGCGTTGTATCAAGTCCAATTTCAGCGACATGATGTCTATCCAAGTGCTTGTTCATATTGTCATAGCCACCAATAAATTTATAAGATACATCACAGTAGTTGCATATTGCTCTTGGACCTTCATTTTTAGTCTCGACTAAATGAAAATGAATTTTGAAAATATCGGAGGATCGAGCCTTAACTTCTCTTCTCCATGTACCGATACTTTGGCAGCTCTCTTGGGTTGGCACATTGGACATGATGTTCTCAGATGAGCTTGCCATTTTTTTGTAAATATTGAATAATGAGATAATTGAGAAATGAGAATGAGAAATTGAAGATGAGAGAATTGTAGAATTGAGAATTGATGTGTTGAAAAAATGAAGAATGACTCCATATTTATACATTTTTGGATTATTTTTGTGATACTTAAAATGCCCACAAAACTAGCATTTTTATTAATGTTATTAAGGGTAATTTAGTAATTACCCTTAATTTTTTTTTTTTTTTGTTTTTAGGGCAGGAAGCCAACCCAACGGCTAGTAGCAGTTGGGCTTCAACGGTTCTGGTTGGAACCGTAGAATCGCTGGAATCGAACAGTTCCAATGGTTCTGGTTCGAACCGTTGGAACCGTCCGGTTCCGTTCGATTTGGCTAGGGGCAAACTCTAACCGAACCGAACAAATATGATTTTGGTTCCGATTCCTGAACCGGAATCAGTTGGAACGTCCGGTTCCAACCGGTTCAGTTTCGGTTCTGAACAGGAACCGTGGCCGGTCTACGCGGCTAATCATCGATCGAAAATTATTGATTTTGTCCCATTTTTTTAATCTATTAATAACTGATTAATCACATATTTCCTATTTGTTTTCCTATATATATATATATATATATTGACTCACTATTAAATTCTATTAAAATAAGAAACCTATTACAATATGAATACATTAAATTGTGATATTAAAATATTTCTAAAATTTATTTTATTACTAAAAATTAAAATTATAAACTTATAAAAAAATAAAAAAATAATATCCTATTAAAATAAGAAACCTATTAATTTAATATGTGTCGCTTAATCTCCACAATAATTTCATTATTATTAACTTATAAAATTAAATCTCTAAGTTTGATTTTTTATTTTAAAATTGAAAAATTAAAATACTAAATTTTTAAAATAAGAAACCTATTGCAATATAAATTGAAGCTTCCATTTATTACTAAATTATAATATTAAAATATCTTTATAAATTTTTATTATTAAATTATATAATTAAAATAAGAAAATCATTACAATATAAGAAAATAATATCTTATTAAAATAAGAAATATATTAATTTAATTAATTAATTAATAATAAATAAGAAACCTATTATAATTAAAAACATAATCTCTTATTAAATTAAGAAACCTATTAATTTAATACGTGACACCAAAACTCTACAATTAGATTTTTATTTTTTAATTATAAAATTAAAATATCTCTAAAATTAATTTTTATTTTAAAATTATAAAATAAAAATAAGAAACATATTATAATATAAAAATAAAATCTCTTATTTATTATTTATTATTAAATTATAAAATTAAAATATCTCTATAATTTTTTATTATTAAATTGTAAAATTAAAATATGAAACCTATTATAATATAAAAACATAATCTCATATTAAAATAAGAAATATATTAATTTAATTAATTAATAATGTAATTTCTTATTATTAAATTATAAAAATAAGTGTCATTAAAAAAAACATACAAGGTACTTAAGCTCTATAATTAATTTTTTATTACATATTATAATAAAAAGATATATTGTAATCTCCTATTAAAATAATAATAATAAAAACATATGTGGCACATAATCTCTACAATTAATTTTTTATTAGTAACTTATAAAATTAAAATAAAAAACCCATCACAAAATTAAAACATAATCTCCTACTAAAATAAGAGAAATAAATAGTATTTGTACATAAAAACTAGCCAATATTTTAATTTTTTGATATATTATTATTTGTTATTTTACTTTAAATTATTTCTATAATTTTTTTTTATGAATTTTTTATTATTTGTTGCGCTTCATAATGCAGACTCTGATTATTCGCTATTGCACAGTGACATTCAAGATTTCAAGTTTGATATGAAAATTTAAGCTTAAATTGAATAAATTACATTAAATTTTATTGGAATTCATTCGAAAGAAAATTAAATATTTT
The DNA here is from genome assembly GCA_019454045.1 of Zanthoxylum bungeanum. Lineage (NCBI taxonomy): Eukaryota > Viridiplantae > Streptophyta > Magnoliopsida > Sapindales > Rutaceae > Zanthoxylum > Zanthoxylum bungeanum. Next base: position 134,958 of record SKCR01021777.1, on the reverse strand, counting down.
TAAAGTTATTTATAACTACAAATATATTTTCAAATGAAAGAATAAGACGAGAGATAAACTCTAATGTGAAATAGAAACACTTTTTGAGAATTAATAAACAAACAAAGAAAACATAAATATTAAGTGTAAGTAAATCAATTGTCTCATTTAAACTATAAAACCAATTAGATCTGAATCATTTACAAGATCAATACCTAAATTCTTATTAAGATTTTTGTTATGATATGAAATTATAATTAAAAATGTGCTCAACTTGCACAAAGTATGAACCTTGTACTAGTGTATATAAATTAAATATTTTTAAGTTTTTTCATCGTATGAGACGCACCTAATCTCTTTAATGTTTTAATCATATTAAATTATTAAGAGATTTAGTCAAAATTGTATTAGGATTCTTGTGGTGATTGAGTTTTAATCCAATCAATATTATATTTTGGCTTTAACTTCTACAAATGAAGTTTAAGTTCAAAACTAGAAACGACTCAATTTCTATCAAAATTCTTTACAAAAATAATTTTTAATGAAAAGAAAATTCTAATTTTACTCAACATTGAATTCTAAAATTTTTTGCAAAATTTTGTAATTTCAAAAATTACAATTTGACCCTGAACTTTTGGGTATTTATATTAAAGCCCCAAAACTTGTAGAGTTTACAAATTGGTACATGTGTCAACGCGTCTTGATGCTCTGGTACGCGCGTCGCGACTCGACTTGCGCATCGCGACATGGAACCAGCTTCCTGATTTTCCAGGTTCTATCCGCTGTGATTTCTTTTTATCAAAAATTCGACCTTTCCGAATTTTGATTGAGTTGAAATTTTGCAGATTCGTTAATCCATATGTCTAGTGTCTCCACACAAAAATTCAGCCCAAAATAATGATTTTATCCACATGAAATAATAGCCTAACCGAACAGCTTTTAATAGGATCCTAAATACATGTTTTAATTTATTTTCATCAAAATGTCATAACATCAAAGCTACTGAAACCACTGTAAGGTTTTGGGGTTAGCACGAAAGCATCCATGTGACTAGAATTTAAAATTTTATTCTAAAATCACTTTAAGGATCATAGTTATGTCTTTGTTGATGTAAATAAATATATTAATTTAACCTCTATTAATTTTAACATACATGCAATAAATTTTGTTTATCAACGTAAATAAAACTCAACGATAAAGTAATCATATCTGAATGCGTTTATCGTTTTCTTGAGTCTTCTTGAACTTCCTTATTGAGTTTCCCCTCGTAGTAGTACAACAAGCTTTGCACCTCTAGTTGGCACACTAGAACTCATCCACAAACAAATTGTTCACACTTTGAGAACAAAAAAACTCTTTTCTTTTCTAGGATGTTGAAGTTTTAGATTGGATCTCCAAGAGACAAACTTTCTTGGAACAACTTGGAATAAAAACAAGAGAGGAATAATACTTCATAAGTTTCGGCCAAAATGAGTAGTGCTGACTCTTGGTCGAATTTCACCCATTTTTTTATAGGGTGAGATTGTTTTGTTGTATCTCAATACAATAATGATACTTCAAGATCTTTCCAAATCAAATTATGTCCCTTAAAGGTTCTTTCCAAAATAAATTAGGAAATTTAATTAAATAATATTTCCTTATTAAATAAATATTTCCCTATTAAATCTTAATTAGGACTCTAGTTAATCAGGGTGCTAGCCCACTAAATTAAAACCCAAATGATTACATATTATTTTGGCACAATAATTAATTAACTATTAATTAATCAATTTATTTTACTTAATTTTAATTAATAATTAATTAAAATTACATTTAATTTAATTTATTTAATATATTTATTTAAACAATTAATTGAATTTTATATTACGAATTTATTAATCAAATTAATATTTCCAAAATATCTCGATTATCCTAATCCAAGTAGAAAATCTTATTTTTCCAAAATAATCTTTTATTAAATTTTAATAAACATCATTGAATTTGTAACGTAGATGATAACTATATTTGTGCAACTGTCCTAGGTTCATTATCGAGTAACAGTGAGATAATATTAACTCTTTAATATATCACCTCCATGATATCGCATAGATCATGGGTAATCGCCTGAGAACAATCCATGACCCATACTGATTGAATGAAATGAGAAAACAAATGAACCTGTTAGAACACTTCGAACATGTCATCTCATTTATTCCGATATTTATATTTCTTATCGAGTCTGGAATCATGGTAAGGTCAAATCATTTCTACTCGACACATTTTTAAACTCGATATTGTAGATTTGATATCTTTAAGATATCGATTGTTTTGACTAAAAATTTATATCCACGACTTTGAAAGTCCTTATAATCAGATCCCTTCTTGAAGTACACATAACTTCGTACCTTAATAGCTCAAGACCATCTAATATTTATTCAAAGGACATGACTAATCGAATGATAGATATATTAGTGAGCTATGAGTATTATCGCACAACTCAATATATTATCTTAGGTATAATAATCACTCTCTTTTATTAAATAAATAATAAATTATATTACAAAATATTTTACAAATCACCAACTCGTACTTCTCATAAGAAAAAAAATGTATGCGGATCCAATATATATATTACTATGCAATATTTTTTCAGTAACAGATAATTTTGCAACTTCTTATACAGCATAAACCGAACGAAAAGAACGAACAAACGTTGGTCTGAGTTGATTTGATTTGATAAAGATGCTAAATTATTGAAAGATGAATCAAGCTTACTTATACAGAGAGCGATATTGAAGAGAAAACAGCCCTTCTGCGCTGACACTAAGAAAGACAAGAGAGTGAAGGAAAGCAACCTTCACTACTTATACAGAATGAAGGCCAAACATAGAGCTATCCTTCATTTACAACTAATGAAGGGGGACACAGAAACATGCCCAACAAAAACAAAGACTCAAAAAACGAAAACAAACACAATTAAACAACAAAAGAGCAGCCTAGGTGGTGGTCCTGTCTTGGTCGTCTTTTTCTTCACCAGTGCTATCAAACCCAAAAGTATGCTTCACAGCATCAGCAGCACTCTTCACTTTCTCTCCTGTCTGCTGGAGAATGCCTCCGCTCTTCTCCTTTGCTTCCTCCGCCTTCTCACGCGCTGCGTGGCTCGTGTCCTGTGTTTTTTGCTTTGCCCCCTCCGCTGTCTCCGAAGCCTTCTCCTTCGCCTGCTGCGCCGTCTCGTGGGTCTTGTCCTTCGCTGACTGGGCTTTCCCCTTCATGCTTTCCGTCATCTGGTTCGCCCGCTCCTGTTATTATATCGGAGTCAATAGCGCATTCACAGCCAGCTAAGCTAAACTAAACTGTGCTTAAAACTTCGTGAAACAATATGATAAATGTAAATTTATAACATTGTAATACCTTAGACTGGCCTTTGGCTTCACCAGCACTGTAGCTATGATCGTGGGATGCCATTTTTGTTTCTGAAAATGCTTAAAGCGTAGCGATATTTTGTTTGGAAACGTTTTTGCTTGTTGAAAGAGATGAGTTTGATGCATGCGAAAAGTTTGATATATAGTAATTGTGAGGCTCCGGGTGGAAGACGCGTGTCCAGCTTCCGGACACCTGTCTGGCACGTGCCATGCTTTGGGGGTTGGGGCACTTGGGTTTGGGGATCTTCACGCTGCCCTCGGCCTCGGCTTGTGGCTTGGCACCGATCTGCTGGACACGTGTCGTTAAGTTTACACGATTGATTGGCACAGTAACACGTCCTCATTTTGTCGGGGACTTTTGATTTCATTTTCACTTTAGCTGATTATTTATTATTATGGTAATGCAATGAAAGTTGTTGATTGTGGTTTTCATACTCGGGGAATCTTGAAGTTTGAAAATGGATATAATGAGTTTTGAGTTTAACAGGTGGAGGTCTAAAGTCATTGCGAGGATGATAAATTAGATGAATGACTCGAGTCCGTAGTGCAGAGGAACTCCTGAGGAAAAAGCTTGTAAAAGAGGATAGTTTGGGATACCGACCTTATCTGATGAGAATGTATCAAATTCGACATCATTTAAACATTCGTGAAGTCTGACCCGAGGTGGTCCCGTGATTACCGACCGACCTGGTAAAGAAGCAAGGAAAAGTATCCAACATCATCTCTATTGGCAAGCCGACCTGGGGACCGAGGTTGGGGTTGTAGTATCTTGTGCTTATGTATGAATGACATAAGCCATATATGAAATTTTGAGCCCCCGGAAGGCTGATATGACGGGAGTTGGTCAGAGACTTTCCTTCTGACACACGAAATATCGTTGGAGTGGTTGAATTATAGGCTGTCACATGGACATAACGTGTAACAGAGGATAAAAGTGGGAATGATGGCTTTTTGCTGACATATGGTGGTTGAGTTATAAGACTAGAGATACTATTTGCAAAGCAGTTGGGGAAAAGGAGCATGGACGACAGTGACAGGTTGACAGTAGATTTAGAAGCCTATATAATGGGGTTGAAAGCTCAGATTTAAAAAGTTAGCATTTTCTATATTCCACAACTTGTAAAAGAGCTTTAAAAAACTTGGTGATAGAGAGAAAAAATCGGTCGGTCTTGATCCGAGCTCGTAATAAAATTTCATTTTTTTGCTCATGTGGACGTAGGTTGGAGTCACTCTCCGCTGAACCACATTAAACCTTTTATTTCTCTATGATTTTCTATTTGCTTGCCAAGTTTGTTTTGGTTCCCAACTAACCAAATAAATTCACTGCTTGAGGGAAGAAACCCTACGGAATGAAATGGAAGATGCTCGAAAAGAGAGGGAAACAACGCAAGCTTTCATGAGAGCCATGATGGAAAGATTGAGAAGTTGGAGAAGGAGGCATGAGAGCAAAGACAAGCGGGTCCCAGCAAAAGGAAAGAAGAGATAGCAAAGGGAAAATGTTCATTGGAGCATACGAAGATCGAGGAAATGGGAAGATAAATTCACAGAGAGTGAAGTCGGTAGTTGTTGCTAGCGCCACACAGGTAGGAGAGCCATGGAAAGAAAAAGACAGGCGAACCCCAGACTCATCTAGTAACAGCTTGTCTTTCGAGGAAAGTGACCTGGAACAGTATTCGGAGATGGGACATGAGGTTCCCAGTTATGAAAGATACCACGCTCGAAGTGGAAGGCGTGAAAAGTCTCTTGGGTGAGAGCATGATAGCTCTGAGACCCAAATGAGGGATTAGTTTCGGAGGGAGATGAGGAAGTGGGAGGAAAGTATGAAGGGATGGGCTCAGAGTGACAGGATATGGAGACAACATCCTCTTTTGCGAAAGAAGTATTGGCGGTGGAGTTTCCAAGAAGGTTCACCATGCCCACGATGGATGTTTATAAGGGCAGTACGGACCCCAATTCCCACGTTGAAAAATTTGTTCTATTGATAGAGATCCAGGGAATGGTAGGAGAGGTGATCTACAAGGTATTCCCGCTAACTTTTGGGGGGTCGGCCAGCTTGTGGTTTAGAAACTTGACTCCGATAAGTATCAACAGCTTTTCAAAGCTGATGAAGTCTTTTATGAGCCATTTCAAATGAGCGTGTGTACCAAGGAAGACAGTATGATCATGTTGCAGGAGGAACGACGTACACCACCTTAAACAGACTGTTGGCTCAAATAGCTCGGGAGATTCAGGATAAGGGCCTGCTGACTGAGCCCGACCTGAGGAGATTCCCGGTTGAGAAAAGAGATCACAAGGCCAATTGTACGTACCACAATGTGAAATGGGCATACCATAGAGAGATGCAGAGACCTGCAGGCACAAATGGAGGACTTGGTGAGGAATGGCTATTTCAAGGAGTGCATTGACAACGAGGCTTTGAGGATCAGGCAGCGAAGGGAGCAGATGCCAATGTTCATAATAGCAGGAAGAAAGAAGTTGGCCGAGGATTCAAACCGAGCAAGAAAAAACTACTATCGGACCAAGGGCCCATAGGTACTGACAATGGAGAGGGCCCCGAGGATCCAAAAGGCAGACCAGTGCCCATAATGTTCACCGAGGAAGACGCCCAGAGGGTGAACTACCCTCACGGTGATGTGCTGATAATCAAAGCCAATATTGGCGGGGCCGAGATGGACAAAATATTGGTTAACCCTGGGAGTGCGGTGGATAATAACTCCAGTGAGGCCTTGAATGATTTAGGCGTGGAGTTCACTACCTTGATTCCTGACGCAACACCATTGTATGGGTTTGGGGGAGCAACGGTTTTCCCATTGGGTCAGGTACAGTTAACAATGACCATTGGGACATCCCTCATACTCGGATCATCATGATGGAATTCATTGTAATGGACTGTTTGAGAAGCTATCAGATGATTTTGGGAAGACCCTTTATGATGAAGTCGAGAGTAGCAATGTCAAGTTACTACATGAAGCTGAAATTTCCGACCAGAGAAGGAGTCAGAGTAGTTTATGGGTGCCAGAAGGTGGAAATGAGTTGTTTTGTTGCCGTTTATCGAGAGACTATATGCATCGAAGAAGTGGGACAAAGAGGAAAGAAAGAGAAGAGGAATCAACTAAAGTAGAGTCAGCCCACCCCCGACTCGAGGACCTTACTTAGCTAGGGGCGGGGGAGGAACTGGAACATATAGAGCTTTTTGGCCTCGGGAAGATGATAAAGGTTGGGGTCAGGCTAGAGCTAGATTTGAAGAGGCATATACTGGATTTTTTGAAGGAATACACAGATGTCTTTGCGTGGGATCACGGGGACATGCCTGAGATTGATCCCATGATCACCAGTCATCGCTTGGCGATAAATCGAGCCCATAAATCGGTAAATCAGAAAATGAGTATTTTCAACCAAGAACGATACAAGGTGATCCATGCAGAGGTTGAAAGATTAATAAAAGCCGGGTTTATCAGGGAGGTTAAGTATCCAGAGTGGGTATCGAACATAGTCTTAGTGAAGAATGCCAGTGGAAAATAGAGAATGTGTGTGTATTTCTCCGACTTGAATAATGTCTGCCCGAAAGACAACTTCCCACTCCCAAAGATAGATCAGCTGGTGGACTCGATAACATGTCATGGGTTACTCAGCTTTATGGACACCTTCTCGGGGTACAACAAGGTCAGAATATATCATAAGGATGAGGAGAAGGCAACTTTCATCACTGACCAAGGGCTGTATTGTAAAACAAGACCATAAAGAACAATATGAAGGCAAGACTCGGGTCCTATAAGGGTCTGTGGGTCGAGGAACTTTCATAGATTTATGGATGCATCAGACGACCTACAAGGACTCAACGGGAGAAACACTCTTATCATTGGCTTACAAATGTGAATTAGTCATCTCAGCGGAGATCGAGATGACAACACATCAGGTACAACACTTTGAGGAAGGGTAAAATAAAGAACTCGTCACGCACCACCTCGTCCCGATAGAAGAAAAAAGAGAGATGTCGGCACTCAAGATGGCAATGTATCAGCAAAGGATGGAATGTTTCTACAACAAGGGGGTTCAGATGCGAGCCTTCCGCCCCAATGATTTGGTCCTATGGTGAGTGATCCTGAACACAAGAAAGCTATATGAGGGCTCTTTAAGAGCCAAATAGGAAAGGCCTTATAGAGTTGTTGAAGTCATCAGGTCGAGTACTTATCACCTTGAGCAGCTGGACGGTACCTGACTCAAAAAACCATAGAACGCGGAGATGCTGAGGAGGTATTTCCAATAGAGCCTCTCTTAGAATGACACTCAAAGAGTTGTAAGATGAGCGGTAGATCCCTAGAATATAAATAAGACTTTCCCATTTTTAAATAAAAACTTGTTTTTTGCCATATGCTTGTTTGTTATTTGGATGGGAAATACGTGTTTAATATTCTTATGAAATACTCGTGATTGGGATGCGACAAGAAGTGCAAGGAAGGTGGGAAAACGCAGCCCCCGTAGCACTCCAATCTCTAATGTCATTATCAAATCCTCGGGCTGGAGCGTTACTACCCAATGAATTTCACTTTTAAGGGATATAACATGAAGTCATGCATGGCGTTTGGTGCCTCGGGTATCCATAGCACATTCAATGAAAGAGTCGGTTTGACGTTTGATGCCCCATGGTCATTATAGCATGTATGGATTGAAGACAGTTGTGGTACTACGGTGCCTCTGGGTTTGCGTAGCGTGGGGATGGATAATACCCCCGCGGCGTTTTCCGCCCAATGTTGGAGATACATAGCATAAGGAAGGCTCACATGCCTCCGTGGAGTTTGTATCTTTGGGACGTGCCTAGCAAGGGGATGGAGAATGCCTTTGTGGTTCCCATTTCGGATCTATAAGAGCATAGCACGGGGAAGGCTAGAGGGCCTTCATGGCGTTTGGAGACTTGGGGCCTGCCTAGCATGGGACAAAGTCTCATGGACGTAGGTTGGAGTCACTCTCCGCTGAACCACATTAAACCTTTTATTTCTCTGTGATTTTCTATTTGCTTGCCAAGTTTGTTTTGGTTCCCAACTAACCAAATAAATTCACTGCTTGAGGGAAGAAACCCTACGAAATGAAATGGAAGATGCTCGAAAAGAGAGGGAAACAACGCAAGCTTTCATGAGAGCCATGATGGAAAGATTGAGAAGTTGGAGAAGGAGGCAGGAGAGCAAAGATAAGCGGGTCCCAGCAAAAGGAAAGAAGAGATAGCAAAGGGAAAATGTTCATTGGAGCATACGAAGATCGAGGAAATGGGAAGATAAATTCACAGAGAGTGAAGTCGGTAGTTGTTGCTAGTGCCACGCAGGTAGGAGAGCCATGGAAAGACAAAGACAGGCGAACCCCGGACTCATCTAGTAACAGCTTGTCTTTTGAGGAAAGTGACCTGGAACAATATTCGGAGATGGGACATGAGGTTCCCAGTTATGAAAGATACCACGCTCGAAGTGGAAGGCGTGAAAAGTCTCTTGGGTGAGAGCATGATAGCTCTGAGACCCAAATGAGGGATTAGTTTCGGAGGGAGATGAGGAAGTGGGAGGAAAGTATGAAGGGATGGGCTCAGAGTGACAGGATATGGAGACAACATCCTCTTTTGCGAAAGAAGTATTGGCGGTGGAGTTTCCAAGAAGGTTCACCATGCTAACGATGGATGTTTATAAGGGCAGTACGGACCCCAATTCCCATGTTGAAAAATTTGTTCTATTGATAGAGATCCAGGGAATGGTAGGAGAGGTGATCTACAAGGTATTCCCGCTAACTTTTGGGGGGTCGGCCAGCTTGTGGTTTAGAAACTTGACTCCGATAAGTATCAACAGCTTTTCAAAGCTGATAAAGTCTTTTATGAGCCATTTCAAATGAGCATGTGTACCAAGGAAGACAGTAGGATCATTAAGGATGATGAAGTAAAGAGATGACGAACCCTTGAAGAGCTTCATCAATAGATTTTATAGCTTGGTGTTAGAGGTCGGGGCGTATGAGTCCCGGAGGCGTTAGAGAGTTTTAAATGAGCTCTAAATATTGAAAGGTTATGGTCCCACCTAAGGATCGAGGAGGTACTAGACTATGCCCCAGGCAAAGAAGTTTATGTTGGTGGAAAAAGAGGAGAAGATAGCCCGATGAAGAGTTATCTGGGCACCGAAAGTGCCAAGGCAAGAGAATCGGCATGATGTGGGGGGGAAATCAGAGAGTACCGACCCCGAGGCAGAAGGAATTTAATCTGATGGCTCAGGGCAATCCAGCGCTCGAGAAGAGGCACCCGATCAAGGTTGCTCATGTTGCAGGAGGAACGACGTACACCACCTTAAACAGACTGTTGGCTCAAATAGCTCGGGAGATTCGGGATAAGGGCCTGCTGACTGAGCCCAACCTGAGGAGATTCCCGGTTGAGAAAAGAGATCACAAGGCCAATTGTACGTACCACAATGTGAAATGGGCATACCATAGAGAGATGCAGAGACCTGCAGGAACAAATGAAGGACTTGGTGAGGAATGGCTATTTCAAAGAGTGCATTGACAACGAGGCTTTGAGGATCAGGCAGCGAAGGGAGCAGATGCCAATGTTCATAATAGCAAGAAGAAAGAAGTTGGCCGAGGATTCAAACCGAGCAAGAAAGAACTACTATCAGACCAAGGGCCCATAGGTACTGACAATGGAGAGGGCCCCGAGGATCCAAAAGGCAGACCAGTGCCCATAATGTTCACTGAGGAAGACGCCCAGAGGGTGAGCTACCCTCACGGTGATGTGCTGATAATCAAAGCCAATATTGGCGGGCCGAGATGGATAAAATATTGGTTAACCCTGGGAGTGCGGTGGATAATAACTCCAGTGAGGCTTTGAATGATTTAGGCGTGGAGTTCACTACCTTGATTCCTGACGCAACACCATTGTATGGGTTTGGGGGAGCAACGGTTTTCCCATTGGGTCATGTACCGTTAACAATGACCATTGGGACATCCCTCATACTCGGATCATCATGATGGAATTCATTGTAATGGACTGTTTGAGAAGCTATCAGATGATTTTGGGAAGACCCTTCATGATGAAGTCGAGAGTAGCAATGTCAAGTTACTACATGAAGCTGAAATTTCCGACCAGAGAAGGAGTCAGAGTAGTTTATGGGTGCCAGAAGGTGGAAATGAGTTGTTTTGTTGCCGTTTATCGAGAGACTATATGCATCGAAGAAGTGGGACAAAGAGGAAAGAAAGAGAAGAGGAAGCAACTAAAGTAGAGTCAGCCCACCCCCGACTCGAGGACCTTACTTAGCTAGGGGCGGGGGAGGAACTGGAACATATAGAGCTTTTTGGCCTCGGGAAGATGATAAAGGTTGGGGTTAGGCTAGAGCTAGATTTGAAGAGGCATATACTGGATTTTTTGAAGGAATACACAGATGTCTTTGCGTGGGATCACGGGGACATGCCTGAGATTGATCCTATGATCACCAGTCATCGCTTGGCGATAAATCGAGCCCATAAATCGGTAAATCAGAAAATGAGTATTTTCAACCAAGAACGATACAAGGTGATCCATGCAGAGGTTGAAAGATTAATAAAAGCCGGGTTTATCAGGGAGGTTAAGTATCCAGAGTGGGTATCGAACATAGTCTTAGTGAAGAATGCCAGTGGAAAATAGAGAATGTGTGTGTATTTCTCCGACTTGAATAATGTCTGCCCGAAAGACAACTTCCCACTCCCAAAGATAGATCAGCTGGTGGACTCGATAACATGTCATGGGTTACTCAGCTTTATGGACACCTTCTCGGGGTACAACAAGGTCAGAATATATCATAAGGATGAGGAGAAGGCAACTTTCATCACTGACCAAGGGCTGTATTGTAAAACAAGACCATAAAGAACAATATGAAGGCAAGACTCGGGTCCTATAAGGGTCTGTGGGTCGAGGAACTTTCATAGATTTATGGATGCATCAGACGACCTACAAGGACTCAACGGGAGAAACACTCTTATCATTGGCTTACAAATGTGAATTAGTCATCTCAGCGGAGATCGAGATGACAACACATCAGGTACAACACTTTGAGGAAGGGTAAAATAAAGAACTCGTCACGCACCACCTCGTCCCGATAGAAGAAAAAAGAGAGATGTCGGCACTCAAGATGGCAGTGCATCAGCAAAGGATGGAATGTTTCTACAACAAGGGGGTTCAGATGCGAGCCTTCCGCCCCAATGATTTGGTCCTATGGTGAGTGATCCTGAACACAAGAAAGCTATATGAGGGCTCTTTAAGAGCCAAATAGGAAAGGCCTTATAGAGTTGTTGAAGTCATCAGGTCGAGTACTTATCACCTTGAGCAGCTGGACGGTACCTGACTCAAAAAACCATAGAACGCGGAGATGCTGAGGAGGAGGTATTTCCAATAGAGCCTCTCTTAGAATGACACTCAAAGAGTTGTAAGATGAGCGGTAGATCCCTAGAATATAAATAAGACTTTCCCATTTTTAAATAAAAACTTGTTTTTTGCCATATGCTTGTTTGTTATTTGGATGGGAAATACGTGTTTAATATTCTTATGAAATACTCGTGATTGGGATGCGACAAGAAGTGCAAGGCAGGTGGGAAAACGCAGCCCCCGTAGCACTCCAATCTCTAATGTCATTATCAAATCCTCGGGCTGGAGCGTTACTACCCAATGAATTTCACTTTTAAGGGATATAACGTGAAGTCATGCATTGCGTTTGGTGCCTCGGGTATCCATAGCACATTCAATGAAAGAGTCGGTTTGACGTTTGATGCCCCATGGTCATTATAGCATGTATGGATTGAAGACAGTTGTGGTACTACGATGCCTCTGGGTTTGCGTAGCGTGGGGATGGATAATACCCCCGCGGCGTTTTCCGCCCAGTGTTGGAGATGCATAGCATAAGGAAGGCTCACATGCCTCCGTGGAGTTTGTATCTTTGGGACGTGCCTAGCAAGGGGATGGAGAATGCCTTTGTGGTTCCCATTTCGGATCTATAAGAGCATAGCACGGGGAAGGCTAGAGGGCCTTCATGGCGTTTGGAGACTTGGGGCCTGCCTAGCATGGGACAAAGTCTCATGGCTTTGGCCGCCCCTCGATCCGTAGCTCGGTACGCCGAGACATTAGACTGTAAGGTTCAAATTTATTATTTTGGGAAATGTAGGGTAGGACACTGTCTTAAGTTCCCTCGTATGTACGGGGTATGTGATAAGTCACCTCTGTTGTCCTTTTCTTTTATTTTCATTTTTATTTTGCTGGACGACTTTGTGTGGGACGCCATTATCAGTGTCCATGGAGATGGCCAGAGGTTGAATATCTTCCCTCATAGCTAGTTTTGGTAAAAAATGTGATGGCCCGGGGTTGGGTACGTCCCACTGAGGCCTTATTATGTTCGATGACATGGAGTTGGAGTTTCTCCCCCAGGGCCAAGTATTGGATGGCACAAGGAGAGAACGTTCCCTTATGGCTAAATTATTTCATCGGCTCAGGGTTGGGTATGTCCCACCGATGCCTTATTATGTTAGTTGGCATGGGGTTAGAGTTTTCCTCCATGACCATATTTGAATGGCACAAGGACGAAACATTCTCTTGTGGTCAAGTGATTTATTCGGCTCAGGGTCGAGTATGTTCCACCGATGCCTTATTTTATTTGTTGACATGAATATTGAAAATGGTCACTCATAAGACACTAGATGCTTCATATTTGAAGGATTCATAATCTGTTAAATGAATAAGCCCAAGATTGGAACCGTGTTTTCCCGGGTTTGGACGCCGATATTCATGATGGTGATGTGGTTCCTCAGGGGAATGACTGGAATAAGTGGCTGAATTTACTAAGTGTTGGTTATTTCAACGTGTTGAAATGGAAGTTACCCCGGCTCAGGTCTTAGTTTGGTGTGTGAATCAGCGTGAGAAATGCAACTGCAAAAAGTACTTTCATTAATAAGAGTTGTTCTTTACAATAGGCTAACTCGGGGTGATGAACACTAAAAAGTGCACATTTATTAAAAGAAAAATTAATCATTTTACACTTATAGTTTCATTAATCCATATTTGTAAAATAATAATTAAATTTATGTTTTATATATTTTTATTGTGATTTTTATCTTTTATATAGGTGAAATAATACTTTGGATGCATATATTGAAAAATGGACTTGACATATAATACTTTGGATGCATATCTAGAAAAATGGACTTGACATTTGAATTTTGGAGGCCAGAAATTTAATAAGGCGTTCTAACACTGTACAACTTCAGAAATTCCAACCTTATGCAATGTTTGTATTTTAGCCATAACTTTTTACTCCGATATCAGATTGAAATGATTCTAGTTTCAGATGAAAGAAGACGCAAAGATCTACAACTTTATTGTTGACAAGATTTTCTAATTTTGAAATTTTCAAGACTGAAATTAACAAAGAAACCAAAATATGTTATATGTAAAAGTCATTGTTAAATAAACACAAATATATATTTGGTGGTTTGTCACAACTCCACCAAACATGGTCCATGTTTGGTGGAGGCAATTACAATCGAATTATAATTGCATTCTCAAGAGGTGAGAACACTATACAAATAGAGGTGCTTTGCACCTTTTCCTCAGCTCGAATTCCATAGTCTTCTCTGAAAATTTGTGGAGTTCTAACTCTTGTGTGTTTTATTTTTTAAAAAAGCTTTCTTGTAATTTCATTTACTTTCAGTAATAAAATTATGTGTATTTTTATTCAAATCATGAGTAGCTAATTTTGTCATGCTGGGGTAAAATGTGGAGCTTTTAATATGAAAATTTAGATTAATCTCATTTATATTATAATATATAAATTTTAATCAAATGATTAATATTTAATTTAATTCTGGATTAATTATTGACAAACTTTGTTACCGCCTACATGATTGGTTTTATTTATTTGGCATAATTGAGTACCTAACTGGACTTGTTATAGACAAAAGTTATCACCGCCTTTATGGCTGATTTTATATGTTTTGGCATAATTAATTCCTGAAATAAATTAATGGGTAATAATGACAATTTATATATTATAAGTGAGATTTCTAAATTTGAAATATTAAAAGTGGATCCCCTAACCCCAACAGTTTATTTTATTGTTGCAGTCCAATTTTAAAATTTCCAATCACTTCAAACATCTCAATCTTTTTATTTTCACTCAAATTATTATTTTATTCTACTAAATCTATTCCCTATGGATCAACCCTGAACTTACCGAGTACTTTGACACTCTTATACTTGAGAGTAAAGAATCACTTTTTGAGCGTGTCAAGTTTTTGGCGCTGTGTCGGAGAATATAATTTAGTAGATAGAATAATAATTTAACATCCTTGCATATTTTTTCTTTTCTTTTTTTAATATTTTATTTTATTTTGTATTTATTTTGTTTGTATTTTTTATATCTCATTTTTAACACTACATTTGTGTTTTTTTATTATTTATTTTAACTTTTTTATTTTGTATTATTTGTTTTTGTATTTTTATATCTCATTTTTAACACTACATTTGTGTTTTTTTATTATTTATTTTAACTTTTTTTTCTTTCGTTCACTTATTTATTATTTTTTCTTTTTATAAGTATTTCATTTACATTTTTAAATTTTAGCAAATAGTCTGCATTTAGGTTGCATGAGACATTGGTCTCGATCATCTAACGGTAGATTAAATAGAGAGTCTCCACCACCTTCATCGTCAGTCAAAATGGCCGAGAACCAAAATGAAAATCCATCAGCTCGAGTTGAAAACCCAGTTGATCAGGAAGAAAATGAGTCTCAACATGACGATCTGATGGAATCGCCTTTTGGAGGGTCAGGATTGAGCAGATATTTAGGACGGCTGGGGAGTGCTTATGGTCTGGGTTGGCTGTGGAACACTTGAAGTTTAGGGTGCAGTGGTCGGTTCTTGGCTTGTTTGGGGGGCACTTGAGGGCCCGGGAGGGGGAGCAGATGCATGTGTTGATTTTCGCCTGGCTTCTGGCGGGATCAGGGTGGTAACTTATGGACAGGAGCTACTGGACCCGCCCCCTAACAATATGGATGGGGCTCTTGAAACCAGACATTCCTGCAAACAAAAGGCTTCCCTAAAGATGCCTTCTCTAAAGACCCTCGGCCCAGAATCACTTGTCCTTGAAAGTCTTGTTGGGAGATTGGTGATGATGTAAGGGATCCCGACATGGGTGGAAAGGTAATACCAATCCTTGTACTCTTTTGGGTTGACATTCATTCGGTACAACATTTTCAGCTCAAAGGTGGTCAGCTTTCTTAGACCGGATCGACTCCAAATCACGTAGAGGGCGATCAGTACCCTCCATCCATTCAGCTTCAGATTCATGGCTTCCAGCATCCTTGTGAAGTACTTTTGCATGGACATGCGCAACTCCATGTCAAAGAAGGTCATGCATACCCCACTTGGTTGTCGTAGAGGCGGCTCGCCTGATCCTATTCATTGGGGACACGTAGGCTGATGGCTTTGGGGATGTCGAACCTCTCCCTCAATTGATGTATATCAGCCTCGGTTATTGTTGAAGCCTTATCCATGTCAAGGTTTACGAAATCAAGTTCGAGATAATTTGGCTCGGGTCGGGGCACCCTTCTATAGTAAGGTTATTCTCCTATATAGATAGTCTCACTAATGGGCGGCATGATATGAGGCAAGGTATCAAGAGGTGTAAGAGAGGAAGTCTTCGAGTCAGACATTCCTGTCAAGACAAGACCCGGGGTGGAATGTTAGTTCACAATTATGATTAATTTTATGGTTATTGGAGTTTACACTAAAGCGAGGGTTACTGTGTCATCATCCCTACCAAGTGGCCAACCCTAAAAAGGCTCCAAGCACACTGATAATGGCAAAACAGTATGTTTGCAGAGCATAACCAATGCAAACACACCCACAAAGAACCCAAAAACACATGCCTCTTTATATCTAACCAAAACTAAGAAAAACACACTCGTATACACCCGCAAACAACAGAAATACTCCCACATAAGTAAATCCACCCCTCATACTTCCATTAACATAAAAAAACCCATAACAAGCAACAAAAACACAAACACGAACTGGCCATGCCAGCAAGCCGTTTCATTATTGCAAATAGAAACATGAACATGGAGAAAAAAATAGTAGGGGTCTTACTTGTGAAGCTAAAGATGATGATGAAAAACGCTTGAGGTGTTGAATGTACGAAGTTGCAGGAAAAAAGTGTGAGCTCAGAGATTTCTTTGAAGAGTATGAAGTGGTAAAAGAAGGGTTTGGAAGAGATATAGCCTTTAAATAGGTTGCTCGGGCTGATTTCAGCCGTTGGATTGAGGCTGATGGGCAAGATCACCTCCAAGTGTGGTGAATATCTCAGCCATTAAATTCAAATGAAAGGCTTAGATTGAAGCTACTGTTTTAGTAGGGCACATCTGTCATTGGTTTTGATGCGCAAGCCGTGAATGCCCGACACTTGGCATCTCAGGGAGACGAAATAAAGAGGCAGCCTAACAGACATGACATACATTTAAGGAAGACCATTAAGGTTTGATAACTTCCTAGAGTCATTTAGAAGCCTTAGAAAGAATTTTCAACTAGCGGTGAAAAAGGCAATCATTATAAAAAAATGAATCTTTGGCGATACATATTCCTTCGCGACCTGAGAGACGTGGCAGTATGGATATTTAAAGGCTAAAACTCGATGACATGAGCACAATCTAAACCTTTATTATATTTCCCGATATCAACTCACCAACTCGTTAATACCGAGAACTAGGGGACAAATGTTGATTGTGGTTTTCAGACCCGGGGAACGCTGAAGCCTGAAGAATGGTATAATGGGTTTTGAGGTCAACATGTGGAGGCCTAAGGTCCTTGCGAGGATGAGAAATCAGATGAATGACTTGAGCCTGTAGTACAAAGGAACACATGAGGAAAAAACTCGTTGAAGAAGATATGTTGGGATACCGACCCCACATGATGAGAAGGTATCAGATTCGACAGCACTTAAGCATTCGTAAAGTCTGACCCGAGGTGGTCCCATGATTATCGACCCGACCAGGTAAATAAGCAAGGATGAGTATCCAGCACAATTCCTCTTGGCACGCTAACCCAGAGACCGAGGTTGAGGTTGTAGTATCTTATGCTTATGTATGAATTACGTAAGCCGTATATGAAATTTTCAGCCTCCAGAAGGCTAATATGATGGGAGTTGGTCAGAGACTTTCCTTCTGACACACAGAATAGTGTTGGAGTAGTTGAATTGCAGGATATCACATGGGCATAACGTGTAAAAGAAGATAAATGTGGGAATGATGGCTTTTTGTTGACAGATAGTGGTTGAGTCATAAGACCAGAGCTACTGTTTGCAGAGCAGTTGAGGAAAAAGAGCATGGGCGACAGTGACAGGCTGACATGAGTTGACGTCATGAGTTAGTGTAATAGTAGATTTAGAAGCCTATATAAGGGGGTTGAAAGCTCAGATTTAAGGGTTAGCATTTTCTATATTCCACAACGTATAAAAGAGATCTAAAAACCTTAGTGATGGAGAGAGAAAACTGGTCAGTCTTGACCCGAGCTCGTACTAAAATTTCATTTCTTTGCACTTGTGGATGTAGGTTGGAGTCACTCTCCGTCGAACCATGTTAAACCTTCGATTTATCTGTGATTTTTCTGTTTGCTTGCCAAGTTTGTTTTGTTTCCCAACTAACCAAACAAATTCACTATTTGAGGGAGGTTTATTGGAGGAGTAAATTTCTTGAAATACTTTTGGAACGAAAAATAACTGTCAACAAGAGTGCCATCGAATAAATTAATGGGAGTCATGGATTTTGGGAATTTGATTCATTGAATTGAATATTAAGAGTGTTTATGACTGAATTTATTGAATTGATAATATTTAGTTTTGAAAATTTTCAATTCTTAATTCACTTATCTATTAAGTTATTTAGGTTATATATTACGAGAATTTCAAAGTAAGCATTTTTTTGTATAGATTTCATCATGTAAGTGTAGATATTCCTACGATCCATCAAATCACATTTTCAATCCACATAGTTTAAATTGAATGCCCTAAGAAAGTATGAGATCATTTACCTTATGTAGATTATTGACTTGTTAATAGATTTCTCTCATATGTAGTTGGGCTTTGTTATACCGTTCGGCCTAAAGGCTGCTCTTCTATCCTCTACTAACATTTATTCTCTTTTTAGTGGGATAGAATATCTTGTAAGTTAGTGTTCCGACGCCTAAGTTAATATTTATTATCTGATAAAATGATTGAAGGGTTTTAGTAAATTTATCTTTTATAAGTCTATTTCTTTCATTTCAATGGGTAGAGATCCAATCTTTTATTCCTATTTTAATCTTGTATTTATAAACTTTTCACATAAAGAAATATTGATTATGCTCGTTTGTTAGTTTAACTGAGAAATGATTATTTCATTAATCCAACTTTGTCATTAGCTATAATTATGAGTTCCACTAAAGTACTTTAGGGTTTTGTACTTTATTCTGGAATCTACTCTCTTCAGAGTACACTCTCTTCGAAAGGTGTTTTCTTCGGGTGAGTTCTTTCCGGAGTGGTATGTGTCCATCATGTGTGATGTGATTTTTCCAAAGTTAGGGCATTCCCGAGTTTTATTATTCTACACATGATTAGTTCATTTTATATAACTGTAACACCCCGCCAGAGGCAGGATACTATCGACAGGAGAAATGATTGATCCATCTCCATAAGCCTATAAATTTACAAAAAATCTGGCATGATGTATCATAAAACTGGATAACTTGGATCTCAGTCCAACATCAAAACGAACCTGAAATAAACATCATATATCAAAATGGACCTCAAGTCCATACCTACACATCAAAATCGTAACCTAAGGGCTCCACGCCTGTAACATCTATTAACACTCAAAGGCTCTGCCTACAAAATCATAAGAAATCAAAACATTTACTTAATATTTACAAACAACATGCTCAGCACGACAAATAATTTAATAAATCAAATGTCCTAAACTTCTAAAACTTCTCCCAGGACGCTTGCGAGGGTGACTGCCGCTTAGGTGATCCACGTATCGAGCATGACTTCAAAGTTGAAATGGTAGACCCATCTGGTAACCAACCTGCAAAACTAGGAAACTGGTTTGGTGTGAGTTATAAAACTCAGTAAGTAACCATGCTAGTATTATAACAAACAAGTCAAATATAAACTTCAAACAAACAAATCAAACATATCAGCAGTTTATCAGAATTACTAAATTGTTACAAGTTCATATTTTATTAACTTATTATTATCCTTCATACTTAACCCATGTCAAACTTTCATATTTACATATCTACATATGTGCTAATCTAATAGCTAACATCCAAAGCATACAAAGCAAAACATGAATACCATTGAGTACATCGTTTAATATCAAATACATTTCAATCACATGAAACATGAAGTCATACATATATGTACTTTTATCAAAATTATCTATATTTGAAATATCATTAAATCGGTAACTCAAGCAAATTATTTTCTATTCGGATACAACTATCTTCAATACCAAAACAAACTTACTTTAACTCGTGACAAACTTTCTTCAATACCAAATACCTTATGATAACTTAAATTTCGTATCTCTTTCACAATATACGTATATACAATACAAACTTAGCAGATACATTTTATAGCATCTTATGGTCACATCGGTTTACATGTCATTCTTTCATTCCATGCACACATACACCATCCATACATATCACATGATCCATCATACATACACATATACTCAAGCATACACAACAGTCAAGGCATCCAGGAACACACCATCAAGACATCACATACATATGAGCTGGCTCACACATACAATGTTCATATGAGACTCATTACCTATTTTAGAATAGGTATGAGATGAATGTCATCCGAACGGATTTCCTAACCAGCTCTGCTACTACACCACGAAATCATTAACCAATTAAACATACACACATGTATACATATCACGTGTCGTAAACTCATTACACGATTTCTCATACACAAACATATACATGACAAACATTGCTTAATCATTCATAATCGTCATACACATACACATACGTTTTTATATATATATATATATATATATCAAACATATGAATATACTTATTACTTCGAATTCCGATACCATGACCTTTACAATCCTCACATTCTTTACTTATCAATCAACATTCACCATTCATATACGTATCCAATCAATCACGAACTTCCATCACTCGGAAAAGACTTAGCCTATACCAACTCAACCTCTATACCGCTAAATCGTATACATTAATCAATTACAAACTTATCCCAATGACGCACATCTACACGTACTATTACGAATTCTGAAGTCATAACTTATTTCCTTTACTGATCTCTTATACCCAAATCATACATATCCAATCATCTCATACATATACAAATACACGGTCATATACTTATACACATGCTTATACATACTCATACATTTACTTACATGAATATATATTAATACCGATTCATACACTTCTATACATCTATACATATACATAAACATTAAGCTCACTTCATGTCTCACTTCATATCATATCAATAATAAGGATCCATACCTGTGGTAGTCGATTATCCTAACCATACGTGATCTCGAACTTCGTTCTCAAAAATATACCTTAACTATCGTCTTTTAACTTAACATGTCAATCATATATATAATCAAACACGAAATCACCAATTTAAGTTCTCATCGCATGGGTTACTTACCTGGATTCGCAAGTACTCCAGGTCCTAGTCACATCTGTCAAAACAAGTGGTGAAATACCGTCAAGAACACGCTTACGAAGTTCTCGACTAAACTACGATAAAATCTCTGATCTTTCCAAAACAATCAAATCAAGTCCGTTTTCAATATTTTCAGTTCCATTACTCTTAAAATATCATTACAAACTATTTCAAATCACTAGTGCACTTAAATCCTCAGTTTACGTATTTTTGAAAAATCTTTCGAAAAAGTTTCCGCAAACACTACGGAAGGGTCCCGAACCCTCCGAACCTACCCAGATTTATCCAAACATGTTCATAATATCATATTTAACTCATAACTATCATTAAAATCAAAACATATCATTATACCCAAAAACTTACTTTTACCAAAACTTGCATATTCTATCGGATCGAGCAAACTCATTTCGTTTTCACTCGAATTTTATCAAATGTTTATATTCATTATACTTATACCCAAACAATTAAATTTATATCAATATGCTACTCTACGAAGCTATGGGAACTTCCGAATATTTATCGAAAAACTTGAAATTTGTGAATTTTAACTAGGAGGTCTTACCGAGATTTCGAGGGCATATACAAACTCCAAATGATCCCACGAACACGCTGGAATCGACGGAATTCCAATCGAAGCTACTGTTGACCATGAGTTACTATTCATCGAAATCATCCTTCCTCATTTCGCGTGCAACCGTGTATGGAATGAAAAATCCATTACCGCCAAATTGTAGTACTCTCCGAGAGCTTCAATTTGGTGGGTGGCTCAGGCCGTGAAACGAAGCGACGAGATGGGATCAGAAAATCCATGTGCCGCATGTTTCTCTTCTTCCTCTCGTCGTTGCCGGCGTCCTGGGGGCTGCTGTCAGCCACCACAAGGTGGAGGGGTGGCTGACGCACCCCCCTTGCTGATCGCACCGGCCGGCGATGGCCTGCAGGCCGCCAGCGTGACCAGCAACACCAAGAACGAGTTTTTGGGGACATGGGTGCGTGTGGGGGAAATATGATATGTTTTACCATTTTTGCAATAAGCAAAAACAATGGGGTATTTATAGAGAAGTTTCTGAAATTTACATTCAGACCCCCGAAAATTGCAATTAGACCCCTATCATGGAATTTTCTCGAAAAATCACATTTTAAGCCCTTCTGATGTAAATTTTGAAAAGTGTTCAACATGAAAGTTGTTCGTCTCGGAAAAAGAATCTAAAAGCTCAAGAATCAGCTCAATCGGAGTTCGTTTGAAAGTTTTATAGCCGAAACAATAAACTTTTACATGTATAATGATAAAATCAGAAATCACGTAACCGGTTCTCGAAACCACGCGTTTGAATCCACTCTATATTATATTTACAATGGTAGGGGCCGTTATATAGGCTACATAGAAAACCAAAATAGGAAAAAACTAATACTAATAATGGAAACAAAATAAAGTCATAAAACCTAAGGATTTTAAGAATTATATCTTGGAGATTGATTCCATAATAAAGAGATAATATGTCCTTAATAATATTCTCATAATAATATTTTCTTAACAATAATATTTCCTTAACACCCCCCCTCAAACTTAAGCTGGTAACGAAGGAGCAAGCTTGAGGTTGCATCTTGAAATCGGAGAGCGGAGTTCTGAATCAGGAAATCTTGAAACTTGGAGCTTGAGATACTTGATGAGCTTTAACCTACGAAGCCCGAAGGAGGGAGCCGAAGCCCAAGAGGGAGCTTTAACCTAGGAATCCTGAAGGGGGAGCCGAAGCTCAAGAGTATGCCAAAGCCTGAAAGCTTTAACCTGTTGGGGTTTTGGCGCGGGCGCAGCGGAAGCTCGCGGTTCAGGTGAAATCGTAATTTTAAAACTTTTTAAATTACTGAATAAATTATTCAATATCCAATATGAATAATTCATTCATATTTCACCTAAACATATTTATTCGATATCAAATAATGACATAAATAGTTAAGAAACATCACAAAACTTTCACGAAAATGTTTTTCCGCAAAATGGCATAAAACACGTTTTTGACCGAACCGACTACCCAATGCACATGGGGGCTGCCCAGGTCAGCCCAAAAAGTACTAGGGAAGTTCATGGGCTGCCCGAACAGTGACCAACTTATTGTTTGGGTAGCCGTCACTCGGTTGGCTCAAAAGTCACCCGGTAACGCAGTTTTTCGCCATTTTCGCATATTTCAACTCTGAAACAGTTTACGGTAATTGTTCCAATACCCAAAACACATCCAATATATTTATATGACATAATTTTCATCACCAAATTTTTTTTTTCCAGATCTGATCTAGAAATAAAAAATATCATTTTTTCATGCTTTAATCCAATTTTCTTAACATTAATCACATTAATCACAACACCAATCCAAGCCACCACCAATGACTCACCCAAGAACAATTATAGGCATTACAAGAGTGGTCATAACACTCTAGAATGGCAACATATCATCAAATGATCAAATTGAACTAATATTACAATAATATCATTCAATTTAACTTCACACATGCAATAAGCCTCCAAATCCATCCTCTAAATAAAAAAAGCCCCAATTTCTAAGAAGTAAAGAACCCTAGAACCATTCTAGAAACTCAAGAACAAGAAACTAATTTTCTAAACTTAAGAATATTAAAGATTACCTCTTCATCTTCAACTTTCCTTGAGTTTTTTCTTGATTTTTCTTCAATTTCTTCCTTGTTTCATCAAACAAATTTGGAGAGTATTTGAAGGATCATATTTTCGGCCATGGATTCCCTTGGAAGGGAAAATAAAATTTTTTACCTTAAAAAATTGTAATGACCGACTTTGATAAGGGTATTTTGGTCAATTTATCTTGATTAATCTAATTAATTAATAATAAGCTTTAATTTGACAAATCAAATTTGTACACTTAAAACTTAATAAAATCAGGCCTTGTAGCCAATAATAATCAAGCATATTGCATAACATTTATGTAATATAGATATGATTTAATTATTCAAATATTTAACATTTAAATATCTAAATAATTAATTAAAATAATTATTATTATATATGTATTTTTATTTACATTAAATAACAAATACATATATTAATGGTTGTGTCAAAGTATCATTTGAAAATTAATTAATATGTATCAAATCAAATTTTGTATCAAATAAAAATACACATTAATTATTAATTGACCAAAATTCCCTAAAACATGTGTTTTCGTTCAACTGTTTAAACGATTCGAATTAAATCATTTAATCCGATGAAGTATTATAAATAATGCCCAAGTGCTCAACGAGTACACTTCATATTGTGAGACTCTCCAAGTTTAGGTTTATCCGTTACGAAATCCAATTTCGTGTCCGTAATTCACCCACTCATGAATTATGACGATCACAGATAATCTCGCTAAACTATGCAAGTCGAGGTCATTGCATACGTATAATCCCTCAGTCACAGACTATCCATATTATACCTGGGATATAGATAAGAACGTCAAATCCTTATGGTATAATATAGTCGACTTTCAAATTTACGATCTCTAAATAACACTCGGAACTTTCTTCCGAAGTTATACCACGGCCATGGATTTACTAGATCGCAAACACATGTAGGATACCTATGCCATGTACACAGGACTGACGGATTCTATCTTGATACACACTGGATATCATGAGCATCAGTCCACACCCAACGAACATGCGGAGGTCTGATATAAATAGATCAGTGAAATGACTGCCATCAAAGTGTAGAGGATAACTCATATATCCACTGTGGTATCTCAAGTCGGAGGACCACTATTCTCGCTCAACTCGAGAAGATTCCTATTGACGTTAATGTACCATCTATTAGGAAATCTTCAATGAGTCGTTTAGTGTTTATCAAATAAATACCTACATGTCTATACGAGTCTCCCGAGACTCATGGTTCATTGGGATTAACCATCGGACCAAGTCACGATATACGATATATACTGGTCTCAACGGATTTTACTAACAGACCCGTGTTAGTAAATCTTGACCATGAACTTTATTTAAGGATATACAATTTATAGTGACGCTTCCCAATGTCAATTACAAACTTTGTTGTAACTGCGCACTACGTTTTAAATCCTAGGGTCTTTGTCTAATATACACGTATCACTAAATCAGATTTAGTAAGTGCTTATCAAATAAACACCTACATGTCTATACGAGTCTCCCAAGACTCATGGTTCATTGGGATAAACCATCGGACCAAGTCACGATATATGACATGTACTGGTCTCAGCGGATTTTACTAACCGACCCGTGTTAGTAAATCTTGACCAGGAACTTTATTTAAGGATATACAATTTATAGTGACGCTTCCCAATGTCAATTACAAACTTCGTTGTAACTGCGCACTACGTTGGAAATTCTAGGGTATTTATCTAATATACATGTATCATTAAATCAGATTTAGTTTCAATCCAATCATAATTAGATATCTAATCGTAATTAGA
Organism: Zanthoxylum bungeanum; assembly: GCA_019454045.1. Classification (NCBI taxonomy): domain Eukaryota; kingdom Viridiplantae; phylum Streptophyta; class Magnoliopsida; order Sapindales; family Rutaceae; genus Zanthoxylum; species Zanthoxylum bungeanum. The sequence goes on along the minus strand of SKCR01021777.1, from coordinate 109,398 downwards.
TCGAATATGTATATAAAAGACAAGAGGTTCTACCATTAAATAAGTAATATTATGGAAAAAAGGAATTGTTCGTATTCATGAATCGGATAAAAATACGATCCGGATTGGCACTCCGAGCACCAACCCTAACAATTTCTCCCACTCGCTCTAGTGCCTATCCACGGTATCATATACACATCTAAATGTGTATCACATACACATGGCCCTCAAGAGCTCACCTAGCACTCAAAAGGTAGGCAACAACAAGTAAGCCTGCTATAGCAAATTGAGTTTGTCCAACAAACCCGATCGTTTCCCTTAACTATCATCATTCATATTTTGTAGAACCTAAGTTCCACATCAATATGACTCAGATGCGATATCAATATTGTGTTATATCTATTAAGTTATCTATGTATTTATAGATCAAATCTAAAACACGATGTAGACAACCGCAAACACAATACTAATATCAAAACTTCTAATCTATAAGGTCACTATGCAACTTCATAAGTTACAACTAATTCTACTAATTCAGTAGAATCAACGGTGACACTCCCACTGCATCTTTTCTGACTTTATATGACATAGACCATCTAATGTCATAATTAGACTCAAAAGTAATTTGATTCTAATGGTTGCGGACTATATCTCCATGAATTAGAAGCTCGTTCTTAATATCTCAAAGATCACAAAGAACATATTTCAAGATCCATCCTATGGTCTATAGGGTATCAAAATAACTCGTAACAATTACGATTAAATCAATATCTTTAATCGTACATAATAAAGTATTCATTATGTCATCATCACATGATACATAAGATTGATTAGACATTCTAATCAATTTCTCTTTCGAAAAATGAATCATCCTTTATGAAAGACGAATACTATATATAAGACACATACTAACTGTTAAACAGTTATACTAATTATCATACATATAGCCTTGTTGTGTCTTTATTAGATCATATCTAATGCACGACTAATGAGAGTATCTCACAAGTCTCTTAGTTTTATATCTTATATAAAACTTTATATCGAATATAACAGAAACTACTCCCACTGCTTTCAGGAGTAAAGAAGACTTAAGTAAACTTTTTACCTCACAAATATCTCATTATTACCTTAATAATAATAATGTCGTTAGGATATATAACACTAGAAAGAAATTTGTACGCTCCCACTGACCCTATTATCAAATATGTATTCTCTATGCTTTGATAAAATCATACAATCTAACTGTATCAAAATTAGAGAACACAGATTTTTCGGAAAGCTCACATGAGTCTACAATAGGCTTTATAAGCTAGTAAATCAAACTGTGATCCTAGTAGAATATAAACTCTAGGGCAATTCTAGAATGAAATCTTCAAACAAAGAAACCACGACGAATCTCTCAATCGAAGAAACCACTCAAGAATGCCATTTTGCATTCTTCAGCTAAAATACACAGTTTAATATCAACATTAACCAACAGATCATTAATTGTTCAAATTCTGTGACTAGAGACAGGTTTTCTCAAAATATACAATAGATTGCTGAGTATAACCTTTCTCAATGTCCTACTATAAAGGTCAAACCTTTAATAAGCTCACTTTGCTTTTGCTGTGCAAACAATTTGCACATTTTATGAACAATTCATAACGAAAGCCCAATCAAGTTCAAAACTTGATCGTAGTAAGCTACGAACAATCTTAGATCTATTTTTTAACGCTAATTTCTAAAATCGATATCAAATATCGCTCCAACTATAAGTTATATGATAATTTTCTCAATAAGAAAACAAGAAGAATCATTAAGTATTAAATACTTCGCAAATGATTTTGACATCCCATTGGACTTATATGGAAGCTGTCTAATGGTCTTTTCATCTTATTAATTTCCATTTATAGTTTATCACTATAATATTTGACTTCAATAAGTCAAGTCTTTTCCACAATTATTAACATCTGATGTTACTTACCAAGTAATAAAATAATTTTATTACCCGGGATCGTAGAAAAGATATTCTATCAAATAGAATATAATATTTTATTAAATAGAATAAATGATAAACTTTTACTTGTACCTTCAAGGCGCAAGTACTTTCAATTATATAACTATTATACAAAAGAAAGATTCAAATCTCAACCTTTTAAGATTCAAATTTTCTACTTATACATATCATATACGTAACTGTAGAAACTAATGGAACCTTAATTAAAAAGATGAATTAGTGTTACTGGAGCATATCCCCAAGAGTATTGAAAACTAATTCGGTCACACTCAATATCAAACGAATCAGATCATATACGATTCGATTTCTCCCACTGATCAATTCCATCACGATGGAATCGTAGAAGAATATATTGAGTAAGAATCACATTCATTAAATAACATTAGAATTAATAGCTATAAATTCATATGTTTGATCATATCAAATATCCTTGAACAATTCAAAGACTCACGACAATTTGTTTTTTTTAAAAAATAGTTTTCAACACACTTCAAATAGAATATCTTTGAACCATTAAAAATATTCTATCCGTGTTTCATCAGAAACATATTGAATGTCCTCGAACCATTCAAGACGTTCAATATATATTCTTTTAGAAATACGTAACTAAGTCATGACAATTCAATAACTACGTTACGAAGTAAAGAAAACTATCCATGACAATTTATAATTCATTAAACTACATACTTCCAAAGTATTAGTTTAATAAATATGTGGTCCAATGACGATCATTGGTTAAATGAGATTTAATCACATCCTGAATACAATATTAATTAAATGGATAATGATATATGGTGTGATCTCGTATCAGACCATCCTTTACCATACGGAATAAGCATATAATGATTATGTGATAAACTCTCATAAAATATTGTTCTAAGTTATTTAGTTAACCGAATATTTTTCTTAATGCTTATCTTTTTATCAATGACACTACTAGTCATATTAAAATATGTAACAACTGTTTATATAGAACAAGTAACTATCCAATACTCACAGGTTCTGATATCAAATGTCAAAAACAATCATTAAACACTATTTTAAATAACTAGACATGAGATCTGGTATTCAATATCTACAGTTGTCGTATTGTGAGAATCGATATTCTCTATACACAACAATACACATATTCTTTCTTAAGCTCTATAATTTGCCTTCAATTATTCACAACAATTGCAAATAATTGATTAGCAAACTGTGTCAAACACGTGACTTCTAAAAGTCACTAAAGCCAAGAAACGTCATTATAAGATAAACAAATACCTAATAGAGTTCTCTTAATGCCAGTCAAGAATCTCGAGACATGAACTAATTCACGTCAATTCTTACCGCACAAGAAACTATTCTCTCTAGAAAATTATATCCTAAAACAGATATCTATTTAGATTACCTATCGTGACTTAGCAACTAAGTCACTAACCATCTTGATTTTCAAGAAAATCGGAATAACAGTTCCCGATGGTTTTGACTAATCTAACAATATCCAAGTCTACTAACATTCTAGAACCTATTCTAGAAATTCACAACCATAAGTGAAGTCAGAAAACATATTCAAATAATATGCATGCAGTGAATTAGAAGTTTAATTCTATTAACAATATAGAAATAAAGGAAAAACAAAAGCAGCAATTTCCATAACATTACAAACTGCTTTAGTTATGAATTTTTAACCCAGCAGTGTCTCCCACTACTTTACGTAATACCGTAATCCCCAACGGAAAATGGGAATTCAATAATTAAATCGAAATCCATAGTGAGAAGTGGACCCCATGAATATATTTCGACTCACAGCTTTGGCACGATCTCGCCTACGTATATTCATTAGGTAGACAACTCATTGTCAATCACACTCATTTTGACTCCTGATTTTGGTCCTAACCGTTTCTCGTTATGACAGCTTTGGCACGTTCACAAGGAGGCGTATCAAGGCTTCACTTGCCAATGACAAACTCAAGCTACCGATGTAGTCCTGACAGCTTTGGCACGTTCAGGATTTCCACTTTCACTTGAATTTATCTAGTATCAAATATACATCCGGCATGGATAAACTTCTATCAACTAGACCCTCACTGCTTTGGCACTTTCTCGGATGCAGCTATAGAAAGATACCCATAAATTGTATTGACAAGACAGACCAAGAAACATGCATCCAATACATGTCACTTTACTGCCATATTTAAGGGGGGATATTCCTCAAGAAATCATTACTCTACATCAAATGCAGAATTTAATCTAGACCAATTTCTAAACAGTTCAATTCTACCTTAGAAAACATAACTTAACTTAACCATTAAATTTATGTTACGTTTCCCGTTAGCGTAGAACTAAAAGTCAAGAAACATCTAAATTACATGCATGTGCAAACATCAAAATTGGATTATATATCATATATCAAGCATGAAAAATATAATGGATGAAGGATCAGACCTGCTCTGATACCATTTTTGTTGGGGTTTTGGCCCGGGTGCAGCAGAAGCTAGTGGTTCAGGTGAAATCGTAATTTTAAAACTTTTTAAATTACCGAATAAATTATTCAATATCCAATATGAATAATTCATTCATATTTCACCTAAACATATTTATTCGATATCAAATAACGATATAAATAGTTAAGAAACATCGTGAAACTTTTACGAAAATATTTTTCCGCAAAATGACATAAAATACGTTTTTGACCGAACTGGCTACCCAATGCACATGGGGGCTGCCCAGGTTAGCCCCAAAAGTACTAGGGCAGTTCATGGTCTGCCCAAACAGTGACCAACTCACTGTTTGGGTAGTCATCACCCTCACCCGTAAACGCCGTCTTTCACACATTTTCGCATATTTTTTCAACTCCAAAACAGTTTCCGGAATTGTTCCAATACCCAAAACACATCAAATACTTTATATGACATAATTTTCATCACCATAAAAATAGTTTTTCCAGATCTGATCCAGAAAGTAAAAATATCAATTTTTCATGCTTTAATCAAATTTTCTTAACATTAATCACATTAATCACAGCACCAATCCAAGCTACCACCAATGAAGCACCCAAGAACAATTATATGCATTACAAGAGTGGTCATAACACTCTAGAATGATAACATATCATCAAATGATCAAACTGAACTAATATTACAATAATATCATTCAATTCAACATCACACATGCAATAAGCCTCCAAATCCATCCTCTAAATCAAAAAGCCCCAATTTCTAAGAAGTAAATAACCCTAGAACTATTCTAGTAACTCAAGAACAAGAAATAATTTTCTAAACTTAAGAATATTAAAGATTACCTCTTAATCTTCAACTTTTCTTAAGCTTTTCTTGATTTTTCTTCACTTTCTTCCTTGTTTCATCAAACAAATTTGGAGAGTATTTGGAGGATGATATTTTTGGCCATGGCTTCCCTTGGAAGGGAAAAGAAAATTTTTTACCTTAAAAAATTGTAATGACCGACTTTGATAAGGGTATTTTGGTCAATTTGTCTTGATTAATCTAATTAATTAATAATAAGCTTTAATTTGACAAATCAAATTTGTACACTTAAAGCTTAATAAAATCAGGCCACTTGTAGCCAATAATAATCAAGCATATTACATAACATTTATGTAATATATATATATATTTAATTATTGAAATATTTAACATTTAAATATCTAAATAATTAATTAAAATAATTATTATTATATATGTATTTTTATTTAGATTAAATAACAAATACATATATTAATGGCATGTGTCAAAGTCTCATTTGACAATTAATTAATATGTATCAAATCAAATTTTGTATCAAATACAAATACACATTAATTATTAATTGACCAAAATTCCCTAAAACATGTGTTTTCGTTCAACCGTTTAAACGATTCGAATTAACTCATTTAATCCGATGAAGTATTATGAATAATCTGTATTATTCATAACGCTTTGCCCAAGTGCTCAACTAGTACACTTCATATTGTGGGACTCTCTAAGTTTAGGTTTATCCGTCACGAAATCCAATTTCGTGTCCATAATTCACTCACTCATGAATTATGACGATCACAGATAATCTCGCTAAACTATGCAAGTCGAGGTCATTGCATACGTATAATTCATTCGTCACAGGCTATCCATACCTGGGATATAGATAAGAATGTCAAATCCTTATGGTATAATATAGTCGACTTTCAAATTTACGATCTCTAAATAACACTCGGAACTTGCTTCCGAAGTTATACCACGACCATGGATTTACTAGATCAAAAACACGTGAAGGATACCTATGCCTTGTACACATGACTGACGGATTCTATCTTGATACGCACTGGAAATCATGAGCATCAGTCCACACCCAACGAACAGGCGGAGGTCTGATCTAAATAGATAGGTGACGTGACTACCATCAAAGTGTGGAGGATAACTCATATATCCACTGTGGTATCTGAAGTCGAAGGACCACTATGCTTGCTCAACTCGAGAAGATTCCTATTGACGTTGGTGTACCATCTATTAGGAAATATTTAGTGAGTCATTCAGTGTTTATCAAATAAACACCTACATGTCTATACGTGTCTCCCGAGACTCATGGTTTATTGGGATAAACCATCGGACCAAGTCACGATATACGGCATGTACTGGTCTCAGCAAATTTTACTAACCGACCCGTGTTAGTAAATCTTGACTATGAACTTTATTTAAGGATATACAATTTATAGTGACGCTTCCCAATGTCAATTACAAACTTCGTTGTAACTGCGCACTACGTTGTAACTCTTAGGGTCTTTGTCTAATATACACGTATCACTAAATCAGATTTAGTTTCAATCTAATCATAATTAGATATCTAATCGTAATTAGATCGAATATGTATATAAAAGACAAGAGGTGCTACCATTAAATAAGTAATATTATGGAAAAAAGGAATTGTTCGTATTCATGAATCAGACATAAATACGATCCGGATTGGCACTCTGAGCACCAACCCTAACATAACCTACGAAGCTCGAAGAGGGAGCCGAAGCCCAAAAGGATGCCAAAGCCTGAGAGCTTTAACCTACGAAGCCCAAGAGGATGCCGAAGCTAGAGAACTTTAACCTATGAAGCCTGACGGGGGAGTCGAAGCCCAAGAGGATGCCGAAGCCAGAGAGGGAGCGAAATCCCAATAGAGAGTCGAAGCTCGACATAGAGCCGAAGTAAGTGTTGATGAATTTTTCTAAAGTCAGGAAGAAATTTAGCAAGAAAAAGTCAAAATAAAAAAACAAAACAACGTCAAACAGTCACAGTAGCCTTTGAGCATGAAGTCGATTCAACATTGAGCATTAGTTGACCACATAAGAGATGGAGACACCATGTATCGGAAGTCCAATAGTCACAATGATCTTTGCATGCTAGTTCAAGAAAGCTCGTGAGCTCCTCCATCAAATCGCGATCGGTGTTTGAAGAATTGAGAAGTAATTCAACTATCAATGTTCGGAATATTATCCGCATAATTTTAAATTTTCATATTTGAAGAGAATATGAGAGCTCAGAGAAAAAGAGGATCAAGTAGCTGGAAGACCAGACTCGAATATTGGTAAGACCTAAAGCAATAATCATGAAGACCAGGTTATTTTGAGGAATTTGGGTTTTGTGAATTTGGGAAACTTCAGCAATAGAGGGTGGTCGAGTGAAGGTAGCGGTGACAGTGGACAAGGTGGCGCGTGAGGGTCACGATGGTAGCTGTGATCCTCCACGCGCCGATGAGAATCAGAGAGAGTGAAACTATAGAAATTGTAACCTAGTGTCTGATACCATGTTAGATAATGAAAAAAAAAGTCTTGAATTCACTCTATATTATATTTACAATGGTATGAGCCTTTATATAGGTTATATAGAAAACCAAAATAAGAAAGAACTAATACTAATAATGGAAACATAATATAATCATAAAACCTAAGGATTTTAGGAATCATATATTGGAGATTGATTCCATAATAAAGAGATAATATGTCCTTAATAATATTCTCATAATAATATTTCCTTAAAAGGGACGAATCTTTACTTTAAAATATTTCGATCTATCTTCTAACACATAAATTCTGATTTTCGATTACCATCTCTTTCCAAATCCTTAACTTTAATTCGGAAATATTCCTGCACTGTTTCGAAAAAATTCAGGATATTACAATGACGTCAACATAATATGTATTTGAATATCATTTGATGTTTTACTGCGAGTACGGTTCCATTAATAAAGCTTGCTAAACTTAATTGGAATATACGTCATAATAGAGTAGGGTGACTATTTGAGAGATATCATTCTCTGATAACTCAAAAGACCTAATACATTAATACAAATTCGGATTAAGGTCGATTAAAATTATTAGAGCTTGTGTGATTTATGATCAATGACATTTATCGAACTAAATTATAATTTACAATAGTCTCGTTCAAATAATATATCATATATACATACAAAAAAAAATTGTTTAATTAATTTACTTTACTTTATTAACAAATAATGAATTATTACTTCTATATAAATAAAATTTGATTATTCATTAATACACTTAAATTAAATAGTAATACAGAATATCAAAAAATTTAACAACTAAATAATAACAGGGATAAAAGCAAAATGAAATTCATGAATTTGATAGTAAATGTATTATAAATAGTAACATTGCAATATTAATAAATCTAATATATAAATATTAAAAAATTATAATACAATTCATAGTACACCAAACATGATAATATGTGTATAACTTAATATAATGTAATATAACATGTCAAGCGCATTACAACTCAGGGTTGCACATAAAATTTCTTTAGATTTAGGGTTCTAGCCAACCTCCTGTTTAACTGTCACCAAAACCATTTATGTATGATTTATATACAATAGGAATATAAAACTAAATAACTGCCCTAACATATTTGCTCAAACTTCATGCTAACATAATAACATCCACTACAAGAAATATGATTTTTAGCATCCAAAGATTTAGCGTCATCAAGTAAATCATTGCTAAATGTATGATTTAGGCGACGCTAAAATTAATATCTTGCGTCGCTAGAAGAAATATGATTTTTAACATCCAAAAATTTAGCGTCACCGAGTAAATCATCGCTAAATATATGATTTAGATGACGTTAAAATTAACACATCTTGCGTCGCTAGAAGCAACGACGCTAATTTTACAACATTTAGCATCGTCAATATATTTTCGATGCAAAAAATTATGACGTTTAGCGTCGCTAACTAATATTCAACGCTAAATATGAAGAATCGTCAACATTTAGTGTCGAATATTAATAGCGACGCTACATGTCATAATTTTTTGCATCACCAACTATTTTCGACACTAAGGATTACAACATTTGGCGTTGATAACTAATTTCAACACTAAAAACGTAGTAATTTAGCGCCATTACCTAACTTTCGGCGCTAAATATTGTAATATTTAGCGTCGAATATTGGTTGCGACGCTAAATGTATGACATTTAGCGTTGATTTTCTAAGGCGATGCTAAAAAGCCTTCAAAAATACCACATACCTATGACCCCATTCTTCTAGTTATTCAATCTTCTTATTCATTTTTCTTCAAATACCCACATAAAAAAAAAAAACTCATTTCACCATTTTCAACCCCAATCCAACACTAACCTAATTAAGGTATGCATTTTCTCTAATGTATCACTGTTATTGTAGTAATTTGATAACCTATTATGTATTTTTTAGTAAATCCACTAAAATGAGGGTTTAAAATTTAATCAAGCAAATATTTAGTTTATGAATTAAGGTAATTTAGGTATGTATTTTCTCTAATATATCACTATTATTGTAGTAATTTGTTTACCCATTATGTATTTTTGAATAAATCCCCTAAAATTAGGGTTTAAAATTTAATTAGGTAAATATTTAGTTTATAAATTAAGCTAATTAAGGTATACATTTTCTCTAATGTATCATTGTTATTGTAGTAATTTATTTACCCATTATATATTTTTGAGTAAATCTCCTAAAATTAGGGTTTAAAATTTAATTAGGTAAATATTTAGTTTATAAATTGAATTAGTGGTGCATATAATCTCAATTACTCTAATAATTTATTTACCTATTATGTATTTTGAGTAAATCCCCTAAAATGAGGGTTTGAAATTAATTAGTTAAATATTTAATTTATGTATTTAATTGATAGTGCATATAATTAATATATATACTTTTATTTTGGATAAGTATGTATGTATAGGGTTTGATTTTGGATTACTATTTAATTGTTAAGTGAATATATTGTACATACATTAATTTTAATTAATTTATCATTTTTTTTATATTTATGTTGATACAGATAGAATTTGGATGAGTGTGCCCAATAGATTGAGTATCGAATACCGTAAAGGGGTGGAAGAATTTATGAAAACAACGAAATGAGTTGCTGATGCAGAGGGTCGTGTGCGTTGTCCATGTAATAACTATTTGAATAGGAGAAATAAGTATTTGAGCGAAGTTATAGATTACTTATACATGCCAGGAATTTCAGCGACCTATCAAACATGGGTTTATCATGGAGAAAAATACAACTCTGACTCCTAGTATATCCATTTAGAAGCTAGCCAGTTATCATGAGTATCGTCAAGAAAATGATGATGATGACTTGCATGGTTTGATATTTGGTGGAGAAACATCACATCTGGAGCAGAACGATAAACATAAAGTGTTTAGTCAATTATTTGAAGAAGGTAAAAAGATATCATTTGATGGTGCATACATGTCGACTTTGAACTTTGTTGTCAAGCTAATCCATATTAAAATAAATAATGGAATGATAGATAAAAGTATTGATATGATATTAGAGTTACTTGGACAAATGTTGCCAGCCGGCATATCATTGCTAAAATCATATTACGAGTTTAAAAAAATATTACGTGATTTTGGATTGGGGTATGAATCAATACACGCTTGTAAGTATGATCGTATATTATTTTGAGTAGAGTACGAATTCCTTGATAATTATCCAGTATTAGAGAAAATTAGTATAAGATCAGTGTTACTGGGAAGAATATACCTCAAAAGGTGTTGCACTATTTTAAGTTTAGACCTAGACTACAAAAATTATTTATGTTATGTCACTCTGCATCTGACATGAGATTGTATCATGATAAGAGAGTCGGTGATGAAGGCATTCTTAGACACCCTGATGATAAAACTGAGTGAAAAGACTTTAATGATATGTACCCGCATTTCGTTGAGGACCCTCGTAATGTCAGGTTAGGCCTCACATCCTTTTAGAAACATGTATAACTCTTACATCATGTTGTATGTGGTAATTGTACCTTATAACTTACCATTGTGGAAGTGTATGAAAGATCATTTCCTATTCACGTCTTTACTTATACCGGGTCCATGTTCCCCCGATAAAGATATTGATGTTTACTTGAGGCCATTAATTGAAGAGTTATATACATTGTGAAATATCTATGTAATTTCCTATGATGAAGCTACTGAACAATATTTTCAAATGCACGCGGCGTTGCTGTGGACTATTAATGAATTTCCAGCATATGGTTCTCTATCTGGGTGGAGTATTAAGGGTTATATGGCCTATCCAGTGTTTGCAAGTGATACATCTTCACAACGTTTAATGAAAAAGTTTGGATATACGAGCCATAAAAGATTTTTAGACCTTAGTCATCCCTGGAGAATAAGTAAATTGGTTAACGGTCATCAAGAACCTAAAAGCATACCCAACGATTTATCTAGATTTGACATACTTTGCCGACATCAGAGACTCGCAAATACTATGCCCGAGAAGCATCATAATATTAAAGATGCTCATTGTAGACGTCGATCCGAAGAGTTGAATTAGACTAGAATGGGCATTTTCTTCGAGTTAGAGTACTGAGGGAGTCTGAGTCTGCAACATAATTTAGATGTGATGCACATTGAGAAAAAACATAATCGAAAATTTGGTTGGCACCTTGTTGAACATTTCGGGGAAGAGAAAAGTCATTGAAAATGCGCGTTTGGACTTGCAGGATATGAAAATTCACAAAGATCTACACTTGCGCAACGCGGGAACACTCCGAGGTGAGTAGATATATGTTTACTTAACTGTATTTTAATAATATTTAATTACTAATCAATATTTATCGTCTACAGCAAAACAGCAAGAGAGAGGTGCTTCAGCCCCTCCTGATGCTAATTTTTTTCCAGTTCACCAACTGCAATCAAGATAAAGGTTGGGTGAACGCTGTCGTCTGTCAGTGCTATGTAAGTGTTTAATTACATAAATTATGCACAATTTCAATATTTTCTACTACTTTTTAACTAACACATAAGCTTAAAATGTAGGGACGCATGATGGACATTCACACACAATGTAGGGGTTTTATGGCGAAAATCCGATAACGCAGCGGAATTGCGGAAAATCAAAATTTTCCGATTTCCAATTTTTTCTTGGATCAATTAAATAAACTTATTTATTTAATTACCCAATTATCAAATTCTGAAAAATTACACAAGAAACCAAATTTCTTGGTAATTATCGAATTGCCCCAATACTTTGCAAATTGATCATTTTAGTCCTAAAATTGTCAAATACAATTTTGGATGATTCTAAATCATTTCTAAAATGATTTTCAACATGTCCAACACATCAAAATCAGATTGAAACAAAATCCTCAATTTTTGTATAATTGCCGAAACCACCCCAGATTTTTAAGTTTTTGCAATTTGGTCCTTTTATGTTCAAAATATGCCAAGTTCAAATCCAATCAACTCAAAAATTAATATGCATCATATACACACTATAATACATCACATATATGAAAAGCCCCAAATTTGGAAAGGGTTAAGAACCCTAATTTTACAATTTCATCAAATTGACAAATCTTACCAAATCCAATAAATCAATCACTTTAATTTAATCTAAACCACACCAAACAAGTCTCACCATCATGAAACAACTCAAGAACAATTTTAAGTCATCAATGAGTGGCTTAGCAACTCTAATGACAACATGATTATCAAATAATCAAAAGTAAGCCATTGAAACCATTTCAAGCTTATGTATAAACAATACATGCACACATCTTTCAAACAAGTTCACAACCAATTAAAACACAAACTATAAGTGTAGAGACAATATCCTAGCAATACATGTTGAAGCTAAACATGTTAGAAATATTTTCCATGTTGGAAGATTTAAAGAAAAACTTACAAATCTCAAAGATTTCGAAGCTTTTCTTCTTTGCCTTCAAACATTTCTCTCAACTCTTTTGTATTTGTTTTTTTGGTAACTAATGAACCCTTTTAACCTAATGAAATGAAACAAAACAATATATACTTCACACAAATGCCCTTGGCTGAATTTGGTGAAGAGAAAATATCTAGATATTTTAATTTTTTGTTTCATTAATTTGCTTTTTCAACTTGCATAAGTCATCATCAAACCATTTAATGATTTTCTTAAAGTCAAATAAAGCAACTCATGGCATTTCCAAAGATATCAAAACTTAAGATATTTATATTTTTAATTAATTTAATTATTTAACAATTAAATAATTAAATAATTATTTAAATACAAATATTTTAAATATATGTATTATATTTACTTTAAATATCCAAATACATACATATATATATATATATGTCAAATATCATAATTTGACATTTATATATATGTGTATTTAACAAAATCTATCATTAAGTACAAATACACAATAATTAGGAAATGACTATTAGGTCCATTCGCATGTATTTTTTGTTTAACCTTTAAACGACTTATAAATAATCAGTATTATTCATAAAAGTTGCCCTAGTGTTGTACGGGTATATTTCACTAGTGAGACTCTCTAGATTCAGGCATATCCATCACGAAATCCAATTTCGTGTCCATAACTTACCCACCCGTAAATTATGACGACCACGGATAAACTCGCTGAATCATACAGTTAGAGGTCATGGCATATGTATAATTCCTCCGTCACAGGTATCCGGATATATCACAGAGATATAGATGTAAACGTCAAATCTCTATAGGGATAATCCTGTCGATGTCTCTATTAGCAATCTCTAAAAGAACACTTAAAACTCACTTCTAAAGTGTACCACGGGCCCATGGTTTTTATCTGATTGATAATCATATATGGACTACCTATGCTCTGTACACAGAACTGACGGATCCTATCTCGACACACAGAGGACACCTTGAGGATCTGTCCACACCCAACGAAAAGGCGGAGGTCTGATCTAAATAGATCGGTGACGTGACTGCCATCTAAGTGTGGAAGATGTCTCATGTGCCCACAGTGATATCTCAAGTCGAAGAATCACAAATGCTACTCAACCCGAGAAGATTCTTATTGACGTTGGTGTACAATCCATTAATGTAACATCCCCGATCTAGGAGACGTTACCGGCAGAGGATAGACCGTACAAACCCCATAAGCCTCTGACTCAAAAATCATAACAATATTATTACCCGTTCCTCTAGTTATTCATCACAAGTATGGGTCCATAGCCCAAATTAACAACTGAAACGTGCAAACTTAAATTAATTAACTGAAGACATAAATACGCATGTCTTTACAGTGACAGACACATAATCAGGAACTAATTTATGACTTCTGTTTGACCTGACTGGACTTTCACTCTTTCTGACTTGAACTGATGGACTCCAACCCTAGTGACTGCATCAGTATCCGTCCTCCCGAACTCTTCCTCCAAGATTACCTGCAACCACAGAAAATCGGGAGTAGGGGGAATTAGATCGTTGAATGATCTAAGAGAGTGGGCTATAAAACCAAAATGCTAAAATAAAATCATTTGGTCCCAAAACCAAGGTTTTTATGAAATAACTTATAGGAAAACTTCATTTCTGAAAACTTCGCTTGAAACCTCTTTAGTAAAAGCTTCTCTTTCTAAAATCTACTTTTCAAAGTCCGGTTTCTGAAACTATTTTTGAAAGTCCGATTTTCTGAAAAACTGTTTACTGAAAATCTGATCACTGTGAACTACTTTGTATCTGAAAACCTTGACGTATGAGGGCGTTACGTATCGTCGTCCCCCCCATACGCCTAACTGTAGCCATCAATGCAAATCCATGACTTTGGGGTGTTACATATCGTCGTCCCCCAAAGCATGCCACTACTGTCTCTGAAACTGGTGGTCTTGGGGCGTTACGTATTGCCATCCCCCAAGCCACAAACTAGAACTGGGGGTGCAGATCTATGCTACCACCTAAGCTCTGAAACTAGGGTCTAGGGGTGTTACGTATCGTCGTCCCCTAGCCCTGCTCTAGGATCTGGGGGCGTTACGTATCACCGTCCCCCCAGTCCTCTATATGTGCACATGTCATATGTCCGTCAATTCCATCTCTGTATAAGTTACATATTGGGGTGGGTTTTTCCCCCATGCCCCGAAAAATATAAAATATGTTCTGAAAAATATTTCTTTCTCAAATGTAACTTGAATCATTTCTCAAATATGCTGAAATAAACATAGCTGATAATAAAATGGCTAACGCCCTAAAAAAGAAAAGTAAGTCTGAATTCAACACTTAATAAAATCAGTTTGAGAAAAGAGGTCCACTCAAGGTTTTGGAATCTGGATGGTACTGGATCCTTTATCGAAGAAAGTTGTGATTCATGTGGATAATCTAAGATTGGGAACTTGATTAGCATCAACGTAGTAAAATAATCCTCGATACTTCACAATGCTTAAAGATACATCCATATATTATATACACGAGGCTTATGATGATCATAATTTGATATATGATATGTTTTCAAAATGATACGAGACCCTAAGGGTGGTCTCTAAGACGCTAGGGCAGAACTGGGGGGGTTTAAAACTGATTATGGGAAATTTTGTGCCTCGCGTCGCGACGCGAAGCGTCCAGAAGCATGTCGTCATTTTCCTCTTATGTTGCGACGCAAAGTTCTTCAGCGTCGCGACGCGACCTGGATTTTCAGGATTCTGTTTTGCTTCTCTAAGTTCATCCAAAGCTCAAAACATCAAAATCCACTCCATACCAACACTTCCATACCAAAAACCAAAACATAATACATCATCTTACACTCAATTTGACATAAATCAAACCACCAATTCATCAACAATTCAACTTTTAATCTATTTCACACACTTTACCAAGTTATACCCAAAACTCACAAGTTGGGATTTATCAATGTTTATATTATTTTAATGTAAAAAAAACACACTATCATTATCACAACTAAGCCCCCCAACACTACACAAGCATTAACTTTTCAAAACTTGAAATTTCATAATTTGGGTCATGGATTTCTTACCTCTTTCCTTGCCTGATTTTG
Organism: Zanthoxylum bungeanum; assembly: GCA_019454045.1. Lineage (NCBI taxonomy): Eukaryota > Viridiplantae > Streptophyta > Magnoliopsida > Sapindales > Rutaceae > Zanthoxylum > Zanthoxylum bungeanum. The sequence continues at coordinate 93,135 of SKCR01021777.1, read as the reverse complement.
TGCATTCTTCAAGTATCCCATGATCAACTTGCCTCCTCATTTTTCTTTTCCTTCTTCCTTTTTCTTCTTCCTTTCTTTCTCTCATTCTTCTTTCTCTTCTTCTTCTTTCCTCTCTTGTTTCCCCGTCCCTCTCTCTCTATATCTTTCTTTTCCTCTCCAACGTTTTCTTCCCATTCTTATTTCTCAAAATTTTTTGATTTGTGAATAGTACTCTCTTTATATAGTGGGGTGCCTTAGATATTTGTAATTTGTGGAAAAGTTTAGAAGTGTGTGGAAAGTTTGAGATTTTTGCTTTTGACCCCGAAATCACTATTCATCCGGATTTTGACTTATATTTTTGACCTATTTCTGATCTAATTTTGGAAAAATGTGCAACGCAGAAGTTGTAGGTCTCAATCTTAGCTTTCCGACGATATAAGATTGATAGAAATCGGAGTTAATATGAGAAAGTTATGGGCCAAAAACCGTAGATTGTCCTGTAGTGAAGCATCGTACAATTCGATATTGGAAATTCGAAGAGCATCAATCGTCTCCCAAGGTCATTTCATGAGTGCGAACATATTCAATATAATTTTTGTTATGAGTATTCATCTCAGAATGAAATGATAGTAGAAATTTATTGGTCGAAAAGGTTACCAGTCGTTACAAATTCTCCCCCCCTTAAATATGATTCATCCTCGAATCCTTTCGGGTATCTAACTTACGATTTTACTAGTTTCGAGAATATCTAGAGATTCTACTACACTTATTTTCTTGTCTCCAATCTTTACTAGTTGCTTGATCTTCCTCTTTTTTCTTTTCTAAGTTCTTGTTTCGTAAGACCTCTGCTGAGTATCATTGACTACTTCTTTTCTGGACCTTTAGTTGTACTCAATATACCTTATCTCCAAAAATATCTTTCTTCTAGACCTTTACCTATGCTCCACAATTACTTAACTTGATCAGATTCTTAGTAACTGGTACCTTTGACTCTCGCTATAGATTCTGATGTCTCCATAACTGTACTCAGTATTCCTTTGCTCCACTTGTCCAACTTGATCTTAATATTATTTCTTATCATTTAGCTATTAACTTTCTATACTTTCCTTGCAAACTTCGATTGTTCATGAGCTTTTCTCTTCAGGTTCCAAAATTTCTGCTTTTCTAATGAGGCTTGGGGTTTTCTAACTTACTGATATTGTCTATTGACGCCACTTGTACCTAAAGTGTTACTTCTGGACAAATTCTTAGTGGTCCCTCTCGATTTGGTTCTGGTTAAAACTTATATTCTTTCGTATTTTGCTTTCAAAATTTGTTACTCACATTCTTGCCAATATTCCGTAGCTCGAGAATTTATTTTTCTATGACAATTATAGCTTCGCAATAACTTAGCTATTCATCTTCGTACTATGATATGAATCTACTAAACTACCAATACCCGTGGCCACGACCTTCCCAAGCCTACAGTGGTTTGGTCAACTTAGGCTAGGGCTGGGTATTATATGATTACTAACCAAAATTACCTTATTATTACTTACTTTGTCTTTACTTATTAAGTATTCTCTCTTACCGTCATTGTACCTTAACAGTTTCACTCTCTAACCTTTTCTTAGTACTCTTTCTATCCTCCGCTTTATTCTACTATCTATTGAGAACTTATTGGTCTATGACTCTGTCTTCTGTCTTGAGGACTATCATTCTTCTTTACATTGACTCCTTAGAATCTCAGTCGTTACTTGTATACTTCCTTATTTTGCACTGCTCCATCTGGATGACTTCTTTTCTGATTCTTTTATCCAGGGCTATCACTCACTCTTATTTCATTCTTAAACTACATCTGAAAGTCTAATGTCTTTGGTCTTTCTTTACTATTCTTTTACGTTTACTCATCTTCTATACTTGATTGCATGCTAGGATACCTCCTCTTTATTGTCTTACATACTATAGTAAACTTATTTTGTCTGTTCTATACCATCCTATATTTCTTGTCAATACTTACTTAGTATCTTTTCCTATTTGTTGTTGCGCCTTGACAATTTCACCTTCAATCCTTGTGTCAACTAACCTTTTCATTTACTCTTCTGCTTCATTCTATAGTTGAAACTGCTATGGGTTATATCTCTGTTCCTTTATTCAAAGGATATCGGCTCTCAAGTGTCATTGGTTATGCTTAACGCTGCCTCTTACATTCTTATCGCTGTTTAACTAGTACTTTTTCTCTTTATTGTCTTATCTAATAGCTCCTCTTTAAATCTCTTACTTAGGCTATTTCTTCCTTTCTTTTTATTCTGTTTTGTTGCTGCTAGTAAGAGTTTATGTTTTGATCATTTATCACTATACTTATGTTTGCTTCTGGAGTATCTCAAGGTTACGCTCCAGGTCCATCTTTGTTAATGATGTCGATCGAGGGTGGGGAGGGTGGGAACTTGTTTTGAGGCTTTTCTGTTATGATGATTCGGTGACACCTACTCTTTGCTTAGGACTCTCATGCATACATGTCTGATGTCTTTTCCTATACTGGGTATTATTGTTAAAACTTATCTATCTTGCCTTTTCTAGCCTTACTCCTGGTCATTTACATCAATCAATCACTCCGCATCCCATAAAAGTCCTTCTAGAAGCATACCTGCTAATAAGTTCCTTATACCGTCTCTTTACCCCTTCTGTTGCTTAACTCTTTGCTGTTACTATGTTCTTCCTCTGGATACTACTATAATCTCTTTGCTATCTTTCCTAAGGGACTCATTCTGCTATGAAGGTTCCTTTCTTATCTTAGTTCCTCAAACTCCTTACTCCTTTACTCCCTTGAAAACTCTATCTACTTCGACTACTAAGAAAATCTTCTACTAAATCTTTGATCCATACACTACTCTCTAACTAAAATCCTTCTTCTCAATACCATGAGATTCTTTATAAGTTGTTCACTATGTTCCTACGAATCGTTCTCCATGATCTTTTAGTACTTCTAATATCTTTACTTTCTTGAGGGTTCCTTGTTTCTATGAAGGTTTCCGAACTTAGCTGTAACGACCGGTAGTTTTTACTACTGTGTACAGTGGTAATGTTATGTACAGGATGAAGGCATATAAATAAATTATGACGAGACTCAAATATACTCATGGAATGACTTTGAGGACAATCGGTTAATCCCTCAAAGTCCCGGGGCGAGACTGTACAGAGTTCCCTTTGAACAGTCTATGGTATTCGAAGCGTAAATTTTTCATACGAACTATGATTTCTATGAATTTTATATCTTCAGAAAGCTGAGACCAAAAATGCAAGTCAAAATTCGGATGAATAGTGATTTCGGGGTCAAATAGAGAAATCTCAAACTTTCTACATATTTTTACACTTTTCTCCAATTTTCAAGATATTAAATAAGCCCAAGTATAAAAGGGGCTACTATTCACTATTTCCAAAATGAAAATGAAAAAGAAGAAAGAAAGAAGAAGACGTGAGGAGAGGGAAGAAGAAGAAAGAAGAAAGAAGAAGAATGAAAGAAAGAAAGGAAGAAGAGAAGAGAAGAGGAGGAAGATGAAGCAAAGTGAGTATGTCAACCATTAGAGACCTTTGAAGAGTTGAGAATCCAACAAAAATAAGGTAATGAAACTAAACCCAAATTTCAAGTTATGAGATTTTGGCAAATTAATGATATGGAAGTTGTAATGGCATGTTATGTGTTGCATATTAGTGGTTAATTAGTAAAGAAATGGATTATGGGGTAAGTTGTCTAAGTTTGGGAAGTTTAAAGATTTAGTTAGTAATGATGGTTAGGTTGTTAAATGAATAATTAATAATGATAAAATGGTAGTTTATAATGTCTAGAATTGATATAATGTGATGGATGGTGTATTGGATTGATTACATATGCATTTGGGATGCATTTGGGTAAGAATCGCTTGAGGAAAGAAATGCAGAAACCTGGGAATCAGGTCTGCGTCGCGACGCAGAAAGAGATCACGTCGCGACGCATTATGAAATTCACCGGAAGCTTCTGGATGATGCACGTCGCGACGCGCAAGACCTTTCCGTCGCGTCGCGAAGACATAAATTCTGCCAAATTGATTTTAAACCATTCCAGTTCCACCCCAGCATGTTAGAGGCCACCCTATGGGTCTCGTATTAGTCCGTAATTACACAGTACATCATGCTATAAGATAATACGCTTTGAAATGATATAAGTACTTGAGTGGACGAATTTAGTTTAATTCGGAATATGTTCCCCAGCCCAGTTCTAACCAAGATTGTCAGTTTTAGATTATCGTAGGAACCAGAATTCCTCCAGCAAGTGAGTAATGCGGCCAAAATCCAAAACTGTGAGTGGACACACTTTTCTCTAAGTTATTTATTTTTATAACAATTTTCAATATTAGACTTAGTTTTCTACAATTAGGGCGTTAGCCAAGTTTATTTTTATATCATATATGATTTAGAATGTTTTGAGAAATGTTTTAGAAAATAGATGTTTTCAGTTTGAACTTTATATTTTTCGGGGCATGGAGAAAAAAACCCACCCCAGTATGCAACTTGATATAATTTGGAATTCACAGACAGAGACATGTGCACATGTAGAGGACTGAGGGGATGACGATATGTAACGCCCTCAGATCCTAGAGTAGGGCTAGGGGGACGACGATACGTAATGCCTATAGACCCTAGTTTCAGAGCTTGGGTGGTATCATAGATCCGCACCCCCAGTTCTAGTTTGTGGCTTGGGGGACGGCGATACGTAATGCCCCAAGACCACCAGTTTCAGAGATAGTAGTGGCATGATTTGGGGGACGACGATACGTAAGTGTAAAGCAGAAATGCATACCCATAGACCCTTAGAGAATATATGTATTCCTCCCTTAGATTAGAGCCCAGTAAAGAAAAGAACCAGAAGAGCAGAGTAATGGATATAATAAGACAAGTCGGGAGATGACAACGTTTTACATGAGCTAGAATAGTTTGAAGTCAAAATAAACTGAGTTAGTCTAGAGGCCATCATTAAATTAAGGAGCCTTTAAAAAGGTAAAGACGTAGAAATACTAAGAAATAATGGGGAACGATTCTTAGGATTAAAGTGAATAACTTATCAAGAGACCAACGGTAATGAGAAGGAGAAATTATGTAATGAATAGTACTCAAACCCAAGGTTTAATAAGAATATACCTTAAGCAATCAAAGATGAGGGAGTTTCCAGGGAAATAAAGATATAAGGAATTCAAGGAACTAAGATGAGAAGGGAAAGGCTAGGTGAAAAGTAATACCTGAACTGGAGATTTAGTAAAAGATGTCCTAAATAATCGAGGTCGATAGAGTTTTCAGGAAAGTAAATGTGTAAGGGGTGTTGGACAATTATGACCCATAGCGTCACTATTTGTACAGATCGTGGTGTTGTTGTACAAATTAACTATGTGACATAGGAGATTGCACTCTTATCATTTGTGATTAGATCACCTAGATATATAAATGATGAGAGGTCCCTATGATTTGTTCCTGGACAGAGAATGATATGAGACAGTATCAGTCCACGAAGGATAAATCATTAAATATCCCTAGTCAGAGTATTATCGAGATTGGACATTGATAAATACGTAAAAGACTAGTATTGCACTTGTGCGCGTTTGTGAGGGCACAATGACATAGTTCTCATATATTTGGGTATATGATACTCATGCAAGTGTAATAGGAGGTTGTGTTTTACCGATGGTACGGGAAACAGCTTCGCTCTGGATAGACCCCCCGCGGAATCCCATTGGTAGTATGACTATGTGTCTATGGGAGTCTGCCATCAGGGTAGGTGTATTTGGTCTTAACCTAAGACTTACACCGCTAATACATACGACAATCGATATACTTTAGTTGAGGGTCGTCAGGGCTTTAATCGGTTCTGTGTACGCCGATGCTGGGTATATTGAGAATCGTAGTGTGTTGGGTGTGATGTCAAGACGGAAGTGTCACTCCAGTCATATGGAGATGGTGGTCACGTAGGATACGGAACTTGTTCTCTTAAATGCTCGAGCTATCGGGATATTATGACAAGGTCATGAATATCCGATTATAGAGACTAGTTACCAGACATCCGATATGTGCTTCGTACGGGGCAGACACAATTCCAGCCCCAGACCTAGCACGTGAACATCCGATACTGGACAGAAATACGCAATACTTCGGTATACTACGCTTGATATAGATCACATATTCCTATAAGGATATTTCCGGAGAATTGGGTAGGCATGGCGCTTTGCTAGAAGCCAACCTTGTCTTGTAAATCGGTACAAACGTAGTACGAGGTACATACGTGTTCGGATAGTCCGACGACCGTATTTACTGCCAACATATCCGGAGATCTCATGGGTCGCTTCCCGAAGATTCACCGATGATGTATGACTCGCACTTTAATTAATCTGGGATTAATTAGAAGAGAGAGAAAATTAATCTGGGATTAATTCCGGAGATATTTTATCTGGGATAAAATATTAATAGAAGAGAGAGAACGATTAATTTGGAATTAATCGATAAAATAATATATTCGATATATTATGCGAAATTGGATTTCGACGCGGAATTAAAATTAGATTTTAATTCTGGCGAACGAATTAATTTAGAATTAATTCGTTAGCGACGTGAATAGTGATCATTTAATTACGACGCGACGAAAAATTCGTTAATTTGGAATTAGCGAACTCAAGCTCGCGATTGTTTGCGAGCACATTCGCATTTCGAATTCGAGTGTGGCACGCAAATCGAGCATCAAATCGCAAGTCGCATCAAGCGTCAAATCACATGTCACTTTGAGTGATGTGACATTTTGATTGATTGATTTGAGTGATTGATGTGGTAGTTGAAAAGCATTAAAGGCATTTGCTTTTTGACTTTTGCTTTTTGACTTTTAATAAATTAGATGTTTTGTGTATTTGATTTTTGTTTTTGGAAAATAAAAATAAATATATAAGTAATACATTTTCTTTTATTATTCTCTCTCTCTCACCTTTTTTACGTGAATAGGGTTTCATGGAAACCAATTTCTTTTTCCCTCCTCTCTTTCCTCTCTTCTCTCACGGCTTGGAGCCGAATTCTTGCTTCTGTTTTCTGCAGTTCTGCCGAGAATTAGAAGAAGAGAAGTGCTAGCACACACATGGATTTATACTATGGTGATAGGGAAACTAACACATGATCTTGGATTTGATTTTGGAGCTTGAAGCTTGGAGCTTCAATGGAGTCTTCAATGGCCGATTTTTGGAGCATCAAAACAGCCCCCACCGAGCTCTCCACTGCTCAACAGCAGTTCAAAACCGAGCTTCAACAAGGAGCAAAATGGATTTTGTTCTTCCTAGCATCAAACCATTCAATGTGAGTATGAATTCCGCCTTATTCCTTTGAAGTATTCATGCGTTTTATGATTGATTTTGATGATTCTTGGGACCTTATAAGAACCCAACAAGGGGTTCAAGGAACTGAGATAAGAAAGAAACCTAAGCTGTAGAGTGAGCTTCTTAAGGAAAAATAGTAAAGAGAGTGTAGTGGCACCTAGAGAGAGGAAATAATCACTTTAGAAGGCCTAACAACAAAGATAAGATAGGAAAAGTACAAAGATAGTACGAGGAAGTTCTTATAAAGCACGACTTTAGAAGGACTTCGCAGAAGGGACAGTGAGTACAATAGTCGAAGGTAATCAGAAGTAAAATTAGAAGAGACAACCAGACAGTTTTAACAGTCATACCCTAGTGTGAGGAAAGTTATCAGACATGTATAGACGGAGGTTCCAAACTTATAAATAAGTCGTATGTGCAACTAGATCTCCATAACCAGTAAGGCCTCATAACAAGGTCCCACATTCCCAACCCTCGTTAGATAACAACAGCAAGGGTGGATCCTGATGATTGCCTCAAGACATGCCCAGGAATAAGTGAAAGTATAATGGAAGAAAACTGGAACAAAAGACCTTCAAACATAGTTTAAGAACAGAATAAAAATAAGAGACAGCGGTTGATCAAAGAGTTAGGAAAAAAGTTGTTAAGATGGTATGATACAAGGATAAATTAGTAGTCAAACATTGACTAGGATACAAAGAAACCAGTGTTAGACATAGTAATGGATAGAGAAAGGAAAAGATATCCTTCAGATAAGAGACCAGAGACATAGAGCATGGGAGTTCTTAGTATAGCATAAGACAAGTAGAAGACTAGAAGAGTGCAAAGGAAAAAGATTAGAAATAAAGTTATGGAGGTGCAGTGACAGTAGTAGAAGAATACCTAGTAAGTAAAGACAAAATGTGTAACTATAAGGTTACGTAGTTATAGAGTAAGTTGTCTAAGTTTGGGAAGTTTAAAGATTTAGTTAGTAATGATGGTTAGGTGGTTAAATGAGTAATTAATAATGATAAAATGGTAGTTTATAATGTTTAGAATTGATATAATGTGATGGATGGTGTATTGGATTGATTACATATGCTTTGGGGATGCATTTGGGTAAGAATCGTATGAGGAAAGAAATGTAGAAACCTGGGAATCAGGTCTGCGTCGCGATGCAGGAAGAGATCGCGTCGCGACGCGTTATGAAATTCACGGGATGCTTCTGGATTATGCGCGTCGCGACGCGAAGACAAAACTTCTGCCAAATTGATTTTAAACCATTCCAGTTCCACCCCAGTGTGTTAGAGGCCACCATATGGGTCTCGTATTAGTCCGTAATTACACAGTACATCATGATAAAAGATAATACGCTTTGAAATGATATAAGTACTTGAGTGGACGAATTTAGTTTACTTCGGAATATGTTCCCCAGCCCAGTTCTAACCAATATTGTCAGTTTTAGATTATCGCAGGAACTGGAATTTTTCCAGCAAGCGAGTAATGCCGGCCAAAATCCAAAACTGTGAGTGGACACACTTTTCTCTAAGTTGTTTCTTTTTATAACAGTTTTCAATATCAGACTTACTTTTCTACAATTAAGGCGTTATCGAAGTTTGTTTTATATCATATATGATTTAGCATTTTTTAAGAAATGTTTTAGAAAAAAGATGTTTTCAGTTTGAGCTTTATGTTTTTCGGGGCATGGGGGAAAAAACCCACCCCAGTATGCAACTTGATATAGTTTGGAATTGACGGACTGAGACATGTGCACATGTAGAGGACTGAGGGGATGGCGATACGTAACTCCCTCAGATCCTAGAGCAGGGCTAATGGGACGGCGATACGTAACGCCCCTAGACCCTAGTTTCAGAGATTGGGTGGTAGCATAGATCCGCACCCCCAGTTCTAGTTTGTGGCTTGGGGGACGGTGATACGTAACGCCCCAAGACCATTAGTTTCAGAGACAGTAGTGGCATGCTTTGGGGGACGGTGATATGTAACGCCCCAAAATCATGGATTTGCACTGCTGGCTACAGTTAGGCGTATGAGGGGACGGCGATACGTAACACCCTCATACGTCAAGGTTTTTCAGATACAGAGCAGCTCACAGTTTTCTGACTTTCAGAACACATTTTTCAGAAATCAAATTTTAGAAATAGTTTTCGAAAACCAGAGTTTCAAAAGTAGTTTTCAGAAAGATTAGTTTTATTAAAGAAATTTCAGGCGAAGTTTTCAGAAAAGAGATTTCATATTAAGTGATTTCTGAAACTTTAGTTTTGAAACCTAACGTTTTGATTTCAGTATTTCAGTTTTATAGTCCACTCACTTAGATCGTACAACGATCTAACCCCCTACTTCCAGTTATCTTTTCTTGCAGGTAGCCTTGGAGGACGAGCTCGGGAGGACGGATACTGATGTAGTCACTAGGGTTTGGAGTCCACCAGTCCAGAGTCAGAGTCAAAATAGAAGTCATGTATCAGTTTCTATTCATGTCACAGTCATTGTAAAGACACATGTTTTATGTATACAATTTTTGGAGTTGAGTTTGCACGATAAGTTGTTGAGTTTGGGCTACGGTCCCATGCATATTATACATATATATTAGAGAAAAGAGTATCAGAAATTGAATAGCAATTATCAGAGTCAGAGGCTTATGGGGTTAGTACGGTCTATCCCCTACCGATAGCGTCTTCCAGATCGGGGATGTTACATTAGCTCAACTTATTGTAGCGTTGATCTTTCTCATCTCATATTTCTTGTCTATGATTCTTTGGATTCATCGACTTAGTTGTCGAGGCATCTCGTGATTTGTCTAATCTATCAATTGTTCTCCTTTACTGATTCTTTGTTTAATAGGCTCTAGGGTCCCACGACTATCATCGATTCTTTTCTTTACTATTTTCTCATTATTTTATCTTCGCGCCCAAATACACTGAATTTTCTTGTTACTCCTCACGTTCCTCTTACCATTTGCATATCCTATTTCCTTGCTCTACTTATTGCTACTAAAGCTAGCAGTGGTTCATTCTTCTATTTATTTTCTTAGGTCTCTACTTTCTATTCTTGTTATAAACCTCGACTAGGCACTCTGTTCTTCTGTCCATACTAGTACTCTTGTCATTCCTATATACTTCCAATATCCTGGTATATGTTTGTATACGCTCACGGATTCCTACTGACTTGAACTGTTCTATAGGTTTTACTATATTTGATCCATCTTATAGACTTCTACTAGTCTTGCAAACGTCGCACTGCCTTGCCTTGATCTTTGGACTATATTAGGTTTTCTTCTTTATATTATTGAAAACTTACTTGATCATTTTTCTAGGTGGTTTACCTTCCAAGGTCTTCCATTTCCTAAGATGAACTCTTGTCAGGCTTCTTACGGTCATCTATATCTATCCTGATAAGGACTAGAGCAATCATCTCATGGCTTGATTAGTTTCAGAATCCTTATTCTGGTACTCTGTGTCCTAGTGGAGTCTGTTGCTCATGTAAGGTAGGTATGAGCGAGACTCCATCAGGACAACTTCCTTGTCTGACATCACGAAGGGGTAAATATCTAGGTAGGTCGGGACCTTATGGCATCTTTCATCTATCAAAAGCCTTCACGAAAATCCTGATTTCTTGCTTTTTCTGCCTTATGGCTGCTTTCGATTATTCAGGGAGCTTGCAATCTATTCGAGGTGCTCGAGTGTTATTAGATCAACTTAGAAACGTTCATGAGGAAGAAGAGAATCATGCTTGAGGGAAAGAAATTTTGCTTAGATCTATTCAGTATTCTATTATGTTCTAGTCCTGCTACACTCTTCATTACTACAGTCTCTGGTATTTTCCTTTAGTACTTAATTCCATGTCTCTAATTCTTGTTACTACAGATTTCGACAATTCTTATCTGTTTCTATTCCTTTATCTCTATTTACTTCTAATTGCTTATATATCTGTCTTCTGTATCTTACTCCGCTTCCTAACTTTTTCTTTCTCTTCCTATTTTCCTGGGTGGGTACTCATGGGACTTTACTATCTATAAGAAGTACTTGAAGACTACTAGTTCGACTTGAGGGAATGTTTTGAGGAGGGAAGAAATTTTACTTCTAGGCACTCAATTACTTGTTCGGGCTTTTATATTCTCTTGTATTTTTTGGGTAGATATCCTCAAAATCTCACTGCCTTATTCCATCTCCTTACTAGTCTTTATCTCTGGCTACTTATACTTTTATGCATCCTTATATACTTTCTTATAGCTTTCCTTTCTCACTCCCCTAATAACTTTTCTTAAAATCCTAATGTCTAGTTCCATAGCTCGTTTATTCTTCTAGTATTGGATCAGTATAACTTCAAGAAGATTTATTAACTTATATATAAAGTGTAATTGTTCTTACGAGGAATACTATTTGAACGATCTAAGAAGGCTTACTAACATGTCTATGGAACTTTGATGACGTACTCGAGGATCGGATACTGGAGAGGTAGTGTCTCGCATACTAGTATCCCGGACATACTGTGTATACCAGACCCCATCACTCTGCCCACTGCAGTCACTGATTCCCTAGACCATGCTCTGATACCATCTTTGTAACATCCATGATCTGGGAGACGTTACCTGCAGGGGATAGACTGTACTAACCCCATAAGCCTCTGACTCAAAAATCATAACAATACTATTACTCATTCCTCTAATTATTCATCACAAGTATGGGTCCATAGCCCAAATTAACAACTGAAACATGCAAACTTAACTTAATTACTGAAGACATAAATACACATGTCTTTACAGTGACTGACACATAATCCGGAACTAATTTATGACTTCTGTTTGACCTGACTGGACTTTCACTCTTTCTGACTTGAACTGGTGGACTCCAACCCTAGTGATTGCATCAATATCCGTCCTCCCGAACTCGTCCTCCAAGATTACCTGCAACCACAGACAATTAAGAGTGGGGGGAATTAGATCGTTGAACGATCTAAATGAGTGGACTATAAAACCAAAATGCTAAAATAAAATCATTTGGTTCCAAAACCAAGGTTTTTAAGAAATAACTTATAGGAAAACTTTCTTTCTGAAAACTTTGCTTGAAACCTCTTTAGTAAAAACTTCTCTTTCTAAAATCTGATTTTGAAAGTCCGGTTTCTGAAACTATTTATGAAAGTCTGATTTTCTGAAAAACTGTTTACAGAAAATCTGATCACTATGAACTGCTCTGTATCTGAAAACCTTGACGTATGAGGGGCGTTACGTATCGCCATCCCCACATATGCCTAATTGTAGTCAGCAGTGCAAATCCATGACTTTGGGGCGTTACGTATCGCCGTCCCCCAAAGTATGCCACTACTGTTTCTGAAACTGGTGGTCTTGGGGCGTTACGTATCACCGTCCCCCAAAGTATGCCACTACTGTCTCTGAAACTGGTGGTCTTGGGGCGTTACGTATCACCGTCCCCCAAGCCACAAACTAGAAATGAGGCTGCGGATCTATGCTACCACCCAAGCTATGAAACTAGGGTCTATGGGCGTTATGTATCGCCGTCCCCCTAGCCCTGCTCTAGGATCTGGGGGCGTTACATATCGCCGTTCCCCCCAGTCCTCTACATGTGCACATGTCCTCTGTCCGTCAATTCCATCTCTGTATAAGTTACATACTGGGGTGGGTTTTTCCCCCATGCCCCAAAAAATAGAAAACTTGTTCTGAAAAATATTTCTTTCTCAAATGTAACTTGAATCATTACTCAAATATGCTGAAATAAACATAGCTGATAATAAAATGGCTAACGCCCTAAAACAGAAAAGTAAGTCTGAATTTTACACTTAATAAAATCAGTTTGAGAAAAGAGGTCCACTCACGATTTTGGAATCTGGCTGGTGCTGGATCCTTTATCAAAGAAAGTTGTGATTCCTGTGGATAATCTAAGATTGGGAACTTGATTAGCATCAACGTAGTAAAATAATCCTCGATACTTCACAATGCTTAAAGATACATCCATATATTATATACACGAGGCTTATGATGATAATAATTTGATATAGGATATGTTTTCAAAATGATACGAGACCCTAAGGGTGGTCTCCAACATGCTAGGGCAGAACTGGGGGGGTTTAAAACTGATTTTGGGAAATTCTGTGCCTCGCGTCGCGACGTAAACCTTTGCGCATCGCGACGCGAAGCGTCCAGAAGCATGTCGTCATTTTCCTCTTGCGTCGCGACGTAAATTTCTTCAGCGTCGCGACGCGACCTCGATTTCCAGGATTATGTCTTGCTTCTCTAAGTTCATCCAAAGCTCAAAACATCAAAATCCACTCCATACCAACACTTCCATACCAAAAACCAAAACACAATACATCATCTTACACTCAATTTGACATACATCAAACCACCAATTCATCAACAATTCAACTTTTAATCTATTTCACACACTTTACCAAGTTATACCCAAAACTCACAAGTTGGGATATATCAATGTTTCTATTGTTTTAATGTCAAAAAAAATACACTATCATTATCACAACTAAGCCCCCAACACTACATAAGCATTAACTTTTCAAAACTTGAAATTCCATCATTTGGGTCATAGATTTATTACCTCTTTCCTTTTTTGATTTTGTTCATTCTTCAAGTCTCCCATGCTCAACTTGTCTCCTCATTTTTCTTTTCCTTCTTCCTTCTTCCTTCCTTCTTCTTCTTCTTCATTTCTTTCTCATCTTCTTCTTTCCTCTCTTCTTTTCACGTCCCTCTCTCTATCTTTCTTTTCCTCTCCAACGTTTTCTTCCAATTCTTATGTCTCAAAATTTTGTGATTTGTGAATAGAACTCTCTTTATATAGTAGGGTGCCTTAGATATTTGTAAGTTATGGAAAAGTGTAGAAATGTGTGGAAAGTTTGGGATTTTTGCATCTGACCCCGAAATCACTATTCATCTGGATTTTGACATGCGTTTTTGACCTATTTCTGGTCCGATTTTGGAAAAATATGCAACGCGGAATTGTAGGTCTCGATCTCAGCTTTCCGACGATATAAAATTCATAGAAATTGGAGTTCATATGAGAAAGTTACGGGCCAAAAATCGTAGGTTGTTCGGTAGTGAAGCATCATATAATTCGGTATTGGAAATTCAAAGAGCATCAATCGTCTCCCAAGGTCACTTAATGAGTGCGAACATATTCAATATAATTTTTGTTATGAGTATTCATCTCAGAATGAAACGGTAGTCGAAATTTATTGGTCGAAAAGGTTACCGGTCGTTACAATTAAGAATCTTCGGTGAGTCGTTCAATATTTATCCGTTATAAACACCTACACGTCTATACGAGTCTCCAAGACTCATGGTTCATTGAGAAACCATTGGAATCATATATTCCAGTATACGACATGTATCGGTCTCAACGGGTTTACTTTACTGACCAAGTAGTGTAAACCTTGACTAGGAACAATCTAAGAATTACAACATCATGATACAACCCAATGTCAGTTGCGACGCTTTTGCAACGGTATCATGACTAATCATATTATGGTCTATTACGTCTTTACCATATAAGAAGATATATTATATTATAGAAACTTCTCAGTTTATTCATAATAAAATGTTTACAATAGTATTTACAAGGAAATACAATCGGGAATTGGCGCTCTGAGCACCAACCCCAACACACAGAACATCAGGTAGGGCTTACAGCCTTTGGCTGATGAGGAGCTTTCGCGTCAGGTGTTTCATAATATCACATCTTACAATGTAGGGCTTGACACTTGTCGGAAGGTGGCAACGACTACTTCTCAATCGTCCGACTTCTCAGAGGAGGTCACTGTCTTGAGGGAGCAGTTGAAGCTGACTCAAGATCAGCTGGAAAAAGAGAAAAGGGAGCACGATCGGCAAATGGCGAGCTTGAGGGCGCTTGTGGAGCGATCGCTTGCTCATGGCAGTGCTGCAGGATCGACCTCCACAGTTCCTCCAGGCCCGACTGACATAGTATCGACCTCGACCAATCGTCCTGCATGATTTTTTATTTAATTTAATAATTTTTTTTATATAATATAAAACATTTATATATATATATATTATATATATATATATATACATACATTCAAAATTTTAAAATAATATATTATTAAAATATATATTTAGTTACATATATATTTTAATAATATTTTATTTTTTAATGTTTTTTCTATAGATTTAGCGTCATTAATTTGGCGATGCTAAATCTCTGTATTTAATGTCAATAGAACAAAGTTGACACCAATAGTTATGACATTTAGCGATGCTAAGGCGACGCTAAAACTACTTTCTGCATCACCGGACATTGGTTTTAGCGACGATATTCGGTGATACAAAGTTTAATATTTAGCGTCGATAAAGCTTAAAGTGACTCTGCTAAAAGCCGTATTCTTGTAGTGTAAATTCACCATACTTCATCAAAATTCAAATGGCTAATTAATTGGGTTAAAAGTAATTAATTAGGTGAAGCTCTTCCTTAGGTAGAAGCCTATATATGGATTGGTTTCTCTTTCTTGACCGAGTGATCCATATTAATTCTTTGAAACATTCCCATCCACATATCTCTCTTTGCACCACGTCCACATGTGTTAGAATTAGCATGCATTTCGGATTTTGCATTTGAAAAGTTTAACAACATTTGCTCCCTATAAATTTCTCAGTGTTCTCTTGAACATTCACCTGAGTTTCAATTTTATCAGAAGCAAAAAAAAAAAAAAATGGCAAGTCAACAAGCAGGCCAGGAGATTCCACACAGGGAACAAGCTCAGCCGGTAATTAAGAATTAATTCGTGTTTTTATTTTTTTTGTTAATAGCTTCATGTTCATTTATTCCATAGAGAAATAAAGATAAATTCTTGCAACAGGTATCTGATTCAGTGATGCAACAAGCATTAGACAATTTGGCTAATTCCCAGTCTGCCCAAAACAACACTGGTTATACTTCCCAGGCCACCGAATTTATGCAACAGGCAATCCCTCTAGCTTTAATTATTCTTTAAAAAAAAAAAAAAAATTAGTTACCAATCTTCACATTTTCAAATGAGAACATCCAATTCTTTAGATAATTATTTTTAAAATGTGATATATCAATTATCACGAAATAAAATAAAGAAAATTGCCAACGTCTTCACATTTTAAAATGAGAACGTCCAAATAAATTATTTTTAAAATGCTATATATCAAATATCAAAATTCGTGATTTTATTTTTCTTTAAAATAGTATCTATATTTTATAAAATACGGTCGTCTATATTAAAAAAAAGACTCGGAATACAAATTTTCTAACTAATTAATTTTCATTTTATTGTGTGTGATTACAGAAAGGAGAGCAAGTGAAAAACATGGCACAAGGAGCAGGAGAGCAAGTGAAGAATGTGGCACTAGGAGCAGGAGAGCAAGTGATGAACATGGCACAAGGAGCAACTGATGCAGTGAAGAACACACTGGGGATGAACACAGACAACACCAACACAGCTACACCAACCGGGGCCGGTGCTGGCGCCGGCGCCGGGGCCACCAGTTCCCAGCCCAGCAGCCTCACTGCTGAGCAGCCAAGCAACCCAACCAACAATATCAACATTAGCAGTAGCACCATCAACCCTAGGGTTTGAAAATATTACTTATTAATTGTTTCCTCATCAAAGCATGATCTTTAATTATGCTTTGGTTTTGGTCTTTTCGTCACAAACTTTTGATATTGCATGTTGTAGTAGTGTCAATAATTTGCATGCATGCTACATTTCTTCTTGTTGAGATGCCAGCATATATGGTGTTTATTTTTCCATAAGACTACTTTTCATTATTTACAGAAATGTCCTTGTTGGATGAGGATGATATATATATATATATATATATATATATATATATATATATATATATATTTACGAATTATTATTACTATACGATGTTAATAAAGTACATTACTGTGTATAATAATAATAATAATTATTATTATTATTTTTTAATATTGTTTCATTCCAAAATAAGTGTGTATGTCCCTTTACAATTTTTTCTTGTACACTCTTACACAAAGAACACAAAATTTAACAAAAATAACTAAAGACAAAAATATTTTCGGTATAAAATAAATTTATGCATGAACTAATTTATTTTTATATGCACATGTTATTATTATTAGAAGATTATATCCAATTTAAGATTTCAAAATAATTGATATGTTCAAAATGAATAGGATTGTAGTTAATTATGAGCAAGAATCTAATATTGAGATTGTAAATTTAAATGTGGTAAGTTTTCTAATATTTATCTAATAACTTATCTATTAAAAATTTATATCTATCTAATAGGGGCATAATATATATGACACCTTTAACAGTAAAGAGCAAAGTGTATATCAAAAAAAAAAAAGATTTAAATATGTAACTTAACTAATAAATGTTTAACATAATGGAATATAAATTACTTTAAAAGGAAAAGTGTTTGATAGTGTATTTATGTATCAATAAATTTCAATATTATAAAAATCTTTTAAACTTGTGCTTTGTGTTCTTTCAATAAATAAAAATCATGTATTATTTATTATGAACTAAAGCTTTCAGCAAGTTCCTTTTCAATTTAAATCACCAATTAATTTTGAAAATTCATAATTATCCAAAGGTTCTAATCCTATGCGGAATTACACATAATAATCAAGATAAGTCATAATTACTGTAACTATGAAATTTTAACAAGCAACCACAATATCCAATAATTAAAATATATTGCGGAAAATAAATAAATCACACAAAATCAACACAATAATTTTGGTGACGAAGTGGAAAACTCGTGCGAATAAAAAACTACTCTGGGTATCTCGGCTACTAGCCCAATCCACTATATAGAGAAAAACTTACAGCGATGGTCAAGACCTATGGTGGCAACTCCACCGACTCAAGTACCTCTAGACTGTAAGAACTCAAGGAACTCCTCAAGCCCATCTACCACGGCTTTCTTCAGAACATTTAAAGTCTCTGAGTGAAATCAGATCCTTACGCACGCCGGAACTCCGACTACCAATCTTCCTCATTGAGAACTCTGAAGGATTATGATTTTTGGGTTAGGTTGTGTTGAAGGTTTATCAAAGATTAATTCTCACCATTAACAAAGAAGACAAGAAGATGAAAGAAGTCTTCAATGGTGGAATCAAAGAAAGTTGAAAGCTTTGAAAGATTTTGGCTTAAGGGATTTGTGTTTCAATACTTGGGGATGGAGGCTACATGTTCTATTTATAGGTAGGGTGAAAATCTAGGGTCTTTCAAAGTGAAAAGGCTGAAAAACGCGTCCAGATCGCAGTCGCGTTCGAACGATTACTCGAACGCACCACGAACGCGTGCCTACTGGAAAGACTCGTTCGAACACTACTCGAACGCACTATGAACGCTTGCTCTCTGGAATGTTTCGTTCGAACACTTCCTCGAATGTACCACGAACGTTTGCTCTTTGGAATATTTTGTTCGAACCCAATGGAGAACGTGCCACTAACGCCACACGTTCGAACGCTGAAACGAACGGTACTAACGAAAATGCTCCAGCTTTGCAAAAAACCAATCCAATTGCTCCAAGTTCTTCAAGACTTATTACAACTCAATTGAACTTGTTTTGTCACGGACATTGCCAATAAAAATGGAACTAACAAATTTATTAGAAATCTATCTATCATCTTGTTACAAATATTTGTTTTAACAATCTTCATAATTGAAAATGCTCATTTTATAATTGCTATAAAAACTGGAAGGATTAATAAAAGATAATAACAATTGTGTGATTTTATTGTTTGCACCAATCCTCGACATAATTCAGATACTATAGACATGGTTTGAAAACTTGGATGATTAGGCACATCTAACTCATAATGCTACTGTACACCTGATATTTGAAGGCCACGAGATAAATTTTTATGGGGGCAGACTTAATGTACCCAGCCAATTGACAGCTTCTTCAATGAAATATGACATGTCACTGTAATAAATTATATTTTTTGTGGTGAAAATTTAATGGGGAATAATTTCTCCACTAAAAGTTTATATATAATGGCGAAATTTCATTAAAATTAATTTTTAGTGGTGAAAAAATATTTTTAGTGTGGAAATTTTTCTCCACTAATTGATAAAAATTTGGCGCCTCTACCATATGTTCGCCGTCTCTTCAACTACCAATATATATATTTTTTTTTGCAGACCCAAAATATTCATGGGGCCTCTTTCACTCAAAATGAAACCCTAACCCTCCATTTTTTCTTCATCAAAAAGAAACCTTAACCCTTTTCCACTCCATTTTTATTTTTTTTGTTTACAAATCAGTTCAACTCCCCCTCCCCCCATTTTCGACTTCAACTCTTCCCTCACCACTCTTCTTCATCAAAAATCTTCATAACTGTCTGTTTGTTTCCTAAATCGACATTTCCTACCTCCAAGCATCGACATCAAAAATCAACACTTCTTCTTAAAAATTCCCCTCCATCGACATCAGAAATCTTTGAAGTCATCGGTCTAAAATAATCTGTAGGAAAAAAAATCTTTAAAATCATCGACACTTCTTCAAAATTCTCCTCCAAGCATTGACGATTCCCAGCGAGTCTTTCTTTCGTGGTAACAACAAGACTTCTAGCTAGGCAAGCCATGGTTCAACGGAACACAGCTCGGATAATGCAACCCTCATTCAAATTCTAGCCAGTTCCCCAACTTCAAGTCCCATCCCTTTTCGGTACTCTTTGCATGAATAAGATTCATCACCTGTGCATAACTACATATCTTGGATGCATAAGAGCCTGCCTCACATCATCAGTCAACTTCTGCTTGTCCACAGTTTTGTCATACTGAATATTAAAGCCACCAGATTTGAAGACTTTGGCAGCTTCAACTCTTTCTTCCTTTAACCCACTAAGGATTCTCGCAATAGTGGGGCGCAACTGATAGATCAGCAGCTTGCTGTGTCTACTCTGCAACGGAACCCCTCCTTCACTCGAAAGGTATATTTTTCATTTTCCATTTTTTTTTTCGAATCCACTATCAGATCTGGATTTTAATTTTTTTAGTTTCTTCACACTTTTTTTCCCCTCATTTTGATGATTTTAATGATATCTGGTAGTATACTGGTGATTTTATAGTAAACTAGTAACTTGTTATACTGTTAAAAAATTAGAGAATTATGATTAAACAATCATTTATGGTCTTAATTCTGTTGATTCGTTTCAGCTGAGCTAAAGCTTTTATTTATATATTTGGATGATTATTTCAAAGCTTATTGAGTTCGTGCCTTGGATGCGGAAATATTCAAACAGAAAGGATTTTGCCTGATTTGATTATCGACAATTGTCCCCATGCGTGATCCCAGTGCTAACAATTGTTTCTTTAATTCATTTTTAATTATTTTTTATATTGAATTGAAATTCGATATGTGTTCAAAATAAGGATGATAAAAACATGGGCTGATTAAGTGGTTGTAACATCCGGCAATCCCCGGCGGCTTCTATTTTATTAGAGGCCGACGACTATTATGTTATTGGAGACATGATACATGATGAAAATCATGTTCAAGCAGGCATGTGCTCATGGAAGGACTTTTTGGACATTTGGCAAATTCCTCGTAGATCCGATACGGAATTCATTCCAAGGTTAAAATCGAATAGCTTGTGGTATTTGAGCCATAACTTTTTCATACGAACTCCAATTTTTATGAATTTTATATCACTAGAAAGCTAAGATCGAGACCTACAATTTCGGCGTTGAACATTTTACCAAATTCGAATCAGAAGTAGGTACACAATTAAGATTTGTGTGGCTGTTACAGTAGAATTCGTGAATGGTCTAGATTAAGGTGAGGTGGCACAATCCTAACCACCCATCC
Source organism: Zanthoxylum bungeanum (assembly GCA_019454045.1). Taxonomy (NCBI): domain Eukaryota; kingdom Viridiplantae; phylum Streptophyta; class Magnoliopsida; order Sapindales; family Rutaceae; genus Zanthoxylum; species Zanthoxylum bungeanum. The sequence continues at coordinate 71,982 of SKCR01021777.1, read as the reverse complement.
ATCAAAAAATCAGCCACTTTTTGTCTATAAATAGAACACTATTCACTCTCTCCCTCACACACCAAAAAAATGTGAAGAACAAAGGAAATGCAGGGATTTTATTTTCTCACTTTTGTCTTCATTTTCAAGGCAATTTGATCCATCCTAGCATGTTTCCAAGCTTGGTAAGTTTCCTTTTCTCTTTCCATCTCCTCATTTTTTCAATTTTAAGCTTGAAAAAGGAAAGCCATATTTCGCACCTAGCATACCCTAGAAATGGAAATTGCTTGATTTGGCACTAATAAGTTGTTGGCATGTATTTTGAGATGTGTAATGATAGTATTAGCATTGGATGAGGTCTATTAGTATATGGATGTGTTAGGAAATTATGCATTGTGATTAATGATACTAGACAATGGTTGGGGTTTGAGTTGATGATATAAGATGATTTTTAACAAATGTTGAGGTTTAGAGAATTACTTATGTGATAGTGTTGGAGTGATGGAGTTAGGTTGCCTTGGGGCTATGTCATTGAAGGGGGTAGATAATGTTGGGATATATGCCCTAGAGCTTCATGTAATGTAAACGACTTTATATGTTATGAAATAAAACGATGCATTATTCATTTATCAAAGTGTTTGTTTAAATTTCACATATTGTAAATTATCTTGATTACCCTAGATTACTCATGTACCTTCAGACTTAGTGTATGAGTGTCATACACAAGATGATTTAAGTATGAAGTTAGTAATCTAAAATAATCCATAGAGAGCAAACAAAGCAGATACTTTGTTTGTGGTTTATCTATAGTTGCGGTCCATTCTATAATTGTATGGTGACCTTGATCCGTGATTGTCCATGTGGAGACATGAGAATGGAGGCACCTTGTATGGGTGATCATATAGGACTAGAACCAGATAGAAATGACTTTCTTATAATATCCGTTAAATAAAGAAATTCATTTCGATCTACTAGATGATCATATATGGATTGATCTTAATCTTGAGTGTACCACGAACTCCTGCATGGTAGGCTATGTCCTTTGATTTTCAAAAGTGAGGTTGGTGTAGCAGTCCCGACCAATAGCTACGTACTTTGGGGACATGATTTGGTGTGTAGCTGAGGACATTTTACATAGACATAGAGTTCACTCCTTTTGTGAGAAGTAGATGAGTATCTTCCTTAAGGGTTGATTCGGTACTTGAACGGTTAGAGCGCTCGAGTCTTTCTATTACGGATATAAAGATTAAAATTCATAATGGTTATGAACAAATCTTTCATTAGAGAATCAATGGTACTTAAGGTAAAAATAATTAGAGGGGTATAACAGATATTACCCCCGTTCTAATAACGAGATACTCGTGAAGGGTTAATCCGTATGTAATGACTATATCGATGGACACCAACATGGTTCAACTTAATATACTATCTGCGGTAACGAGAGTGCAGCTTCGGGATTTTAGTGGAATAACCCGGAGTTAATAATTTGAAATATTTAATTAAGAGCTTAATTAATATTTCAAGATTATTGGAGCTCGGAACCGTAGGTCCATTTGGTCCCCTTGATAGCTCAATATACTGTAGCAGATTTAGTATAATTGGATAGTCTAATTATATACTCACATATGTATATATACTATTAATATGATTAATGATAATATTTTGTCTCACTTGAAACTATATATTAAAAGTTAATATATAGTTTTAATAATTATATGATAATTATTGAATGCATAATATTAAATTATATATGATATAATTTAATGATGTCAAATTTGGAAATTCCAAATTTTGGGTTTTGGAAACCCTTGGTGAGTTAAGCTAGTTTGCAAAACTCTTACATTAAATTTGGAAACCCTTGGTGAGTTATGCTAGGTTGCATAACTCTTGGTTTTAATTTGGAAGTTACAAATTTTAAAGGCATTAATCTTTTTATTTTTTGTAACATCTTTGACTTTATGGAAAGTTAATATTGTTGTTACAAAATTAATGAAAAAATAAGCCTTGGCCGAAAATTAGCTTGATGGAAAGGGAAAGGATTTTATTAATTTTGGAAATTAATTATCCTAAGTATAAAAGAAAAATTGTTTTTCTTTTTGCAATGATTTCTTAAGCAACCCTAGCCTCAGCCTTATTCTTCTTCATTCTCTCTCAAAAGTTGAGAAAAACCAAAAGAAAGAACAAGAAGAAAACAAATTAATTTTGCTCACTGCAGATCACTACTTTGGTCTTTCGGGGCTCGGTTTGGTTTCGTTTTAATCCGAAATTTTTGGGAAACACATAGGGGTATTTTAGGGTTGTGTTGGGACTGTTTTTCTTTGAAAAATCAGACCTGAAATATCACTACAGTTCACACAAATTGTGGACTGCTTTGGTTATATGTTGGGCGCTATTGTGTCCAAAAATAGTCCATTTTTGTATCATTGTTCGGGACTGAAATTTTTTTCAAAACAGAAGCAAAATTTCAGTGGTACTGCTGGTTATATTCGGCCACTTGGTGGGAAGGGCCTAAAAGTTTTTCAAGTCCGATCCGAGTGCCTAACGTGCTTCCGCTGCGCAAGGAAAGCGTTTTCTATAATTGGCATCCAGAGCAAGGTTGAAAAGTGTTCTTAACCCTTCTCTATTTTATTTAAAGTTACTGTTTTTAATATATTTATATGAGTTATAAATTTTGATATACATGTTTAGATGAGTAGGCACAAAATAATATTCGTAAGATGAATGTTTATTATTTTTCATGTGATGAATGGATTTTGCATTGGTCGTAAATTTTTTCGACTCTTATTTCATTGTTGGTTTTGGTTTTGGGATGTAAGTCCATAAGTCTATTGTTTACAAATGTTGTAATTTTGATTTTCCAATGTAACATTTTAATTGTTGTAATTTGGAGCACCAAAGTCGCAAAATGAGCCAACACCACCTTGAAGCATGATTTGAAGACCAATGGATGCCTTGGGAATTTTTTGTACTAATCAGATTAGTATATGAAAAATAAGAGCCCGGTCAATGCAAAATATAAATTTTTTATGTTATATGTATGTTTAATTCGAAATATTTAAGTAACATGTCATATAGCTTAGGGTGCCTAATCTTGCCTTTCACATGCCATAACATGTTTTGGATGCATTATCATTATACACGTGAAATATTATTTTATGTGTTTTAAAATATTTAAATAATAATATGATATGCATGGAAAAACAATTAATTGGATTAATTGGTTTTAAGGTTTAAAATTTGAATTCTAATATATTGGGCTTAATAAGTGCATCATAAATTCCATTGGTATATAGGATGGAAACCCGGATATAAATTCCATAGCCGAATCCGAATGGACGGTAATGTGGTCTGCACTCGGGATACAATTCCATGTACCTTTGGATTTTATAACACACTTAGATTAATTAATGGTTTAATTTAAATCTTGATCATTTTACGATTCTAAAATTTTAAACCAATTAGTGTTCTAGTATTTTAAGAGTTAAAATATAATAGATCACTAATAATACTCTTATTAAATTAGTTTTAATTGAGTAAAATAATTAGTAGAGACTAATGGAAATTAGTGATATAAATTTTAAGACTTAAAATGGTTAGGTCACTAATGGTGAACTAGTGTAAATAAGAGTTATGATTTATCCGCCATAAATTTATTCACACTAGTTAAATTAAAATATTAGATATTTTATAAATAGAAACTTTAAACCCAAAATAGTGAGTGGGAGAGAGATATACGACAATATATCCCGTGATCTCCATTGTTAGTCCGAAAATGTGAGATTCAAAAGGCGTCTCGAGACGGCTTTGTTTTCGTCCCCCACGGATGGTGTCCATTTTGGGTCAATATCAAGTTTGGATTCCGAGAGGATATGGATTCGAGATGTATCTGGTGAACTGACCTACCATACGAAGACACTTCACTAGTTAAGTCCAAAGGTCCCGAAACGACGGGTCACACTCACAAAGGAATGATTAAATGTTAATCAAAATTCCTTGGTCGAATCAAACGATAGTTGGTTAATATAGGAATAAGAGTTATTCCCACATATATTAATCAATTGAGATTGTCTCGATCTATGTGCAAATACTTGACCTACCCTAAGGCACTTATTTGTGGGATGATAGATTTCTGTGGCATAGTAATTCTCTTAGGTTTCTAATTTGTTATTCATGGTTCATGCATCATGTTTAATTTTATGCCAAAATTATTTGATAATTTTAATATGCGATGAATTAATGTTAAATGCATACTTATTTTTTTTCAGCTATGATTTCTCCAATTATATCCATACTCTCAAATGAAAAATTAACGGGAGAAAACTATGTTAAGTGGAAAAGTAACATGAACGCTATCCTAGTCGTTGAAGACCTGAAGTTTGTCCTGACGGAGGAGTGTCCTCCCGATCCGGCCAGAAATGCTGGCCAAACTGTGCGGGATGCCTACCAGAAATGGGTCGCGGAAAATAAGAAAGCTCGCTCGCTGCAACTTGCTAGCAGAGATGTCCGAGGTTCTTGCTGCAAAGCATGAGCCTATGGCTTCAGCTTATCAGATGATGGAGTCATTGCAGGGCATGTTCGGGCAGTCTTCAGAGTGTCAACATCATGAGGCCAGTCTCAGCGATGACTGCTAGGATGAAGGATAGGAAATCAGTTCGAGAGCATGTCTTAAGGATGATAATCTATCTCAACACTGCCGAAACCCATGGTGCTCATATTGACGAGCATAGCCAGGTGACCATGATTATGGAAACTCTTCCGAAGAGTTTCCTGTAGTTTAAAAGTAACTATGTTATGAACAAGTTAACTTTTACATTGACCCAGCTGCTTAATGAGCTCACCCACTACGAGTCCATAATTGTGGATCCTCGTAAGCCCAATGCTGAGGTAAATATTTCCGAGTCTTCTAAATCTAAAAAGATGAAGAAGAAAGGAAATGGGAAGGCTAATGCTAAGCCCATGAAGAAGAAGAACAATAAAGGCTCCAATGATGCCAAGCCCAAGGGAAAGTGTTTCCACTGCAACAAGAACAGGCATTGGAAAAGGAATTGTCCTAAATACCTTGCTGAGCTGAAGGAGAATAAGGCTACAGGTAAATATGATTTACTTGTCATCAAATCTCTATTAGTGGAGGATGATAAATCCGATTGGATTGTTGATTCTGGAGCCACTAACCATGTTTAAACTTCTTTACAGCTACTTGACTCATGGAGGGACCTGGCTGAAGGTGACTACACCATGAGGGTCGGGACAGGGGATGCCGTTTCAGCAAGAGCAGTGGGAGTTTCCAGTTTAAATTTTACAAATAATAGTTATTTAAATTTTAACAATGTGTTATTCATTCCTGGTTTTAGCAGGAATTTGATTTATGTTTCTAAACTCTTGGATGATGGTTTCATTTTCTTTTAATAGCAATTTGGTTATTATTGGTAGAAATAGATTAACCATATGCACATAAAACTCAGAAAATAACTTGTATGTGTTAAAACCGTTAACACATAGGTCACTGCTCAACGCTGAAATATTTAAGGTTGAGAAACCTAAAATTAAACGGCAAAAGATTTCTCACGATAACATATATCTGTGGCATCTTAGACTTGGTGATATCAGCCTTGACCGGATAGATAGGTTGATAAAGAACGGAGCCTAAAACCAGTTAAAGCTCAGAACCTTACCAGTCTGTGAATCCCGTTTAGAAGCAAAACTGACCAAGAGACCTTTTACTGGAAAAGGTACATAAGCCAGTCAACCACTTGAGCTTATATATTCGGACGTTTGCGGACCGATGAATGTAAGAGCCCGAGGTGGTTATGAATATTTTGTCACATTTATTGATGATTATTCTAGATATGGGTATGTTTACCTAATGCAGCACAAGTCCGATACTTTTGAAAAGTTCAAAGAGTATCGAGCTGAGGTTGAGAACCAGTTAGGTAAAATGATCAAAACTCTATGATCAGATCGTGTAGGAGAATACCTTAATAGAGATTTTGAGGAATTATTGGTTGAGCATGGGATAGTATCCCAGCTCACAGCACCTGGAACACCACAGCAAAGTGGTGTTGCAAAAAGGAGAAATCGGACCGTTCTAGACATGATAAGATCTATGTTAGTTATAAGCTCACTACCTAGTTTGTTTTGGGGTTATGCATTACAAACAACAATTCATATCGTTAATGTAGTTCCATCAAAGTCTGTTCCTAAGACTCTCTTAGAGTTGTGGAATGGTCGTAAAACTAGTTTACAATATTTCCGCATATATGGGTGTCTAGCACATGTGCTGAAGAATAAGACTACTAAGTTAGAGCCACGTTCTCAGGTGTGCCTATTTGTAGGTTATCCTAAGGAGATTAGGGGAGGATTCTTCTATAGCATTGGAGATAACAAAATATTTATATTGACAAATGCTATGTTTCTAGAGGAAGACTATATGAGGGAGTTCAAACCTCGAAGTAAAGTGTTACTCGAGGAGTTACTTGCTGGTTCGACCAGTACACCATTGTCAATGACAATTGATAAACACATAACACCTTCGACATCTGAGCATCAGATGCCAGTTCATCAGAATGATCTGCCACCTAGACGTAGTGGGAGGGTTGTACGATAACCTGATCGCTATCTAGGAATTGGAGAGGCACAAGTTGTTGCATCCAGCGATGGTATAGATTATCCATTGACCTATCGTAGTGCAATGGATGATTCTGATAAAGAGGAATGGCTCAAAGCCATGAACCTAGAGATGAAGTCTATGTACTCTAAATTAGTCTGGGAATTTGTGGACCAACCTGATGGGGTAAAACCTATAGGTTGCAAGTGGTTCTACAAGAGAAAGAGGGGAGCAGATGGGAAAGTACAGACCTTCAAGGCTAGGCTAGTGGCCAAGGGTTATACCCAAAAAGAAGAAGTTGACTATGAGGAAATTTTATCGCCAATAGCCATGCTCAAATCCATCCGTACTCTTCTGTGCTTTGGCGTATATTATGACTATGAGATTTTGTAAATGGACGTCAAGACTATATTCTTGAATGTCAATCTTGATGAGTGTATCTATATGGTACAACCAGAGGTTGAGGAAATGAGACATATCCCATATGCCTCAGCAGTTGGTAGTCTCATGTATGCTATGTTATGCACGAGACCGGACATCTGTTTTACAGTGGGAGTAGTCAGTAGGTTTCAGTCTAACCCAGAATTGGATCATTGGGTGGCTATGGAACACATTCTCAAGTATCTTATGAGAACAAGAGATTATATGCTTGTATATTCCGGTGAGGATATGATCCTAAGGGGATATACAGACTCTGATTTTCAGACAGATGTCGATTCTAAGAAATCAACAAGGATCAATGTTTAAACTAGGTCGTGGGGCTATAATATGGCGGAGTATAAAACAATCTTGCAGTGCTGACTCCACCATGGAGGCTGAGTATGTAGAAGCTTGTGAAGCAGCTAAGGAAGCAGTCTGGTTCCGTAAATTCTTGGGACATCTGGAAGTTGTTCCAGATATGGATAAACCACTCACACTTTATTACGATAATAGTGGTACAGTGGCAATATAATCTCAATAGGGAGATAGTTCGGAGAAGAGACGTTTCTATCACAAAGATTGCATCCATAGAGAACCTGCCTGATTCATTTACAAAGACTTTGTCGGCTAAAGTGTTTGAAGGTCACCTAGATGGTCTAGGATTACGTGACATGTCCCATTTGCTCTAGTGCAAGTGAGAGATTGTTGGGATATATGCCCTAGAGCTTTATGTAATGTAAACGAATTTATGTGTTATGAAATAAAATGATGCTTCATTTATCAAAATATTTGTTTCAATTTCGCATATTGCAAATTATCTTGATTACCCTAGATTACTCATGTACCTTCAGACTTAGTGTATCAGTGTCATACACAAGAGTATTTAAGTTTGAAGTTAGTAAGCTAAAATAGTCCATAGAGAGCAAACAAAGCAGGTACTTTGTTTGTGGTTTATCTATAGCTGCGATCCATTCTATAATTGTAAGGCGACATTGATCCAGGATCATCCATGTGGAGACATGAGAATGAAGACACCTTGTATGATGTGATCATATAGGACTAGACCCAGATAGAAATGACTTTCTTATAATATCCGTTAAATAAAAAAATTCATTTCGATCTACTAGATGGTCATGTATGGATTGATCTTAATCCTGAGTGTAGTATGAACTCCTGTATAGCAGGCTATGTCATTTGATTTACAAAGGTTAGGTTGGTGTAGCAGTCCCGACTAATAGCTACGTACTTTGGGGACATGGTTTGGTGTGTAGTTGTGGACGTTTTACATAGACATGGAGTTCACTCCTTCTTGCGAGAAGTAGTGGATTATCTTCTTTAAGGGTTGATTCTATACTTGAACGGTTAGAGAGCTCGAGTCTTTCTATTACGAATAGAAAGATTAAATTTCATAATGGTTATGAATAAATCGTTCATTTGAGAATCAATGGTACTTAAGGTAAAAATAATTAGAGGGGCATAACATATATTATGACCTGTATCTAATTATGAGATACTTGTGAATGGTTAATCCGTATGTAGTGACTATATCGATGGACACTGACGTGATTCGGCTTAATATACTATCTGCGGCAACGAGAGTGCAATTTCAGGTTTTTAGTGTAATAACCCGGAGTTAGTTTTTCAGAATATTTAATTAAGAGCTTAATTAATATTTCAAGATTATTGGAGCTCGGAACCGTAGGTCCATTTGGTCCCCGTGCTAGCTCAATATACTGTAGCAGATTTAGTATAATTGGATAGTCCAATTATATACTCACATATGTATAAATATTATTAATATGATTAATGATATTATTTTGTCACACTTGAAACTATATATTAAAAGTTAATATATGGTTTTAATAATTATATGATAATTATTGAATGCATAATATTAAATTATATATGATATAATTTATTGATGCCAAATTTGGAATTTCCAAATCTTGGGTTTTGGAAACCCTTGGTGAGTTATGCTAGGTTGCAAAACTCTTGCATTAAATTTGGAAACCCTTAGAGAGTTATGCTAGGTTGCATAACTCTTGGTTTTAATTTGGAAGTTACAAATTTTAAAGGCATTAATCTTTTTATTTCTTATAACATCTTTGGCTTTATGGAAAGTTAATATTGTTGTTACAAAATTAATGAAAAAAAAGCCTTGGCCGAAAAGTAGCTTGATGGAAAGGGAAAAGATTTTATTAATTTTGGAAATTAATTATCCTAAGTATAAAAGAAAAATTGTTTTTCTTTTTGTTATGATTTCTTAAGCAACCCTAGCCTCTATCTTCTTCTTCTTCTTCTTCTTCTTCATTCTCTCTCAAAATTTGAGAAAAATCAAAAGAAAGAACAAGAAGAAAACAAATTAAAATACAAGTGTGATTCAATCTCTAAAACATTTAGGGATTAATTTCGTGAGTCTAGCCCACACTAGTTTCCATTGGTTGTGAGACATAGCACGAAAGACTCTTTTGGTGTTGAACCAAAATAATCCATCATCATTATTCTACATTGACTCACGACAGTGGGAGTTTATTTTGCTCACTGCATAGTACTACTTTGGTCTTTCAAGGCCCGGTTTGGTTTCGTTTTAATCTGAAATTTTTGGGAACACATAGGGGAATTTTAGGGCTGTGTTGGGACTGTTTTCTTTGAAAAATCAAACCTGAAATATCACTACAGTTCACACAAACCGTGGACTACTTTGGTTGTGTGTTGGGCAATATTCATGTCAAAAAATAGTCCAGTTTTTTATCACTTTTCGGGGAAGTTCGTGGACTGTTCCGGGACTTTTTCGGGGTTGAAATTTTGTTCAAAACATAAGTAAAATTTCAGCGGCACTGCTAGTTATATTCGGCCACTTGGTGGGAAGGGCATAAAATTTTTTCAAGTCCGATCCAGGTGCCTAACGTGCTTCCGCTGCTCAAGGAAAGCGTTTCCAACAGATAAGCCCTGGATTTGGGCTAGCGCGACGCTATTCTTGTTGGGTTCCTAGAACATGCCAAGGATCTTCTAACATGAAATGGTGTGTGAATAATCAAAATAAGAATGCGGAATTAAACTTACATTGATTGGCTTGATGGATTTATTCAAAACTTTTGTATGAATGTTGAGCTCCAAGCTTCCAAATTGTGTTCCAAACTCAAGGGATTAGTTTCCCTAACACCTTGAATGACTCATTGAAGTGCTAGCTCACTTGAAATTTTGAAACAAAACTTCAATGGAGGGAGAGGAGGCTCACAGCTTTTGCTTAAAGAGAGAGGAGAGAGTTTTTCACTTTTTGTGTATTTGATTTTCTAAAAACCTAATACCTTTTACCAAATCAAATTCGGTATATGTCATTCCAAATGAATAAAATATTACAAAGTATGTTGAGCTTTTGTTGAGTGAAAAACAAGCAATGCAAGATTTACACTCAATTATCAACTACTTCTATCACTAGTCAAATTAGTGATGTAAGTTAAGTGGGTCCCACCACTTGTAAATTCCGAATTTAATTCGAACAATCTCAACGCGCAACTTCACTCGGGCTCGGGTTCAGGTTCGTTTAATTACGAATTAACAAATTTACCGTTGTGACATAATTAAATATTAAGGTCGCTTAAGAATTAATTCTAAATTAATTCGTTTGGCCGAATTAAAATCCAATTTTAATTCCGCTTTGAAATCTAATTTCAATTAATATATCGAATATATTATTTAATCAATTAATTCCAAATTAATCATTCTCTCTCTTCTATTCGAATTTTATCCCAGATAAATTCTTGGCGTAATTAATCCTAGATTAATTTTCTCTCTCTCATAATTAATCCCAGATTAATTTTGTTCGAGTGAAACGTCATCGATGAATCTTTGGGAAGCGACCCATGAGATTCCTGGATATGTTGGTAGTAAATCCGGTCGTCGGACTATCCGAACACCTGCGTACCCCGTACCACGTTCTTACCGATTTATAAGACATGGTTGGCTTCTAGCAAAGCACCGTGCCTACCTAATTCTCCATAAATATTCTTTTAAGGAATACATAATCTATACCAGGCGTAATATACTAAGTATTGCGTATTACGATCCAGTATCGGATGTAACATGCTAGGCCTGAAGCTGGAATTGTGTCTTCCCCGTACGAAGCATATATCAAATCACTATCAATTAGTCTCTTTAATCGGATAATCATGGCCTTGTCATATTATCCCGATAGGTGCAACCTATTAGAGTTCCAGTTCTGTATCCCTACGTGATCATCATCTCCATATGACTGAAGTGACACTTTCATCTTGACATCACACCCAATACATTACGATTCTCAATAAACCCAGAAGAGGCGTACACAGAACCTATTAAAGCCCCGGACGACCAAAACCAAAGCGTACTGATTTTCACAAGTATTAGCGATGTAAGTCTCAGGTTAAGACCAAATACACCTACCCTGATTCGGATTCCCATAGACACATAGTCATACTACCAATGGGATTCTGAAGGGTCTATCCAGAGCGAAGCTGTTCCCATACCATCGGTAAACATAACCTCCTATTACACTTGCATGAGTATCCAATACACAAATATATGAGAATTATGCCGTTACCCTTCCATAATGCGCACAAGTGTAAAACTAGCCTATTCCGCATTATCGATGTCCAGTCTCGATAATACTACGACTATGGATATTTAATGATTAAACCTTTCATGAATTGATATTGTCTCATATCTTATTAATCTGGAACTAATCATAAGGACTTTTATCATTTATATATATATATATATATTCAAGTAATCTAATTACAAAATGATAAAATAACAATTTCCTTTGTCACATAGTTAATTTGTACAAAAACCACAATGTCTTTTACAAATAGTGATGCTGTGGGTCATAATTGTCCAACAATCTCCCACTTGGCCTATAGCCAATCACTCAAGTATCTAACACCTGAAATATGTACATGTCGCTCAAACTTTTGCTAGGAAATATCCTTCGTCAGTGGATCTATAATGTTGTCATCTGATGCAACCTTCTCGATCTTCACATCACCACGATGTATGATCTCACAAATCAGATGGAAACGTCAAAGTACATGCTTGGATCGTTGATGATACCGTGGTTCCTTAGCCTGCGCTATAGCCCCGTTATTGTCACAATACAAAGGAACGGGCTCAGCTGCTAACGAAACTACTCCTAATCCAATTAGGAATTTACGGATCCAAACTGCCTCTTTTGCTGCCTCAGCTGCAGCGATATATTCCGCTTCTGTTGTTGAATCGGCAACAATCTCTTACTTGGAAGATTTCCAGTTCATTGCTCCGTTGTTCAAACAAAATATGTACCCGGATTGTGACTTACAGTCGTCTTTATCGGTTTGGAAACTTGCATTGGTAAATCCAGTTACCTCAAGTTCTCCATCTCCATAGACTAAGAAAACATCCTTAGTTCGTCTAAGATACTTAAGAATGTTCTTAACCGCAACCCAGTGACCATCACCTGGATAGGCCTGATAACGACTACACATGCTCAAGGCATACGAGACATCAGGTCGCGTACATTTCATGGCATACATGATCGATCCGACTGTATAAGCGAACGGGATCCGACTCATGTTGTCTCTCTCATCTTGAGTTTTAGGACACATGTCCTTAGATAGAGAGACGCCATGTGACAATGGCAACAGTCCCCTCTTAGACTGATCCATGTTGAATCTCTTCAATACTTTGTCAACGTACGAGCTCTGGGAGAGTCCAAGCAGCTTTCTAGATCTATCCCGGTAGATCCTTATTCCTAGAATAAAAGCCGCTTCTCCCAGATCTTTCATGGAGAATTTTAATGAAAGCCAAGCTTTCACCGATTGTAGCATGGGAATGTCATTGCCAAGAAGCAATACATCATCTACGTAAATGACAATGATTGTCAGTGCGCTCCCACTAACCTTCTTATATACACAAGGATCATCCTCGTTTTGAACGAAATCATATTCTTTTATGATCTCATCAAAACGTTCGTTCCAAGAACGTGATGCTTGCTTCAATCCATAAATGGATCGATTTAACTTGCAAACCTTTTTTGCATGTTTTGGTATGATAAAACCGTCAGTCCATTGCATATAAACATCCTCCAAATGGTTTCCGTTAAAGAAAGCAGTTTTGACGTCCATCTACCATATTTCATAATCAAAATATGCAGCAATAACAAGCATTATCCGAATGGATTTAATCATGGCAACAAGTGAAAAAGTTTCGTCGTAATCGACACCATGTCATTGATGATACTCTTTCGCTACAAAACTAGTTTTGTACGTTTGTATGTTACCATCCATGTCAGTCTTCTTCTTGAAGACCCATTTGTAACCAATAGGCTTTACGCCTTCTGGTGCATCAACCAATGTCCAAACTTGGTTGGTGTACATGGAATCCATTTCGGACTTCATGGCTTCTTGCCATAAACCGAAGTCGATATCTTGTATCCCTTCCTCATACGTAGCCGGCTCATTATCCTCAAAAAGATTAATATCTACGTGAGGTGAGATCAGAAACCCATACCTCTCATGTTGTTTTCTGACTCTCTCCGACCTACGCGGTTCTTATGTATTAGAAGATTATGGTACAGTCTCATCCCTGATGAACTGTTCGTGTTCCGGTAAGGAATCGGTACCAGAAATAGTATCACTATGATTTTCTTCGAGTTATACTTTCTTCCCACTTACCACTACATTTAAGAATTCCTTTTCGAGGAAAACCGCATGTAGAGCAACAAATACTTTGTTCTCTTGTGGGTGGTAGAAGTAATATCCTTTGGTTTCCCTAGGATAACCTACAAATAGGCACTTATCCGATTTGGGTTCTAGTTTGGTACCATCCAAATGTTTAACGTATGCCCAGCATCCCCAAATCTTCAGGAATGAGAAACCCGGTTTCATTCCTGTCCATATTTCATATGGAGTCTGTTGAACAGACTTTGACGGAACCTTATTCAAAATAAGTATTGCAATGTTCAATGCATATCCCCACAAGGAAATTAATAGCTCAGTACGACTCATCATAGACCTTACCATGTCCAACAAAGTTCAGTTTCTCCGTTCGGACACACCGTTTAATTGAGGTGTTCCGGGAGGAGTCCACTGTGAAAGAATACCTTACTCTTTCAAGTAATCGAGAAACTCATTGCTTAAGTATTCTCCACCACGGTCCAACCGTAATGTTTTAATACTTTTTCCGGTCTGTTTTTCTACTTCGTGTCGAAACTCTTTGAATTTCTCAAAAGTTTCTGACTTGTGTCTCATAAGATACACATAACCATAACGTGATGCATCATCCGTAAATGTTACGAAGTATTCATATCCACCTCTAGCCTGGCTAGACATGGGCCCACATACGTCACTATGAATGAGGGCTAACAGTTTGGTGGCACGTGCACCTTTACCACTAAAAAATGTTTTAGGCATTTTGCCTAATAAACAAGATTCGCATACGTCATATGAATTTGGATCAAATCCGTCCGGGTATCCACTCTTCGAAAGTGTGGATATGTGAGTCTTGTTAATGTGTCCCAGATGACAATGCCACATATAAGTTTCATCTTTGTTACTTAATTTAAGCCTTTTGTTTGTCAAATTATATGTTTGATATTGATTTATATTCAAAATATAAAGACCATTATTAACATCAGCACTACATATCTCAAAATCATTTTTATAAACAAAACACCTGGTGTTTATGAATACAAAAGTATACCCACATTGGGTTAAACAAGATACAAATATAATGTTTATAGTCAAACTAGGTACATAATAGCAGTCTGATAAATTAAGTACATGCCCCGATGGCAGTTCCAAAATATAGGTCCCAACAGCCAAAACGACGACTCTAGTCCCATTTCCAACTCGGAGGTCGATCTCTCCTGAAGCCAGTCTCCTGCTAATCTGCAGATCCTGCACATCAGTACATATATGAGTACCACAACCAGAATCAAAAATCCAATTTTTAAAACTAGAAGTAGACATGTTTATCTCAAAAATAAACATACATGAAGCCGGTGCCTTGCCCGCGTTCACTTCCTTCATGTGTGCCTTGTACTCACGGTAGTCACGCTTCCAGTGACCCCATTTGCCACACTGTAGGCAGACATCTTGGGATTTGTCTTTTGTCTTCCCAGAAGACTTTGATGATTTGGCCTTGCCCTTTCTCTTCTTCTTCTTCTTTACACCTCCAGAAGCCTTCGGCCAAGCCTTGGCATTCTGAGATGTCGAAGTGAAGTGCGCCTCGTGCTTCTTGCCCTTTAAAAGCTCTTTTTCTGCCTATTTCAGCATTGCCATCAACTCTCCAAGAGTATTTTCTTGGTTCATCATATTATAGTTCATGATGAACCCGCTCCAGCTGTCAGGAAGAGACTGTAAGATCAAATATATAGAAGTCTCAGCCTCGAAGACTATGCCTAGTTGTCCCAGCTGTTCGATGTCAGCAATCATCTGTGATTCATGGTGCTCAACAGATGTACCCTCTGACATGCGAGAGCGAAAGAGCTTCTTCTGCAATTCGTACCTCCGCGATCTAAGGTTAGATCGGTGAAGGTCCATCAATTTCAACATCATTTCATAGGGATCCAATCCTTTTTTTTTACGACGAAATTGTGGGGTCATTTCAGCAAGCATGACGGATTGAGCAGTTGAGTTGTCATCACTGTGAGTCTTCCAAAGCTCAAGCTCAAGCAGCTACTCAATTCCGGGTTTAGGCCCAAGAGGTCTCTCTATCATATAGAGCAATCTCTCAGCCCACAGGACAATCATGAGGTTCATATCCCAGTCAGGAAAGTTCGCACCATTAAAGAAATTTTCGTCCATGATAATTTCCTTAACATTGACCTTTCCAGCCATCTTAATTGCAATAGTCTAACTATTCAATTAACGATTTTGGGTACAGTCCAACTGTTATAAGAAAAAATAAAAATATTAGTCCAACTAATATAAATATATAAAATGACGAAAATAATTTGAAAGCGTGTATTTTGGCAAGTATTTGAACGAAATTGCAAATTCAATACTAGCCTCCCACTATTTTTCGGTGAACCTCTAACCCTCTGTTGAGTACTCAGGAAACCTAGTTTCCTAGTGGGCTAAGATCCCGTTAAATAACACACAACCTTGACTTTGGCCAACAAGCTGTACTTTAATTTCGTAACGAAATCCAATCATATTAATATATCCGATATATTAATTTTATCCCATACGAATAAATTAAATAGAAAAATCAATTTAACCATTAAATTTATTTTACCGATTAATTCCAAATTAATCGCGTTCTCTCTCTTCCGAACACATTTAATCCCAGATTAAATAATACCTCAATTAATCCTAGATTAATTTTCTCTCTCTTAATTAATCCCAGATAATTCTCTCTCTTAATTAATCCCAGATTAATTCTAATGTTAAATCAACTGTCATCGGTGAATCTTTGGGAAGCGACCCAAGAGATCCCTGGATATGTTACTGTCATCAGATTATCCGAATACGTGCGTACCTCGTACCACGTGCTTACCGATTTACAAGACATGGTTGGCTTCTAGCAAAACATCGTGCCTACCCAATTCTCCAGAAATATTCTTACTGGAATATATAATCTATGTCAGGCGTAGTATACGTAGTATTGCGTATTGCGATTCAGTATCGGATGTCACATGCTAGGCTTGAGGATGGAATTATGTCTGCCCCGTACGAAGCACATGTCAGATGTCTGGTAACTAGTCTCTATAATCGGATGAACATGACCTAGTCATATCATCCCGATGACTGCAGTACTAAAGAGTACTAGTTCCGTATCCTACGTGACATCATCTCCACTATGACTGGAGTGATACTTCCGTCTTGACATTACACCCAATACACTACGATTCTCAATATACCCAGCATTCATCTGATTAAAGCCCTGGACGACCAAAACCAAAGCATATTGATTGTCGCAAGTATTAGCGGTGCAACTCTCAGGTTAAGACCAAATACACCTACCCTGATTTTGGACTTCCATAGACACATAGTCATACTACCAATGGAACTCCGAGGGGTCTATCCAGAGCGAAGCTGTTTTCCGTACCATCGGTAAAACACAACCTCATATTACACTTGCATGAGTATCCAATACCCAAATATATGAGAACTCTGCTATTGTGCCCTCACAACGCGCACACGTGTAATACTAGTCTCTTACGCATTATCGATGTCCAATCTCGATAATACTCTGACAAGGGATATTTAATGATTAATCCTTCGAGGACTGATACTGTCTCATATCATCTCAATCTAGGAACTAATCATAAGGACCTCCTATCATTTATACCTAGGTGATCTAATCACAAATGATAAGAGTGCAATCTCCTTGTCACATAGTTAATTTGTACAACAACACTATGATCTGTAAAAATAGTGACGCTATGGGTCATAATTGTCCAACACCTTCAAGCTACAAGCTGTTAAAGCCCTGGAAGACCAAAACCAAAGTATATTGATTGTCGCAAGTATTAGCGGTGAAAGTCTCAAAGTAAGACCAAATACACCTACCCTGATTCGGATTTCCATAGACACATAGTCATACTACCAATGGAATTCTGAGGGGTCTATCCAGATCGAAGCTGTTTCCGTACCATGGGTAAACACAACCTCCTATTACACTTGCATGAGTATCTTATACCCAAATATATGAGAACTATGCCGTTATGCTCCCACAACGTGCACAAGTGTAATACTAGTCTTTTACACATTATCGATGTCTAATCTCGATATACTCTGACTAGGGATATTTAATGATTAAACCTTTGTGGATTGATAATGTCTCATATCATCTCAATCCGAAACTAATCATATGGACCTTTTATCATTTATACATCTAGGTAATCCAATTACAAATGATAAAAGGGCAATTTCCTTTGTCAAATGTTAATTTGTACAACAACACCATGATCTGTACAAATAGTGATGCTATGGGTCATAATTGTCCAATATATACTTCGTCCGACGCGGCAAACATCGTGGTAAAGGCTGCCCTTAGGCATTTCCCCAAAATGGAGAACCTTTAATCCAACGTAGTTAGCCCATGCGCACTAAATAACAATGCATAAATAAATGAAGCAATAACATACGGAAAATAAATAACGGAATAATAAAATAGATGCGACCAAGGCCGACATTTATATGGGACCTCGTACGCCCAATTGAACGTATTTCAAATTCAATCAAGTATACTTCGTCTGGCGCGACAAAACATCATGGTAAAGGTAGCCTTTAGGCATTTCCCTCAAATGGAGGACCTTTAATCCAACGTAGTTAGCCCATGTGCACTAAGTAGCAATGCATACATAAATAAAGCAATAACACACGGAAAGTAAATAACGGAATAATAAAAGAGATACGACCAAGTCCGACATCTATATGGGACCTAGTATGCCTGATTGAACGTATTTCACATTCAATCAAGTATACTTCGTCCAGCGCGGTAAAACATCGTGGTAAAGGTAGCCTTTGGGTATTTCCCTCAAATAGAGGACCTTTAATCCAACGTAGTTAGCCCATGCGCACTAAGTAGCAATGCATACATAAATAAAGCAATAACACACGGAAAGTAAATAATGGAATAATAAAAGAGATGCGACCAATGCCAACATCTATATGAGACCTTGTATGCCCAATTGAACTTATTTCACATCCAATCAAATGTACTTCGTTTGGCGTATCAAAACATCGTGGTAAAGGTTGCCCTTAGGCATTTCCCTCAAACGGGGGACCTTTAATCCAACGTGATTAGCCCATGCGCACTAAATAACAATGCATAAGTAAATAAAGAAACAATACACATAAAATAAATAACGGAACAGCAACACAAACAATGAATGAACACAAAAATTAAATAAAAAATGAATCACGTGCATGAAAGTTTCTCAAGCGGTATGTGGAGTTGTATCCCAAGTACAGACCGCACTACCGTCCATTCGGATTCGGCTGCGGAATTTATGTCTAGGTTTCCATCCGATATACCGCAAGAGATAACACGCAATCATCAACCTAATATAAATAAAAATAGACGTGGAACATAATGATGCATGCCAATGAACCAACAATAACTAATTGAAAAGACAAATAAATAGCAAAGGGTGCCCTAAGGTCTTACCTTTTTAAGTTGCTTCTCGGAAGTGTGTTACATCATCGTCGGAAGGGGTTAATGTTCCATCACTTTTCCAGTTCACTGGTTCAACATTTTATCCACTCTTTTCCTATTTTTGAGCCACTATTTCTCTGTATTCTTCCCTATTGGACTGCAGTTTTTGGGGACTTTTTTGTCTCGATTTTGGCTACTGTCTTGGTATCGGTTTGGGTTGTTCTAAGAGACTGTTTCGGGGATATTTTTGTTCACTATTTTGTTTGATTATGGGGACTATTTTCGGGATGATTTTTGGACTGGTTTGGGGGCTGATTCGGGACTGTTAGAGGGGCTGTTTGTTGTTCGATTGAGCTATGGTTTTAGCATTTGTTTTGGTCGGTTAAGGGGTGCTACTTTAGGCTAATTGGTGCTCGATTATGGGCTGCTGGTTGTGTGTTAGGTGGCTGAGCTTGAGTGGCCTGTGGTGTGTGTGTTTATTAGTGGCGTGAGGTGTGTCTTTATGAGTGGCGTAAGGTGTGTATTTTTGTAAGGGACGTGTGTGTGTTTAGGGTTGATCAATGTGTGTGATGAGTGAGAGAGAGACGTGAAGAAGTTGTGTGCGTGAGTGTGTTTGTGTCTTCACGTGGCTTAGTTTGTGGGCTGCAAGGTGTGTGTGTATTGCCGAGTGGTCTTTGTAGTGAGGGTTTATTACCCTGTTGTTGGCTGTGTCTGTGTCGGCTGAGTGGGGACGTGAAGGGAGAGAGGTTGTGAAGAGAGAAGACGGTGTGAATTGAGAAAAATGAGAGTCTGCGTGAGTTGAGAAAAGTGTTTTAGGGTTTTTTTTAGTGTTCTCTTTTTTCTTTTTACTTTGTGAGTGGTTGCCGAGAGAGAATCTTCTTCTAGGGTTTATTTGGTGTTTGTTTACTGAGAGTTTTTTGGTGAGAGATGGAGAAGTGTTTAGGGTTTACATTTTTTGTGAAGTTTTCGTGTGGTTGTCAAGGAAAGAGAGAGAGCTGTGAGAGGGAGTGCCGAGGGTTTATATTTTTTGTGTTTGTGGAATGAGAGAGAGAGAGAGTGGAGATAGGGGAAATGACATTAGGGTTTATTTTTTGCTTTTGAGTTGGCCGAGAGAATGGAAGAGCAAAGAGAGATTAGGGTTTTTAGTTTATGCTTTTTGAGTTGTGCCGTGATAGTGAGTGGATTAGGAAGAAGAAGAGGGGACATGTGAGGCTATTAGGGTTTTCTATTTTTTTTGGTGAGGCCGTGAGTATGAGAGAGTGTCCAGAGGGTCTATGGTTATTGTGTGAATGAGCCAAGTATGGAGAGAGGGGGAGGAATGGAGTATAGGGTTTGGTTTAGTCCTCTTTTTATAATGGTGAGCTAGGGTTAAGGTTATGCTTAGCGTTTTGTCTAAGGAAATAAATAATGTAAAAAATAGATGTATTAAGTTATTAAAGGAAATAAATTATGTAATTTTGGTGGAGATTGATTTCAAGATATTTTTAAATTTGGAAGGAGATTTTTGAGGGATTTGGCAAGTGTTAAATATGATTTGAATATTTTGGATTGGGCTTGGGTTTGTGGGTCTTGATGTGGGCGTGTGGCTTGGGTGTATGGGCTTTGGGCCGAGGCTAACGTTTAAAACATAGATCAATTGAGCAAACCTGAGGCTAAACAAATGAATTGAATTTGATGATGTATTTATTTTTGAATTTTTCCTTCCGACGTCCGTTTCCCGCGACTTCTGCAACTTATCGGGTAGTGCCTCCATACGAGGCTCATCATTGGGCTTTATGCAAAAATACAGTGTCTACACTAATCAAATATCCACAATATTATTTTTCTATGGTAATTAACTATAATTTGTCGAATCTTAATTGAAAAATATCAATATCTAGTAGAAGAAAATAATAAAACGAATCCTAAACGAATTGACTCGTTTATTAATCGAATCTATTTTTTCAAACTCGTATTCGCTTTAAAGCGAATCGAATCGAACGAATAACACGAATCATAACCCAAATTACTACCCCTAATACAAGGCATGTCAGGTGCTTGTCTTACTTCTCCAACTGTTTCACCAGTTATCTTTTTCAAACACCATCATCATTTTAGCTAAATGACCAAACTTGATACCCAAAAATTAAAAATTTAAACTAAGACCAAAAAAGAAGAAGCTTTTTTTTATGTAACGACTGGGGATTTTAACTACTGTTTCATTGTGAGACGAGTGTGACGAAATGTAAACAATGTTTGGAAACAAATGCTCTCGTGAGATGACTATCGGTAGATTCTTCGAGAATCCGATATTAGATGTTATAATGTACCACTCCGGATAGCCCATAGTATTTGGGCCATATAACATCTCTACGAACTCCGATCTTTATGATTTTAGATTGTCGGAAAGCTTAGATAGAGATCTACGACTTTTGCATTGAACATTTGTCAAAATTGGAACCAGAAGCAAGCCAAAACGTGGGTCATAATTCTGAATTAACAGTGCCCGTGGACCCATCTAGAAAAGTCTCAAAACTTCTCAAAATTTCCAAAACTCTTCATTAGTTAATTTACAAATTGATCCCTAGTATTAAAAGGGGTCGCTATTTATCATTTCACAAAATTTAGAGAAGATAGAAGAGAGAAAAACGTGAATGGAGGAAGGAGAATAGGAAGAAAAGAAAAGAAAGAAAAGAGAAGAGAAAGATAAGAAAGGAAGAAGAAGAAAAGAGGCAAGAGGCAAGAGGAGAGTTGGGCATCCATGGGGGTTTGAGAAATGAAGGAACACCAAGAGAAGGGAGGTAAGAAAACTTTAACCTGAGTTTTGAATATTGGTGTTTTGATGATTTATTGATGATGACATGTTGAGTTATAGTATTGATGAATATATGGGTTTAATGATAAGAAAACAATGGTTATAGTAATACCCCGAATTTGTTAGATTTTGGAAATGGGAATTAAGTATAGATGTTGTTTGGATATGGTATGGCATTGAGAATAATATTGATTTTTTTTGAAGATTGATTAAAGTGAATTGCTTGTTTGGAGATATGGATTAAGTATTAAGAAGATTGAGTGGAAATCATGGTGATAAGGCCTGAATTTGGTCTTGCGTCGCGACGCGATCTGGGAAATTACCCAGAAATGCTTCTGGTGTAAGTCGCGTCGCAACGTTAAGGGTTCGTGCGTCGCGACGCGCAAAGCAAAAATTTAGGCACCTCTCTGGACGAGTTGCGTCGCGACGTGCGGCCAACAAATGGCCCAAATTAGTTTTAAGCTATTCCAGTTTACCCAATCACGGTAGAGGCTACCCTAAGAGTTTCGTATCAACTTGTAGGTATATATTACATCGTGTCATGTGTATGATATGCCTCGTAGTGATATTCCTTACTCGAATAGGCAAAGTTAACTTGATTTCGATCTATATATTCTTAGTCCATTTCTAATCGAAACTTTTGATGATAGATGATCGCATGAATCACAAGTTTCACCAACGAAGTGTTGGGGTTGGTGCTCAGAGCGCCAATCCGGGCCGTATTTATGTCTGATTCATGAATACAACACATCCCCTTATTCCATATATGATTACTTCTTTTTTATGGTTGCACCTCTTGTTCTTATATACATATTCGATTCTGATTACGATTAGATTGAAACTAAATATGGTTTAGTGATATGTATATATTAGACAAAGGCCCGATAATATATAATGCATACACAGTTACAAATTTTGTTAGTTTGTAATTGACATTGGGAAGTGTCACTGCTATATGTATATTATCAAACATAGTTCCTGGTCAAGATTTGCTAACACGGGTCGGTTAGTCAAATCCGTTGAGACCAGTACATGTCGTATATCGAGACTTGGTCCGATGGTTTATCCCAATGAACCATGAGTCTAGGGAGACTCGTATAGACGTGTAGGTGTTTATAGTGGATAAACACTGAAGGGCTCACCGAAGATTCTTAATGGATGGTACGCCAACGTCAATAAGAATCTTCTCGGGTTGAGTAGCATAGTGGTCCTTCTTGACTTGAGGACACCACTGTGGATGTATGAGACATCCTCCACACTTAGATGGCAGTCACGTCACCGATCTATTTAGATCAGACCTCCGCCTGTTCGTTGGGTGTGGATCGATCCTCAGGATATCCTGTGTGTGTCAAGATAGAATCCGTCAGTTCTGTGTACAGAGCATAGGTAGTCCATATATTATTAGCAGTCTGTTAAATCTGTGGCCACAGTATACATCGGAAGTAAGTTCGAGAGTGTTATTTAGAGATTTCTAATAGATACGTCGACGAGATAATACCTATAGAGATTTGACGTTCACATCTATATCTCTGGGATTATCTGGATACCTGTGACGGAGGGATTATACGTATGCAATGACCTCGACCTGTATGATTCAGCTAGTTTATCCGTGATCGTCATAATCTACGGGTGGATAGATTATGCACATGAAATTGGATTTCATGACGGATATGCCTGAATCTAGAGAGTCTCAATAATGAAACATACTCGTAGAGCACTAGAGCAACATTTATGAATAATGATGATTATTTATAAATCGTTTAATCGTTAAACGAAAAATACATGCGAACGGGCTGAACCGTCATTTCCTAATTAATGTGTATTTGTATTTAATATATGATATTATTAAATACACATTAAGAAATAGTCAAATAAAGGTATTTGACATATATCATCAATATATGTATTTGAGATATTTAAAGTAAATATAATACATATATTTGATATATTTGTATTTAATTAATTATTTAATTATTTAATTGTTAAATGATTAATATAATTAAAATATAAATATATCACCAAATGATAAAGTTAGGAAATGATTATAAATGTAAATGTTTGACTTTACATTAAAGGAAAGGTTGTCAAATTGATTTTGACTTCTTAAGATATTTGTTCAAAATTGTTTGAAAAATAAAAAATATCTTTTTCCTTTATTTCTTCATAATTTCGGCCATACACTTAAAATATAAGAGTTATATTATTCTTAGTTGCATTTGTTGACTTAATTAAATATCTAATAAAGTGTTATTAAGATATTTATGCAAGTTGATTAAATGTAAAGTGAAATGAAATTGAAATTACAAAACTTGTATTTCCTTTAGTGAATTTCGGCCAAGGCCATTTTGATACAAGTATATATTGTTTTTTCAATTCATTTTCATAAGATAATACACTTTAAAGAAAAACTCCATTAATGGAAGCAAAGGAAGCTTGTGAGAAAGAAAGAAGAAATCAAAGAAAGCTTGGATTTTAGTAAGTTTTTCCAACTTGCTATTAGAAAGGAAAATTTTCCTTAGGATCTAGGCTTTAACATATGATGTTCTTAGGTATTTCTTTCTTTATTCCTTTTGTTTTTGTTGATGGAAGTTTTGATGGAAGTGTTGAGCATGTATGATGAAGGAAGTTGTGACTATTGTAGTTATAAGCTTTCTTTTAGGTTTGGAAACCATGTTGCTAATCTAGAGTTGCTGACCCACTCTTAGATGACCTAGATTTGATCTTGAGTTGTTTCATTGTGTTGAGACTTTGATTGGATGGAAGAAACATGATTGAAGTAATTGATTTAACCAATTTGGTCTAATTTGTCCAATTTGAAGAAATTGAAAAATTAGGGTTCATGACCAATTCCAAATTTGGGGGTTTTCATATATGTTGTGTATTGGATGTGTATATGATGCATATAAAGTTTCATGTTGATTGGATTACATCTTGATGTGTTTTGAGACATGAAATGACCAAATGGACAAAAGGCACACCTTGGAGGTGCTCTCGGGGCAAGGATTCGATTTTGGGGATTTTTGGTGCTTTTGGTGTTTTGATGTTTGAACATGCTAAGTTCATCTTAGAAATGATTTAGAATCATTCAAAATTGATTAGATCAATTTCGGACTAAAATGGACAAAATACCAATGTAAGGGCATTTCGGTAATTCACTTGAATATGATTCATTTGAATTTTATTTCATAATTGATTATTGGATAATTAAATAAATATTTTTATTTAATTAATCCGAGAAAAGGTTTTGAAATCGGAAGATACGATCTTCCGCCGCTTCCGCTGCGTTACCGGATTATGCCCCTAAAACCCCTACAAAATGGAGCAAATTGTGTCATACACACGAAGTGAAGAAAGTCTATCGGAACGCCAAAATAGTGAGTGGACACTTTCTCTTTTACTTGATTTTCATTTCGTATTTTCATATCAAACTTACTATTTTCACTTTTAGGGCGGAGCCATTTCTTCATCAGTTATATTTTATTGAGCATAAATATTTTCACTTTGAGAAATATTTTAGAAAAGAAATAATTTCAAAATATGAGTTTTATGTTTTCGAGGCATGGAGGAAAAACTCACCTCAGTATGTAACTTGTACAGACATGGAATTGAGGGACAGAGAACATGTGCACATGTAGATGACTGAGGGGACGACAATACATAACGCCCTCAGATCCTAGTTCAGGGCTAGGGGGACGACGATATGTAACACCCCTATAACCTAGTTTCAGGGTCAAGTAGTAGCATGGATCAGCACTACCGGCTCTAGTTCAGTGGCTTGGGGGACGACAATACGTAACGCCCCAAGACCACCAGTTTCAGAGACAAGAGTGGCATGTTTTTTGGGACTGTGATACGTAACGTCCTAAAGTCATAGATTTGTACTTTTGGCTCTAGTTAGGCGTATCAGGGACGGTGATACGTAACTATTAGTGTCTTATACATGCCCAATGATCTCTAAGCATTATTGTGTGAATAAATCAAGTGAAAGTTGCGGAAAAAACTCATATTGATCGGATGAGATTTCAAAATTTTCTTCATAGATGTAGAAGCTCCAAGCCTTTGATTTGAATCCAAACTCATGGGTGAGGTTTCCCTATCACTTTCAAGAGACTCCCAAGTGCTAGCAAGGTTGAAATTTTGCAACAAAATTTCCAAGGGGAGAGAGGTAGTTCACGACAATTTGAGATTTTGGAGGAGAGAATGAATAGTTCACCTTTTGTGTTTTCCAAAAACATATATTAAGTGTTGACTGGTAGGTGTGTGTTGATAAATAATCTACTTAATTATTTCCAACCACTTCCATCAAATGTCTAACATTTGATGTAAGTAAAGTGGGCCCCACCACTTTAAATTTAAAATTTAGTTGGCTTACATAACACACTTTGGGCCCGGTTCGTTTAATTCGATTAAATGAATTTTCCGTCGCGATGTAACTAAATCTAATTTAATTAAATAATAATGACTAGCAAAATTATTACGAAAGTCGCTTACGAATTAATTCCAAATTAATTCGTTCGCTAGAATCAAAATCCAATTAATTCCGCATTGGAAATCCAATTTCAATTAATATATATAATATATTATTTTAGCCCAAATAAATAAATTAAATACAAAAATCCAATTTAACTATTAAATTTATTTTGTCGATTAATTCCAAATTAATCGTGTTCTCTATTCTAGTCGAATTAATTCCTATATTAATTCTTACCGTAATTAATCCTAGATTAATTTTCTCTCTCATAACTAATCCCAGATTAATTCTGTTCGAGTCAAATGTCATCGGTGAATCTTCGAGAAGTGACCGAAGAGATCCCTGGATATGTTGGCAGTGTATCCGTTCATCGGACTATCCGAACACGTACGTACCCGGTACCATGTTCTTACCGATTTACAAGACATGGTTGGCTGCTAGCAAAGCACAGTGCCTTCCTAATTCTCCAGAAATATATTCAACATGGAATATATATAATCTGTATCAGATGTAGTATACAATGTATTGCGTTTTACTATATAGTATCAGATGTCACATGCTAGGCCTGGGGTTGGAATTATGTCTGCCCCGTACGAAGCATATATCAGATCACTAGCAACTAGTCTCTGTAATCGGATAATCATGACCTAGTCATACTATCCCGATAGCTGTAGAATTTAAGAGTACTAGTTTTGTATCCCTGCGTGATCATCATCTCTATATGACTGAAGTGATACTTCCATCTTGACATCACATCCAATACACTACGATTCTCAGTATACCCAGAAGAGGCGTACACAGAACCTGTTAAAGCTCCAGACGACCAAAACCAAAGTATACTGATTGTCGTAAGTATTAGGGATGCAAGTCTCAGGTTAAGACCACATACACCTACCCCGATTCGGATTCTCGTAGACACATTGTCATACTACCAATGAGACTCCGAGGGGTCTATCCAGAGTGAAGCTGTTCCCGGTCCAACGGCTAACAGACCTCCTATCACACTTGCATAAGTATCCAATACTTAAATATATGAGAACTATGTTGTTAAGCTTCCATAACGCGCACAAGTGTAATACTAGTCTATTCCGCATTATCGATGTCCAGTCTCGATAAAACTACGACTAGAGATATTTAATGATTAAACCTTTCGTGGACTAATATTGTCTCATATCTTATTAATCCGGTACTAATCATATGGACTTTTATCATTTATATATCCAAGTCATCCAATTACAAAATGATAAAAGAGCAATTTCCTTTCTCACATAGTTAATTTGTACAAAAAACACCATGCCTTTTTCAAATAGTGATGTTATTGGTCATAATTTTCCAACATTCTCCCACTTGGCCTATAGTCAATCACTCAAGTGTCCAACACCTGAACTATGTACGGGTCGCTCATGCTTATGCTGAGATATCGCTTTCTTCAGGGGATCTGCAAGGTTATCATCTGAAATGATCTTTTCAATCTTGACATCGCCACGATGTATGATCTGACGAATCAGATGAAACCATCAAAATACATACATGGATCATTGATGAGACCGTAATTCTTTAGCCTGTGCGGTAGCTTTTGCTGCCTCAGCCGCAACAATATATTCTGCTTTTGTTGTTGAATCGGCAACAGTATCTTGCTTTGAAGATTTCCAGCTCACTGTTCCGTTGTTCAAACAAAATATGTACCCTTATTGCGACTTACAGTCGCCTTTATCGGTTTGGAAACTTGTATGGGTGAACCTAGTTACCTCAAGTTCTCCATCTCCATAAATTAAGAAAGCATTCTTAGTTCATCTAAGATACTAAATGATGTTCTTAACAT
Organism: Zanthoxylum bungeanum; assembly: GCA_019454045.1. Classification (NCBI taxonomy): domain Eukaryota; kingdom Viridiplantae; phylum Streptophyta; class Magnoliopsida; order Sapindales; family Rutaceae; genus Zanthoxylum; species Zanthoxylum bungeanum. The sequence goes on along the minus strand of SKCR01021777.1, from coordinate 43,772 downwards.
CAATCCAGTGACCATCACCTGGATCGACCTGATTGTGACTACAGATGCTAAAAGCATATGAGACACCAGGTCGCGTACATACATGGCATACATGATCGATCCAAATGCTTAAGCGAACGGGATCCGATTCATTGCATCTCTCTCATATTGAGTTTTAGGACACATGTCCTTAGATAGAGAGACGACATGTGACACTGGAAGTAGCCCCCTCTGGGCTGATCCATGTTGAATCTCTTCAACATTATCAATGTACGAGTTCTCGGAGAGTGCCAACAACTTTTAGATCTATCCCAGTAGATCTTAATTCCTAGAATAAAGGTTGCCTCTCCCAGTGTTTCATGGAGAATTTTAATGAAAAGCAATTTCATTCACCCGATTTTAGTATGGAAGTCATTGCTAAGAAGCAATACATCATCAACGTATAGGACAATCATGTCAGTACGCTCCCACTAACCTTCTTATATACACAAGAATCATCATCGTTTTGAATGAAACCATATACCATTATGATCTCATCAAAACATTGATTCCAATAATGCAATGCTTGCTTCAATCCATGAATATATCGATTTAACTTGCAAACCTTGTTTGCATGTTTTGGCATGACAAAACCGTCAGGCTATTATATAAACATCCTCCAAAAGGTTTCAGATAAGAAAAGCGATTTTGACGTCCATCTGCCATATTTCATAATCGAAATATGCAGCTATAGCAAGCATTATCCGAATAGATTTAATCATGGCAACGGGTAAAAGGTTTCGTCGTAATCGACACCATGTTTATGACGATACCCTTTCGCTACAAGCCTAGCTTTGTACGTTCACCATGAAGACTCATTTGCTACCAATAGGCACAATGCCTTCTGGTACATCAACCAGTGTCCAAACTTGGTTGTATACATGGAATCCATTTCAGACTTCATGGCACCTTGCCATAAAGTGGAGTCGATACCTTGTATCGCTTCCACATACGTAGCCGATTTATTATCCTCAATAAGATTAATATCTACATGAGGTGAGATCAGAAACCCATACCTTTAAGGTTATTTTCTGACTCTCTCTGACCTACGCGGTTCTTATGTATTAGAAGATTGTGGAACAGTCTCATCCCTGATGAACTGTTCATGTTCCGTGAGGGAGTCTGTGCCAGGAATAGTATCACTAGGATTTTCATCTAGTTCTACTCTCCTCCCACTTACCATTGTATCTAGGAATTCCTCTAAGGAAAACCGTATGGAGAGCAACAAACACCTTGTTCTTTTGTGGGTTGTAGAAGTAATATCATTTGGTTTCCCTAGGATAACCAATTACAAATAGGCACTTATCCGATTTGGGTTCTAGTTTGGTACCATCCAAACGTTTAATATATGCCCAACATACCCAAATCTTCAGGAATGAGAAACCCGGTTTCTTTCCTGTCCATATTTCATATGGAGTCTGTCTAACAGATTTTGACGGAACCTTATTCAAAAAAATAGTATTGCACTGTTCAATGCGAATCCCGTGAAGGAAATTGGTAGCCCAGCGACTCATCATTAACCTTACCATGTCCAACAAAGTTTGGTTTCTCCGTTCGGACACACCACTCAATCGAGGTGTTCCGGGAGGAGTCCACTGTGAAAGAATACCATACTCTTTCAAGTAATCGAGAAACTCATTGCTCAAGTATTTTCCACCACGGTCCAACCGTGATGTTTTAATACTTTTGCCGGTCTGTTTTTCTATTGTCGAAACTCTTTGAATTTCTCAAAAGTTTCCGACTTGTGTCTCATAAGACACACATAACCATAACGCGATGCAATATCTGTAAAGGTTACGAAGTATTGATATCCAACTCTAGCCTGGCTAGACATGGGCCCACATACGTCACCATGAACGGGGGCTAATAGCTCGGTGGCACATACACCCTTACCGATAAAAGGCATTTTAGGCATTTTGTCTAATAAACAAGATTCGCAGACGTCATTTGAATTAGGATCAAATCCGTCCAATTATCCATTCTTCCAAAGAGTGGATATACAAGTCTTGTTATTGCGTCCCAGACGACAATGCAATAGATAAGTCTCATCCGTGTTACTTAGTTTGAGCCTTTTGTTTCTCATGTTATATGTTTGAGATTCATTTATATTCGAAATATAAATACTGTTATTCACATCTAATGTGTATATCTCAATGTCATCTTTTTAAACAAAACACCCAGTGTTCTGGAACATAAAGGTTTACCAGCAACGGGTTAAACTAGATATAGAGATAATGTTTCTAGTCAAACTATGTACATTATAATAATTTCCTAATTTAAGTAAATGCCCAAAGGGTAGTTCCAAAACTTAGGTTCCCACAGCCAAAACAATGACTCTCGTCCCGTTTCTGACTCGCAGGTCGACCTCATCTGAAGCCAGTCTTATGCTAATCAACAGATCCCGCACATTAGTACATATGTATATACCACATCCAGTATCAAAAATCCAATTTTTAAAACCAGTAGTGGACACGTTTATTACAATAACAAACATACCTGAAGTCGGAGCCTTGCTCGCCTTCACTTCTTCATGTCTGCCTTGTCCATACGGCAGTCACGCTTCCAGTGACCCCGTTTGCCACAGTTTAGGCAGACATCTTGGGATATATCCTTTATCTTCCCAGAAGACTGTGACGATTTACCTTTGTCCCTTTTTTCACACCCCAATAAGCCTTCGGCCAAGCCTTGGCCTTCTGGGATGTCGAAGTAAGATGCGCCTTGCGCTTCTTACCCTTTTGGAAGCTCTGGCTCTGCCTCTTTGAGCATAGCCATTAACTCTCCAGATTTTTCTCTTAGTTCATGATGAACCACCCCATCATTCGAGCAGAGACTGTAAGATCAAATCTATGGAAGTCTCGTCTCGTAGGTAATGCCAGCTAACCTAGCCGTTCGATGTCAGCAATCATCTACGACACCTAGTGCTCGATAGATGCACCCTCTGAAGCATAATGTCCCATCCCCAAACACTTGAAGCACTTGACATCCTTAGTCTTGGGTGTTTGTACCCTCAGGTTTCGGTCTAGCCTTACTTGGTTCAGCAGCCTCCTTACCCTTGGTACTTGGTTCGGTCCTAGGCTTGTTAAAGCCTTCATCATGTCGATCATTAGGAACCCACTTCCCCTTCCATGCCGGAGTAGTATGAGTACCTGACACGAATCCAGCCACTCAAGGAACATTAGATGTCATGGCCAGTAACATGGTAGAGCCTTTGCAAGTTCCAACAGGGCCAATCACATGCGAGAAAGCTAAGAAGATCAGAGACGCAATGGCGGGACTAGCACATAGTGCCATGGTCGAGTGTGACAGACAACCCATGGCATATTGGCGTCACATGAGGGCTTCAATAGAGTGGGTCCAAAGCTTTTTCACGTGGCCCAAGTCATTCTAGAAGACGCGCAATAGCTGATTTTGAAGATAGGACCATTTTTGAAGAATTTGGCCATTTTGTGCCTTATATGTAATTCGGCCAAATGGGCTTGTAATTTGACCTTTTGCTTGAAATGTTGACTCTAGTTACGCTATTTGTAACTTATTTAACTAGATCATTTGGGTCAAATTGGATTAGAACTAAGTTAGTTAGTTAAAGGACCTATTAGGCATTCTTTAGAAAAGATGCCCCTTTTGTTAACTTTTTCTTTTTGATCTTTTTTGCCACTTGCATAAAGATCTTGGTGGGGATATTTGTAATATTTAGTAAATGACTACTTATGGCTTTAGCTTTATGTAGCCATTGGGTAGTTTTAGGACCTTTTGGTCTTTTTACCTTTTGAAGGGCATTTTAGTAAATTTGTCTTATCATATATATTGTAAACTTTGTCTTCTTCAATAATAACTTGCAAATTTCGAATTTCTTCAAAGAAAAATGGCTATGGCTGAATTTCAAGCTTAAGGGAGGGATTCCCCTTTGCAATTCGTACTTCTAAGATCTAAGGTTAGATCTATGAAGATCTTTTAATTTCAACATCATGGTATAAGAATCTAATCCTTAGTTCTGACGATGAAATTAAGGAGTCATTGCGGCAAGCATAACAGATTAAGCACTAAAGTTATCATCACGATGAGTCTTCCTAAGCTCATGCTCTACTATTTGCTCAACTCCGGGCTCAGGGCCCGAGAGGTTTCTCTATCCAATAGAGTAACTTCTCAGCTCCCAGGACTATCATGAGATTCATTTCCCAATCTGGAAAATTGGAGCTGTTAAAGACATTATCGCCCATGACGATGTCTCTAACGCTAATCTTTCCAGCCATCTCGATTGCAATAGTCCAACTATTCAATCAATGATATCGGCTACACTCAAAATGTAATAGTTAATATAGTCCAACTATATAACCAACTACAAGTGGAGTAGTGTATTGTACAGTCTAACTGTTCAAATAAAGCAATAAAAGATATTAGTCCAAATAATATATATTTATAACAACGATAAATAAAATAAAAGAGCACGTGTAAGTAAGTATTAAACGAAATTGCAAATTTAATACTGGCCTCCCACTATTTTTCGGCGAGCCTCTAACCCTCTGTGGAGTACTCGGGAAACCCAGTTTCCTAGTGGGCTAGGATCCCGTTAAATAACACAAAACCATGACTTTGGCCAACAAGCTGTATGAAACTTAACTAGGTAGATCTCTAAGATCAATTGGATCCCATCCAATTCCTAGATCCGATAGGTGGACCTCCAAGTCTGAGATATATATCCAATATATATTTCCTAACCTTTTCCTCTGAATCAACTAAGCCTTGGCTTTGGCTCAACAAGCTTAATGATTCCAGTTAAGCGGGACCCATTGACAGTGGGAAAGCTTCGTAATCCAAGTCGATGTACAAAAGTGACCTTGACTTTGGCCAACAAATCATAACTGCCCAAGACATGCGATATATAACAAAACTTTGGTGGTTCAAACACATCCGCGATGGACAATGATCTTGACTTTGGCCAACAAACCAATGCCAATCTTGGATCTTGAGAAGAACCACTCAATGGAAGGAAAACGTTTAATATTTAATGAGGGTTTTTCGCGTAAATTGGCAACCAATTTATTATCTTTGATTAGGTCTCATCATACACCCTTAAACATGCATTCTAAAAGCATAATAAGGCGCATATAAAATAATAATGATATGCGGATGAATATATAACAAATTTGTTCCTAGAACAAATCTCTCCATTTCCTCTCTCCTGCTAGCACTTTACATACTTCTACCCAATTACATAATATATTAAAGAAACCTCATTTACATTGAGGGGAATTGGTGAGAAAAGAAATACAAAGAGTAAAGAGATAATAGGCTTGACACGCATGTCCAATTTAATAAATTCTAAATTTATTACAACAATTTCTAAAATTGCCCTCACCCTACTAATATCCATCCGATATACATTATTCATTCAAATACATCAAAGTATTCACACAAAGCATGTTATTCAATGAATCTAATCCAATTAATTAATCTTTGAATTAATGACCATCCAATGTTCAAACAACGACTTGATTTGGGCGAGTCCAACTAGTTTATGAATAAATACTCAAAGTACATATTCTTGAATTATATCGAACTATAATTTTAAATCCAATTTAATTTGTATTCAATATTAATTCGAATTTAATTCCAAATTAAATAATTACACTTTTAATAGTGCCTTTTAGACTGGATTCCAAATCCAATCTAAATGGGTCTCAAAAGCCCAATTAGTATCCAATATTATTCAATTAAAGTCCAATGGGCTTTCAATTAATTCTTTAGGCGTGGGCTTTGCCCATTATGGATCAAACCTAAGATGCCAAGGCCCAAGTAGGAATCATCTTATGCCAAAATCAATTTAGGCCCATTAGGCCTAATTAAAATTTTAAATTCCCAAAAGTCATGTTTGGACTTTATGGAAATGGGTTTAGGCCAATTGGATCCAACCCAATTGACCAAAACCAAACTTAACTTGGCCCAGCAAGCCCAATTACAACAAATTAAATTAACACATTATTCCAAATTACATATTAATTTAATTAAAGTGCAATTAACATAATTAATTAATTAAACTAATATTTCCAAAACATCAATTAAACTAATTAATCATGCTTTATTATTCAATTAATGTCCAACACAATTGAAGCAAAATCAATCCATCACAACATGCTTATAGCTCACGGCAATTTGGCATAAAATAACACTAAATTTGATTTCAATCCAATTAAATTAACATACAAGATATATTTCATGTTATTAACACATCCAATTGTCAATTTTCAAAAATCACCATGAGTCTTCTAGGGCATATTTTCGGCCAAGATAAGAAATTGGGGATTTTTGATCTAATCAATTTTTCTCAATTCCAAAGATGTACAAATCCAATTCAACATCATATAAACACAACCACATATTCAATTTAGGTAAATCAATGCTCTAAGCAAAAAATCCCAAATTAAAGTATATAAACCCTAGAATCCAAATCAAGCTTAGATATCGTTCTGATACCATTGTTAGTGTCCTAGACATGCCCAATGATCTCTAAGCGTGATTATTGTGTGAATAAATCAAGTGAAAGTTGCGAAAAAACTCACATTGATCGGATGAGATTTCAAAAATTTCTTTATGGATGTAGAAGCTCCAAGCCTTTGATTTGAATTCCAAACTCATGGGTGAGTTTCCCTATCACCTTCAAGAGACTCCCAATTGCTAGCAAGGTTGAAATTTTGCAACAAAATTTCCAAGGGGAGAAGAGGTAGTTCACGGTAATTTGAGATTTTGGAGGAGAGAATGAATAGTTCACCTTTTGTGTTTTCCAAAAACATATATTAAGTGTTGACTTGGTAGGTGTGTGTTGATAAATAATCTAATTAATTATTTCCAACCACTTCCATCAATGTCTAACAATTGATGTAAGTAAAGTGGGCCCCACCACTTTAAATTCAAAATTTTGTTGGCTTACACAACACACTTTGGGACCAGTTCGTTTAATCCGATTAAACGAATTTTCCGTCGCGACGTAACTAAATCTAATTTAATTAAATAATAATGCCTAGCAAAATTATTATGAAAGTCGCTTACGAATTAGTTCCAAATTAATTCGTTCGCTAGAATCAAAATCCAATTTAATTCCGCAATGAAATCCAATTTCAATTATATATCTAATATATTATTTTAGCCCAATAAATAAATTAAATAGAAAAATCCAATTTAACTATTAAATTTATTTTGCCGATTAATTCCAAATTAATCGCGTTCTCCCTTCTAGTCGAATTAATTCCCAGATTAATTCTTGTCGTATTTAATCCTAGATTAATTTTCTCTCTCATAATTAATCCCAGATAAATTTTGTTCGAGTCAAATGTCATCGGTGAATCTTCGGGAAGCAACTCAAGAGATCCCTGGATATGTTGGCAGTAAATCCGGTCATCGGACTATCCGAACACGTGCGTACCTAGTACCACGTTCTTACCGATTTACAAGACATGGTTGGCTTCTAGCAAAGCACCGTGCCTTCCCAATTCTCTAGAAATATATTCAACATGGAATATATATAAACTGTATCAGGCGTAGTATACAATATATTGCGTATTACGATCCAGGATCGGATGTCACATGTTAGGCCTAGGGCTGGAATTATGTCTGCCCCATACGAAGCATATATCGGATCACTAGCAACTAGTCTCTATAATCGGATAATCATGACCTAGTCATACTATCCTGATAACTGCAGCATTTACGAGTACTAGTTCTGTATCCCTGCGTGATCATCATCTCCATATGACAGAAGTGATACTTCCATCTTGACATCACATCCAAAACACTACGATTCTCAGTATACCCAGAAGAGGCGTACACAGAACATGTTAAAGCTCCGGACGACCAAAACCAAAGTATACTAATTGTCGCAGTATTAGCGATGCAAGTCTCAGGTTAAGACCACATACACCTACCCTGATTTGGATTCCCATAGACACATAGTCATACTACCAATGAGACTCTGAGGGGTCTATCCAGAGCGAAGCTGTTTCCAGTCCAATGGCTAACAGAAACTCCTATCACACTTGCATAAGTATCTAATACATAAATATATGAGAACTATGCCGTTAAGCTTCCATAATGCGCACATGTGTAATACTAGTCTATTCCGCATTATCGATGTCCAGTCTCGATAATACTACGACTAGGGATATATAATGATTAAACCTTTCATGGATTAATATTGTCTCATATCTTATTAATCTGGTACTAATAATATGGACTTTTATCATTTATATATCCAAGTAATCCAATTACAAAATGATAAAAGAGCAATATCCTTTCTCACATAGTTAATTTGTACAAAAAACACCATGTCTTTTACAAATAGTGATGCTATGGGTCATAATTGTCCAACAGTAACGTCCCCATACGTCAAGGTTTTCAGATAGAGACCAGTTTCCAGATATCAGAATTTCAGAAACAGAGTTTTCATATATCAGATTTACAGAAAACAGTTATCAGAAATCAGATTTTTAGAAACAGCTTTCAGAAAGCAGATTTTATAAAGATAAACTTTATAAAAGAGTTTTCAGATGAAGTTTTTAGACAAGAGTTTTAATATAAAGTTATTTCCGGAATTTTAGTTTTAGAACCAAATTCTTTTATATCAGTTTTTCAGTCTCTCGTCCACTCACTTAGATCGTATAACGGTCTAACCCCCATACTCTCAGTTTTCTTATTTTGCAGGTGTTCTCGGTGGGCGAGCTCAGGAGGACGGATACTGAAGCAGTCACTAGGGTATGGAATCCACCAGTACAAAGTCAATTAAAAATTTTATATAGTATTTGACTTTCAAAAAATGTGTTATTGAGTTTTCATTTTCAGATGTTGAGTTTGTATGTAATGATTTTGAGTTTGGGCTATGGTCCCACACATAATAAAATCAATTAAAGAAAAGAATATTAATGTCTGTTTATGGTTAGATAGTCATAGGCTTATGGGGTTAGTACGGTCTATCCCCTGCCGATAACATCTCCCAGATCGGGGATGTTACATTTTATACCTCCTTGATCATCAAAGTTGTTGGAATGATTCTAGAATGAATATATTCCCAAATACACGAGATTAATTCTTGAAAAGGAAAAAAAATGGCCATAAAAATGAAAAGTTTTATTTTTTAAATGAATTTTTACCGAATAACATTTTCTCCATCAAGATGAATAGTTTTAGAAACTAAATCCATCAAGAAAACACTACTACCAAAAACAAGATCAGTCTCCTAGCAATCTTTACATATAAAAAAGGAGAATATAATATTAGACAAAGATGACAAGTATACGGGCTAAATTTGGGTCAAGAACCCAAATATCTTTTGACACACTCACAAAGTAGTTTTTTACTCCAAAGTATAAGAGTGTCGAAGTAATAAAATAACCCTGTAAACCCGGGATCGATCCATAGAGAATAGATTTAGTAAAATAAAATAATATTTCGAGTGAAAATAAAAAAGGTTGAATTGTTTGAAGTGATAAACAATTTTCAATTGAACTACAACAACTCTTAGTTTTTATAATATTTAAATTGTCTTTATTACCCAGTTAATGTACTTCAAGAATTAATTATGCCAAAACATATAAAATCAGCCATATAGGTGGTGATAACATTTGTCTATAACAAGTCTAGTTAGGTACTCAATTATGCCAAATAAATAAAACCAGCCATAAAGACAGTAACAAAGTTTTTCAATAATTAATTCATATTTAAATTGCTCTCTCATATAATATAAGGTAAAGTATTAAATGTGCCAACTAAGATTTGATTGTCCACATAGAATCAAGACACCCGCAAATATAATTTTTTTTTAAATATTAGTTTTCATATTACAATTCATATATTATAATATAAGTATGATTAATTTATATTCTCATATTTAGAGTTTCACAATTTACCTCAATAGAATGGAATTAATTACTCATGATTTGAATAAAAATTTGCATAATTTTATTATTGAAAGAAAAAAATTACAAGAAAAATAAAACATACAAGACATTTCTTCCAAATTCTTCAAGAGATAAAATGAAAGAAAAATGAAGAAAATGAAAGGTGAGCATCTCTATTTATATTAGAAGTGCTAATTTCTGAATTATTAATTACAACTTTCCAAATCAAATACAAATAATAAATTTTTACTAATTTATTTTTTTCTTTTTTCTTTTTTCTTTTCCCTTTTTTGCTTTTTTTTTAATTTTATTTTTATTCATCATTTTGTAAACATTTATTACAATCCACCTAAAGTGGATTATGACATCTCAACTTTTTTTTTATTATTTATTTATTTGTTTCATAATAATTAAAATTACATGGAACACACGTGGCTTCTTCATAAATTTTGACCTTGAAAACCTCAGAACTAGAAAATCTTATAAGAGCAAAGTAGTAAATATATTGAGTTTTCTTTCATCTGGAACTGAAGTCGCCTCAATCCGATATCAGAGTAAAATATTATGGTCAAAATATGAAAATGCGTGAAGTTGGAATTTTAGAAATTGTACACTGGTAGAACGCCCTTTTAAGTTTCTGGCTTCCAAAATCCAAATGTCACGTCCATTTTTCTAGTTATACATCCAAATTATTATTTCTCCTACATAAGTGTAACATCCCCCCCAATAAAAATCACAATAAAAATATATAAAAACATAAATTTAATTATTATTTCACAATGTGCTAAATTAAAGGGATTAATGAAACTATAAATGTAAAATGATTAATTTCCCATTTGATGAATGTATATTTTTTAGTGTTCATCAGACCCCGAACCAGCTTATTACTAGTCCCTAGTAATTTAAGCGAAAACTAAAAAGACAAATTCTTATCCAAGTTAGTAATTATTTTATTTCTTTCTAAATTATTAAATAAGTAAATTCTACTGTACTTTTTACCATTCTTCCATACACATATAAAATAAAGTATCAATCAATTCATTGTGCCCATAATATTCAAACGTCTTGTTGAAAAGCGAATAATATTTTTGTCCTAAAGTTATATCAAAATTCACACCTTTTGGCAATGACAATTTATTTATATACAAAAATAGTTTTTTTTTATAATACATCTTTAACCTTTGTAATGAACTTTGGGCCAGTGACTCCCAAACCAGTTGGCTTTAGGGCACTAGGTGTTAAGATACCCCTACTGACTTAATTTCTAGGATATCATATGTCAAAAAGAATAAGTGTTTGATTTCCTTAAGCTTTCTCTTTAACCTATATAACGAGCTTTAGGCCAGTGACTCCTAGACCAGTTGGACTTAGGGAACTAAGAGCTAAAACATCCATACGGACTTAATTGCTCAAGTTAGAGAGGCTATGAAATCGAACTTATCCACACATTTTTTTTCCTTTTTTAAAAAAAAATAATTACTCAAGCTCTATTATTTTACACGAGCAACACTGCTTGCTGAGGCAAAATGTTCTGTTACTAAGTAAAAGCTTGATTATTATCATTTTTTTAAACTAACTCAAGCTCTACAATTTTACGCTAACAATCACTGCTTGTTTAGGCAATATGTCCGCTTACTAAGTAAAATTTTGGTTAGTTTTTTTGAATAAAAACACAAATTCCACTGTCTTTAGGTGATACCTCCAACAAACTAGAGAACTGAATATTACAACATTTTCACTTAGTATCCACGATTATATGTTACCGTGTATATTGATAATTATTGTCAAATGAGCATATGAAAATCAAACTTGGTTAGTGTGGAATTGACAATTGAATCTACAACACTGTTACTAAAAAGAAATATTATAGCTTAAAACAATAAAAGAAAGTCAAAACAGTAAATTGAAATTTAGTTGTGATTGTGGCTCATAACTTCCAATGGTTTTACGTCCAGTAACGACTTAAACGTTCTCTATGGGTCAGGGATATGCTTCCCATCCAATTTTCTTACAAATTGACAAACATGGACTTTTAAAGTTAGATTCCTGAGACTGTATTGTTGTCTTTCTTTTTAAAATTATGTATTTAAATTGTGAATTAGACTATCAAATCCACTAGGATGTGTCTCAAGAGTCAATGATATATTATCTAAGGACTCCTTACTCAAGCCATCTTTAATGGGTTGAATTTTTTGTTCGTGATTATTAGACATCATTCCTAAGGAACGGCAACGAGTGTTGCACGTCCAGCATGTACATTTATAACAAACACCTAATTATTTAGCTCTTCGTTTCCTAGTATATGTGCTTTTCTCCAAACTAGGAATGGAAGAGGAATAAATAAAGAAATTTAAGGACTCATGTTTTAACCACTTCTTTCATGTAAAGGTTTAACCTTTTTTTGGTTGTTGAAGTGTCGTCACATTATCTTTTAAATGTATTTTGTGTGTGCATTTTAAAGGATTAATGCATTTTATATCTTTTAAATTCCATATAATTCCTTGTTTATGTTCTCTCAAAATAAATAACTTAACTTATTGATCACTTGCAAGGGAAGAAGCAATTACCGCAGGGTAAGTTTGTTTATCTCCAATAATTATATATTTCAATCATTCTGGCAAAGTCATTAATTCCAATTTGGGTGCTTCCTCATTTTTCTCTTCTTCAAGTGTTCTTGGTTCCTCGAAATTTTGCTTCTCTCCATCGTCTTCCAGTACCTGTGTATAATCAAGTGAAGAAAAATCATTAGATATATCTGAATCTAATTACTCACTTGATTCAAGAAAATTAACTGTACAGATTTTCATTGGGTCAGATTCACTCCCCTGAATATGTTCTTCTAAAATTAGTTCAAATAATTTCACGTTCTCATTTTCACAGTCCCCATCGTATGGTTTTTTGCACATATTAAAAATATTAAGCTTCAACGTCATATTGCCAAAGGACAAATTCATGATTCCATTCCTGCAATTAATTAAAGCATTAGTTGTTGCTAAAAATGGACGACCAAGTATTACAGGAACTGGCTTGTAACTGTCTGCTGCATTGTGTTTCTAAGATAATAAAATCCACATGATATATGAATTTATTAACATGTAATAACACATTTTCCACAAGTCCTTTTTGTACCTTAATTGATCTATCGACAAGTAAAAGAGTAGTTGAAATTGGTTTTAACTCACCAATATTAAGTTGTTGGTAAACCAAAAGTGGAAGCAAATTGACACTAGCTCTAAGATCAAGCAATGCATGTTCAATTTTATGATTTCCAATAATACATGAAATAGTTAGACAATAGGGTCTTTTTATTTTAATGCATTACTGGTTGAGAGAGTGAAACTTACTTGTTCAGCTAGAAAAGCTTTATTTCTTACCTGGTGTTTTCTTTTAACGATGCACAAGTGTAACATCCCCATTACGGGAATGCTACCGGCTGGCAATAGTTCCCACTGTCGCTTAAGCCTCTAACGTATGCAGTAGAAAACTTGATTTTATCTTAATGCAATACAATCTTATAACTAGTTACACATTAAAACTTAAAATTAGCGTAAATGCATGATCATAAAATATATACATATTTGAAAGTATTTATCATATACACATCATCAAACATATGTCTATAATACATCAAAATGAAATCCCATAGAACTACATTTTTTATGAATACATATCTGAAATGATGGACCCCATAACTAGTGACTGCAGCATAACCCTTGTCTTCGAAATGAGTCTCCAAAAGTTGCGAATGGCTCACCAAAAGATGGATCCTGCAAAAGAACTGGGAAGTTGTGGGGGTGAGTCCTATGGAACTCAGTGAATGGAACTATAAAATCAAAGAAACTGTATCAATATAACTGTTTAAAATCATCTTAGCTTAAATTTTTTTTTGAAACCATTAGTTTGAAAACTAATTCTTTTCTGTTAAACTTGAGAAAACTATTTCTGAAACATTTTCAGCATGAAATCTCTGGAACTGTAGAAAACCTGAAGCATGGGGGCGTTCCGTATCACCGTCCCCCATATACCTAACTAGTGGTCTTGGGGCGTTGCGTATCGCCATCCCTTATGCCACTGAACTAGAGCCAGAAGTGCGGATCTATGCTACTACCTGACCCTGAAACTAGGATCTAGGGACGTTACGTATCGCCGTCCCCCTAGCCCTGAACTACGTGTGCACATGATCTATGTCCATCAATTCCATAAGTTAGAGCTGCAGTGGGTTTTTCCCCTATGCCTCCAAAATCATAAAATCATGCTTCTTAAAACATCTTCTTCCATGAAATAACTGTAATAAAATTGGCTAACGCCCTATGTGTGTAAAAATAAATCTTTACTTAAAACGATATAAATGAAATATCAACTTAAAAATAAAATGTCCACTCATAGGTTTTGAAGTTTGGTAAACTCTGCTTCACGTCGCCGAGGGAGATCGCGGCTCCTGTCGAGTATCTATTTTGGATAAACTTAGTTAGAATGTGTGTGCAAAATATGATTCAAAATTAAATTACGCTTCTCAATCCAATTAAATTATACTCTCTAAATGTCGTGCATAAGTGTTTCTATCTTGGTACAATTCCCTTCGGATGTCTTCTATCCTTTTGAATAAAGTTGGGAAAGCTAAATAATTTTTAAATTAAAAGGGTCACACATCGCGGCGATATGGCATGGGCGTCGCGACACTCACCTGGGATGTGTCAAGGTAGAGAGCAAACTGGTCGCACATCGCGACGCTAAAAATAAAAAACCAAAACAGAGGCTCTGGTTTGTTACTCATCACGATGCCGGCCCATTTACGTCGCGACGTGAACCCTTATGGTCCAAATCTGAAATTTTGTCTCGTTGCGCGTCGCGACGCGCTCCCAATAGCGTTGCGATGCTCAGCAAATTCCAGGCCACAATTTTATTTCTTCTATGGTCAACTCCAAATCTTATTCCAACACAATCACCAATAACTACAACATATAATTATCATCATATCATACTTCCAACATCCCAACACCACCAAATTCCTATTAATCTTTACTAAATTATTCAACTAGGGTAACATACTTAGGGATGACCTAAACACCAACTCCTTAACACAAAATTCATCCAAACTACATTATTTTCAAATCAACAACACACTACAATCATCAAACCATCTAAACTCAAAAGATCAAAGTTTGGGTCAAGTTTTGCTTACCTTAAATCCAATCCTTTCTTTCCTAATGGACTCCCCAAGCTACTTATTTTTCTTCATAGGGTTGCTTGGTGATGAATAACTCTTGATTGTCCTTACAATTTTATAAAAGAAATTGAAGTTCCTCTTTCTTCACTTTTCTTTACCTCATGCCCAAATGGAAAGAAATTGCCAAATTATATTACTTTTTCCTTTTTAACATTTCAAGAAATAATGGGATTTTTCTAGAAATTATTGGACAAAAGAATTTGGACTTAAATTTGGGCTAAGCATAATTAAATCTTAATTAAGCTTACACATCTCAATTATAATGGGCCTTAGCTTATACTAAGCTTAGTTTAATGAAGAAAAGTGGCCACCTCACTAGCACACACTTAGGCCCATTAGTTATCAATAGATAATTTACCCTCGAATCGAGTAAGGTCCCCGGGTTTCTAAGTTGTCTCAAAGTCGTCTCCTGCTAACGTTCCAATACCACACTAATTGAACTTATGAAAAAAATTGGGTCGTTACAAATTATCCCCCTTAAAATGATTCATCCTCGAATCAAAACATTTAAAGATACAAAGTGTACCTTCATCCGTGAAGAGTTGAGGGTACTGTTCTCTTATAGTTTCTTCTGGTTCCCATGTAGCTTCTCGTTCCTTGTGATGTTGTCAAATCACTTTGATTGATGGAATCCATCGAGATCATAGCTTCCTTATCTCTCTACCAATGATAGTTACTGGTTGTTCCGAGTAAGATAAGTCTTGACGGACATCGACTGTCTGGGCTCCAACATATGAGATTCATCACGCAAATACTTTTGTAGCATAAACAAATATAAAACTGGATGTATTCCATCCATGTTGGGTTGAAGCACCAATTCATAATCTCTCCCTCCAACTCTGCGAAGTATCTTGAATGGTCCAATAAACCTAGGGCTGAGCTTACCCTTTTTGCCAAATCTCATAACTCCTTTAAAATGAGATACTTTTAGAAACACAAAATCCCCCACCTGGAACTCCAAATCCTTTCTCTGGTGGTCTGCATAACTCTTCTGGCGACTCTGATCTGTACCCAACCTTTCTCTGATTAGCTTTTATATTCTCCACCATATCTTATACTAAATCAGGCCCTAATAACTTTTTCCCCAGTTTCGAACCACCCAATTGAGGTTCTGCACTTTCTACCATACAAAGCCTCGAGTGGTGCCATTTGAATACTTGCTTGATAACTATTATTATAAGTAAATTCTATAAGTGGTAAATATGTTGGTTTCTATTAAGGTCCCAAGATCATAAACAAGCATGAAATATGTGTGAATACAAATCGAAGAAGTTGCGGAATACTCACATCGATCGGTTAAGCGACGCGGGAGGCAAAAAAAACTTTTCTTCTCCTCTTCACTGCATTCGGCAGTGAGCTGTGACAGTTCACTAGTTTTGGCGTCCATGGATGTCTTCGTCAAGCTCCAAGCTTCGTCGAACAATTCCCGGCTCATTGGTGGACTTCCCTATCACCTTCGCATGTCTCTCGGAGTGCTAGCTCTTGATGATTTTGTCGCAAAACCATCACACTCTTGCTTCCCAAGCTCATGGCAGTGAGCTACTGCAGAAGAGAGAAAACAGCCTATGAAGGGCGTGAGAGAGAGAGAGAGAGATTAATGAAAAAGAGAGTTGTGTGTTATTTGTATTTCGTGTATCAAATACACTTAAAATGAAATTCAAATTCATTTTCCACAAATTTGGCTTTACAAAAGTCAAACCATAAAGCCACACCAACCTCCATCAACTCACATCAATCCATCAATCATGTTGTCAAGTCACATCACTCAAAGTGACAAGTGATTTTACGCTTGATGCGACTAATGATTTGACGCTTGATTTGACTTGCGTACCGCACTCGAATTTGAAATGCGAATGCGCTCGCAAACAATCTCGGGCTCGGGTTCGCTAATTCCAAATTAATGAATTTTCCGTTGCGTCGTAATTAAATGATTACGCCTAGAGAAATCACTATTCACGTCGCTAACGAATTAATTCTAAATTAACTCGTTCGCCCGAATTAAAATCTAATTTTAATTCCGCGTCCAAATCCAATTTCATTTAATATATCAAATATATTAATTAATCGATTAATTCCAAATTAATAGTTTTCTCTCTTTAAATGATATTTTATCCCAGATAAAATATCTCCGCAATTAATCCCAGATTAATTTTCTCTCTCTTCTAATTAATCCCAGATTAATTTAGAGTGCGAGTCATACGTCATCGGTGAATCTTTGGGAAGCGACCCATGAGATCCCGGATATGTTGGCAGTAAATTCGGTCATCGGACTATCTGAACACGTAAGTACCTCGTACTACGTTTATACCGATTTACAAGATAAGGTTGGCCTCTAGCAAAGCGCCATGCCTACCCAATTCTCCGGAAATATCCTTACAGGAATAAAGGATCTATATCAGGCGTAGTATACGTAGTATTGCGTATTTCTGTCCAGTATTAGATGATCATGTGCTAGGCTTGGGGCTGGAATTGTGTCTGTCCCGTACGAAGCACATGTCGGATGTCTGGTAACTAGTCTCTATAATCGGATAAACATGACCTTATCATTTTATCCCGATGACTGCAGTACTTAAGAGTACTAGTACCGTATCCTACTTGACAATCATCTCCATATGACTGGAGTGACACTTCCGTCTTGACATCATACCCAACACACTACGATTCTCAATATACCCAGCATTGGCGTACACAGAACCTGTTAAAGCCCTGGATGACCGTAACCAAAGTATATTGATTATCGCAAGTATTAGCGGTGCAAGTCTCAGGTTAAGACCAAATACACCTACCCTGATTTTGGACTTCCATAGACACATAGTCATACTACCAATGGAATTTCGAGGGGGTCTATCCAGAGCGAAGCTGTTTCCCGTACCATCGGTAAAACAAAACCTCCTATTACACTTGCATGAGTATCTTATACCCAAATATATGAGAACTATGTCGTTGTGCCCTCACAATGCGTACAAGTGCAATACTAGTCTTTTACACATTTATCGATGTTCAATCTCAACAATGCTCTGACTAGGGATATTTAATGATTTATCCTTCGTGGACTGATACTGTCTCATATCATTCTCCGTCCAGGAACAAATCACATGGACCTCCTATCATTTATACATCTAGGTGATCTAATCACAACTGATAAGAGTGCAATCTCCTTTGTCACATAGTTAATTTGTACAACAACACCATGATCTGTACAAATAGTGACGCTATGGGTCATAATTGTCCAACAAAATATCAGTCCCAACCACCCTTAAAATCAATCACACAAGCCTGAAGCATGTCTTCTAGAGTCTGTATGGTCCGCTCGGTCTGACCATCCGTCTGAGGGTGGAAGGTTGTACCAAAGCGTAACAGGGAACCCAAAGCCTTATGAAATAATTGCCAAAACTTGGAGGTAAACTGAGAACCTCGATCAGAGACGATTGAGATAGGTATTCCATGCAACGACACTATCTCATCTAGGTACCGTTTGGCATATTGAGCTGCTGTGTAGTTGGTCTTAACTGGAAGGAAGTGCGCAAATTTAGTCAATCTATCTACAATCACCCATATAGAATCACACCCTTTTGAAATACACGGGAGCCCAACTACAAAGTCCATAGTGATCTTTTCCATTTCCACTCTGGAACGTCCAAACTCTGAAGTTTCTCTGCTGGTCTTAGATGTTCTGCTTTAACCTGCTGACAAGTGAGACACCTTGTGACAAATTCCGCTACATCCTTTTTCATGTCGTTCCACCAATAAAGATCCTTGAGATCATGATACATCTTGGTGATTTTAGGATGCATGATGTAGGATGAAGTATGGGCCTTCTCTAACATCGAGTGTTTCAAATTCGAAACTGGGGGAACAACAATTCTATTTTGATTCCTGATGAGTGTAGGCATTGCATTTTTGCATATAAGTCCCGATGATGAGCCTCGTGCGGAGGCACTACCTTTTAAGTTGCGGAGGTTGCGGGAAACAGACGTTGGAAGGGAAAATTCAAGGATCAGTACCTTGTTGGATTTAATTCGTTTGCTTAGCCTCGGGTTTGCTCATCGAACCTCTGTTTTAATTGTTGGCCTTGGCCCGAAACCCCCGCAACCCACACTAAGCCCACGCCAATAAGCCCATAAAACCAAACCAAATCATACACCAAGCCCACCAAAGAAACTACCCCACGCCCATTGACCAAAAACCACCCCTCCACCAACTTATTCAAACAATTAAATTACCCATCCACCAAGCATACCCCACGCCCATTGACTCTAATTCACCTCACACCCCATTTTCAACAAAGCCACCTCCTAATTAATAGCCTCCCACCAAGTCAAAAGACACAAACACATCAATCCCTTTACCAAACAACAAAAGCCACCTCCCCAATTAATAGCCTCCACCAACAATAGCCCACCTCATAAATGCACCAACTTTGCCTATAAAAAGAACCCAAAATCCAACCATCTTTCCCCTAGCACATATACAACACAAAAACTCCATTCTCCCCCCTAAGGTATTCACGCCCAAGCACATATACAGCACAAGTCCTCTCCATTCTTCCCCTAGCTGATTCATGAAAACACAAAGGAAATAACCATAGGACATTCACGGCACTTACACCAAATAAACAGACACTCACTCTAGCCATCCCTCATTCACGTACAAAACAAACCCCAAGCTACAAACGCACCTTGCAGACCATACTGCCCTCCAAACCGATCTTCATGTCCCACATCGACCAAATACAACAACAACAGCCACTCAGCCCACACTAACGCACTCAAACAGCCCTCAAGCTCACACAAAAATCACCCTCAAGCACAGCCCCTGACCTTCACGCAAACAGCCCATGCACTACCTCCAAACACCTCAAGCCACTCACTCAAACACCCCCACACACTTCACGCCGCACAGTCCCTCACACAGCCTCACCCTCACGCACCCAGCACATCACCTTCACGTAACAAGTACACACACACACTAGCCAGCAAGCCAAGTCACTCACGCCACTCACCCCTCTCGGCACACACA
Source organism: Zanthoxylum bungeanum (assembly GCA_019454045.1). Lineage (NCBI taxonomy): Eukaryota > Viridiplantae > Streptophyta > Magnoliopsida > Sapindales > Rutaceae > Zanthoxylum > Zanthoxylum bungeanum. The sequence continues at coordinate 23,624 of SKCR01021777.1, read as the reverse complement.
CACAAGCCACTAACAGCATTCCACTCACATAACTAACACGAGAAGCCACCTCAAGCACCGACACAAAATAGCCACAAACAAATAAGTCCAAACTCCCACATCGACTGAAAGAACCAGCCTGGAACAGCATCACCGATTTCTGTGTTCTACAGTCTGGCGACTCCACTGGGGATTGAGAATCAGCCCCGAAATAATGTCTTGTAATGTTTGTGATTTGTGCTTTAATTAACCATGTCTACAGTGGGTTGAGGAAGTTTAATCAAAGGCATGATTAAGGCTAGGTGATGATTTGGTGTCTTCCTTCATTCACTACCTTTCTACAAGGAAAAACTGTGAAGGCACCTAGATAATCATTACCCGTAGCTCACTGTGACAGACTAATTTGGAGGACTTGTTGTTTATTCATGTCACCATGGTGATAAGAGCCTAAGAGGCTTGAGTATTTAAGAGAGTTCGTTCCACCCTCCATATGGGGAATCTACAATAAGAAATCCATTTGACAGTTAGTCACACACCGTAACTCGTTGGCACGTACCTTAAGGTATAAAAAAGGTGCGCTCACTTAGTCACTCGAACCCTTGAGTGGGGAGTCATAGTTGTGGGCAATCCTTTGTCAGCGAGAGCCTTTGTTTACACTCATGTAAACCTATATGTGAACCATAGTTGTATGACCCATAGAAATTATTTCTTTATGCTTGTGTTTGAGACCATCATCATTTGGATTCAGTTGGACTTTCTGTCAAGAGATATGAACTTGTTGGGCTATTTAAACTGGGACGAGTTCGTGTCCTTTGACAATTGGGCGAAAAACTTCTAAAATACCGATGGGCCATTTTGTATTTAGGTCTATTATCATTTGAAGTTGTTTAGCCATGTTATCGCAAAAGTATAAACTTGTTGGGCCTTTTCAACTAGGACAAGTTTGCACCGCGCGATGGTATGATTGAATGCTTAAAATGATAATAGGCCAACTAGTATAAACATCTTGATGGGCTTGTATATTTCATGCATAACACGCATACATGTTAACATGTATTTTTAAAAGACACCATAGATACCCGTTGGGTTATGGAGGAGGGAAGACTCATCAAGAGGCCGATAATAAACATGAGTGAATCAGTTAACGAAGCATCTCATATGGATCAGCTGGAAGCTAATCTCACCAAGGTTACCGAGCAACTGCAAGCTTTGACCACTGCTATGACAAATATGGATGTGCCCCGTGTTGGGGGAAGCTTTGAGAATGAGAGGCGTGAAGAGCCTCCGAACAGGTTGAATGATGATATCCTTGTCTTTGATGATGATATGGCTGAATATGCCGCGAGAATGATAGCCGGGTCTCAGGCTGAATTACAGAAACTCTGCGATCAAGTGGAATCAGTTACCCGCAAGCTGAAGGGTAAGCATGAGGATTTGTTGGACTATGAAGCGATGACTTTTGAGGAGCGGTTGCCGGCTTATTTCAGGATGTATGACATAGCCAAGTTCAACAGGAACAGGGATCCAATGGTCCATCTCTGACAGTATGTTTCTGTGATGAGTTCAGTGGGTCTGTCGAAGTGTCAGGTTTAGAAGATGTTCGAGATGTCACTTGAGGGAGCACCCATGGTATGGTATCATGGCCCGGAAGGAAAGGTCAAGGATGATTGAAGGGCACTGGCAGAGGATTTTCTGAAACAATATGTCACATATTTGGAGATCGAATTGTCGCTTCGTGACTTAGAGAATACCAAACAGAACCTGGAGGAGAGCTTCAAGGATTATATGGATCGCTAGAGAAGCCAGCTTCTGAAAATGCAAACTCGGCCCTCGGAGAAGGACCAGATCAAAATGATCATCAATGGCACTAAGCCCTCTATTTATAGCAAGCTGAGGAGGATGACCTCTATGATTGGAGATTTTCGACAGTTGAGGGAGACTGTTATGGACATTGAAGAGGAGGAAGCTGAGAATAAGAAGTTCTATGGCCAGAATAGAAGGGCTTTTGGGGGGCCTTCTGAAACCAAGCCCACTACTGCTGAGGTCACTGCCATCAGAAACAGGCGATTCTCCAACCTTGGTAGACATTTGTCAAAGGTGTTTGAAAAGCTGAAGGGACAAGGACTCCTGAAACCTCTAGAAGCTAAACCACTTCCACACCCTCCACCGCCACATCTGAACGTGAACATTTATTGTCACTTCCACCAGCAACATGGCCATGACACCGACAACTGCACCCACTTCAGGCATGAAATACAAGACCTCATAGATTCCCACAAAATACCCGACCCAGAAAAAGAACAACCCAACACACACAGAAACCCTCTACCAAACTACCACTCCGTTCCATCACCCACCTATATGATCAACTCCGGCCTGCCCGAAAGCTTTGTCCTCCAAACTCTCAACCACCCAGTTTCTTTCATGGGGATAGGAGATGGTAGTAGTGAAGAACCATAGGCCGAGGAAGAAGACAATGTCGCAAACAATGAAGATGTTTTCCTTGGTTTATTTGATTGCAATCCTACATTTTTAAGAAATTGATTTTGTCTACTTGTTCGAACCTTTTTCTTAATAATAATAAAGACGTTCATTTCACATACTTGCTTGAGTCTCTACCTTTCAAAAAGAACAAGATAATCATTCAGGAGTTGGCTTCTCAATACGTGAGTTTGAAGGGAGAACTATACAAAAGACAAGCGAATGGCATTTAGTTGAAGTGTTTATGAAAAGAAGAAGTTCAAAAGGAAATGGAAGCAGTACTGCCGGTGGAAGTTGAGATACAGTCCATGCGGGTATTAGTAGAAGTAGAGCTACCTGAACGAGAGTGGGTCTCACAGAGATTTGAACAGTTGGCATTGATGGATGAAAAGAGAATGAAGTCCTTGTATCACATGCAGATATACCAGAAGAGGTTAGCTCGAGCATTCAACAAGAAGGTGCGTCCTACTAAGATCAAAGAGGGGGATCTGGTACTTAAGTTGTTAAAGCCGTCGATGACGGATCCGAGAGGAAATTTCAGACCCAACTGGGAAGGACCCTACATAGTACAGAAAGTGATGGGAAATGGGGCAGTAAGACTGTCAAATTTGGAAGGGAACGAGTTCACCGAGCCGATCAACGTGGATAGATTGAAGCAGTATTTTACCTGAGGAAGAGAAGACCAAGCAGTCACCAGGAGAACGGGCAGAATACCTAACCCAATGGGATAAGAAATTCACCCATGCATGCATGCATACACGTAACGCACTTGCATTCTTTTGGGTCTTGTTTTGTATTCACAAGTTTCAAAAAGGGAAGAAGAAAACGGTGGAGGCAAGCTGACCAGAAGCAGCAACAGTACAGTGACATCAGTTTCAGGAATGAATTAGTATCATTGTCAGGGAGGAATCCCAGGGTCGAGACCCGCATCAGTATTAGTTTCGGGAAGGAATCCATGGTTGAGGCCCATATCAATGTCAGTTTCGGGAATGAATCGGTTTCAGGAATGAATCCCAGGGTTGAGGCCCATATCAGTATAAGTTTCGGGAATAGATCCCGGGGACGAAGCCTACATTATCAGCGGTTGAAAGGAAGATTTCCGTGAAAAAAAAAGAGAGAATTCCTTGATGGTTAGGCATATGTCCAGTGATGACATTGTTTGGTGAAGGGAGAAACCTTAGAAACGATAAGTGCAGGATGTGCTCTCATCCGGTATTCTGGGTGGTTGATCTCGGCTGGACTCACGAGCACTTGATTATGGGATTTTAGCAGTAGAAGCCTGATTAGTCAGCGAGATGATTAGTTGAAGAGATGACGGACCAGTGAATTACCATTTGCCTAGATTTCCATCCTGGATTATTTATGCTACGATATATGATATGGTTGGAAACAAAGAAAAGTCTCTAAAAAGAAAAAGAAAAAAAAATAGACCACCTATAACCGATAAGCGTGAAGCTACCCATGGGCGAGTATTAGGACCACAATGAGGAGAAATGCTACCTTAAATGGTAGGTGTGTCGAAAAAAGAGAAAGAAAGAAAAGAGAAAAAAAAGGAAAAAAGAAAAAGAAATTTCAAAAAATAAAGAAAAGAAAGAGACATAAGAAAAAAGAAGAAAATCATATCATGTTGAGTACGAGGAAGTAATCACAGAGTATGATCAAGACATCTAGGTTGGTTTGACCCGCTGATCCAATTCTCCGAGATAAAATCATCGAGTTGGCTTACTTAAGGATTAAGCTGCGAAAGAGCCTTGGCGCACACACACTAGGTGTCTAGTTCAGATCACTCATTCAGACCATCGGATTTGAGTGTATTAAGTACTTTTAAGGATCTCTGGTTTCGACACGAAGCATTCGTTGAGGACGAAAATATGTTTAGCTATCAGGATTATCTCGTGAGAAGCAATACAGTGTGTTGGTATGTAACATCATATCAAGAAATCTACCTTGATCTAATGAAAACAGCAAAGGATAAAAAGATGAACCGAGACTGGGGGCGACCAATCTACCATTTCTCATACAGCACGGTTCGGGAATGAACCATCACATCATCAGTATCAGTTTTGGGGATGCGTCCCAGGGTTGAGGCCCACATCATCAGCAGTTTTGGGGATGCGTCCCAGGGATGAGGTCCACATCAACATCAGTATCAGTTTGGGGATACGTCCCAGGGTTGAGGCCCACATCATCAACAGTTTTGGGGATGCGTCCCAGGGTTTAGGCCCACATCATCAGCAGTTTTAGGGATGCGTCTCAGGGTTGAGGCCCACATCATCAGTTGCAGTTACGGGATGCGTCCTAGGGTCGAGGCCCACAGCATCACTCGCCGGGAATGGCACTCCGAGAATGGAGCAAAGTTTGGGAATGAACAAGCCGAGAATGGCTCTTCAAGAATGGAACATAGTTCGGGAATGAACAAGCCGAGAATGGCACTCCGAGAATGGAGCACAGTTCGGGAATGAACAAGCTGGGAATGGCACTCCGAGAATGAAGCACAGTTCGGAAATGAACAAGTCGGGTATGGCACTCCGAGAATGAAGCACAATTCAGAAATGAACAAGCCGGGAATGGCACTCCGAGAATGGAGCACAGCTCGGGAATGAACAAGCCGGGAATGGAACTCCAAGAATGGAGTAAGGTTCGGGAATGAACAAGCCGGGAATGGCACTCTGAGAATGGAGCATGGTTCGGGAATGGACCACCTCACAGTAACGGTTTGGGAATGGACCACCTCACAGTAACGGTTCAAGAATGGACCGCCTCACAGTAACATTTCGGGAATGGACCGCCTCACAGTAACGGTTCGGGAATGGACCACCTCACAGTAACGGTTCGAGAATGGACCACCTCAAAGCAAAGTTCGGAAACAAAGCCCAGAGGTCGACAACACCTCGCCATCACATTCAACACAGTTTAGGAATAAAGCACGGGTTTAGGCCTACACACATCAGTTGCAGTTTCGGGATGCGTCCCAAGGTCGAGTCCCACTGCATCATTAACCCAGTTCGAAGCAACAGACAAGTCAAGTGGCAGCTGGCGAGCCAGGTAAGTAAAAATGCATTGCATGACTTTGATAGGACTATCATTGTCACACACTGCACAAGTCCCATCAAAGTGGGGGTGACTGTAGGTACTGCATTTTTGCATATAAGTCCCGATGATGAGCCTCGTGCGGAGGCACTACCTTTTAAGTTGCGGAAGTCGCGGGAAACAGAAGTCGGAAGGGAAAATTCAAGGATCAGTACCTTGTTGGATTTAATTCGTTTGCTTAGCCTCAGGTTTGCTCGTCGAACCTCTGTTTTAACTGTTGGCCTTGGCCCGAAACCCCCGCAACCCACACTAAGCCCACCAAAGAAACTACCCCAGGCCTATTGACCAAAAACCACCCCTCCACCAACTTATTCAAACAATTAAATTGCCCTTCCACCAAGCATACCCCACACCCATTGACTCCAATTCACCTCACACCCTATTTTCAGCAAAGACACCTCCTAATTAATAGCCTCCCACCAAGTCAAAAGACACAACACATCAATCCCTTTACCAAACAACAAAAGCCACCTCCCAATTAATAGCCTCCACCAACAATAACCCACCCCATAAATGCACCAACTTTGCCTATAAAAAGAACCCAAAATCCAACCATCCTTCCCCTTGCACATATACAACACAAAAACTCCATTCTCCCCATAAGGTATTCATGCCCAAGGACATATATAGCACAAATCCTCTCTATTCTTCCCCTAGCTGATTCACGAAAACACAAAGAAAATAATTACACCAAATAAACAAACACTCACTCTCATCCTCCCTCATTCATGTACAGAACAAACCCAAGCTACAAACGCACCTTGCAGACAACACAACCCTACAAATCGATCCTCACGTCCCACATCGACCAAATACAACAACAACAACCACTCAGCCCCCCACTAACGCACTCAAACAGCCCTCAACCTCACATAAAAATCACCCTCAAGCACAGCCCCTGACCATCACGTAAACAGCCCCTGTACAGCCTCCAAACACCTCACGCCACTCACTCAAACATCCCCACACACTTCACGCCGCACAGTCCCTCACGCACCCAGCACCTTACCTTCACGTAACAAGCACTCACAAACACTAGCCAGCAAGCCAAGTCACTCACGCCACTCACCCCTCTCGGCATACACACACAAGCCACTAACAACATTCCTCTCACCATACATAACTCACACGAGAAGCCACCTCAAGCACCGACACAAAACAGCCACAAATAAATATGTCCAAACTCCCACATCGACTAAAAGAACCAGCCTGGAACAGCTTCGCCAATTTCTGTGTTCTACAATGAGATTTCCAATGTCTATAAGATACTCTTCTTCCGTACCTTGCAGCAACCTGCATCTAATCTGTTGCATTTCAGGATCTGCTTCTTGTGCAACTCTGATTTCGTCTATAAGAGTGGATTGAACTTGTATTTGTGCCAACAATTCTCCCTGAGCTGTCACTTGAAAGCTCACTCCATCCAGTATACAATTCTGCATCTGCTTGGCAATTGGCAGATGGGCCAAACTCCCTATAGACTTTCTACTTAAGGCGTCAACTACAACGTTAGCTTTGCCAGGATGATACTGAATGGAGCAATCATAATCTTTCAACAATTCCAACCACCGCCTCTGTCTTAAATTAAGCTCATTTTGGCTCTGGATATATTTAAGGCTTTTGTGATCGGTGAAAATTTCAAACTTTTCACCATACAAATAGTGCTGCCATATCTTCAGAGCAAATATTATTGCAGCAATCTCCAAATCATTAATGGGATAATTTTATTCATAAGGCATCAATTGTCTGGAAGCATAAGCAATCACTCTCTCCATGTGCATCAACACACATCCTAATCCCACCCTAAAGGTATCACAATACACTGTAAACCCTCCTGATCCCACTGGCAGTGCAAGAATAGGAGCAGTAGTCAATCGGCATTTGAGTTTCTGAAAACTCTTTTCACAAGCATTTGACCACTCAAACTTCACATTCTTATGAGTTAATCGTGTTAATGGAGTAGCTATTCAGGAGAAATTCTTTACAAACCTCCTATAATACCCTGCTAATCCCAAAAAACTACGAATTTTTGTTACACTTTTAGGTCGATGCCAGTTTTGAATAGCCTCAATCTTCTGAGAATCTACTCCAATCCCTTCCTTAGACACCACATGTCCCAAAAATACCACGCTAGTCAGCCAAAACTCACATTTTGAGAACTTAGAGTAGAACTTTTGATCCCTCAGTGTCTGTAACACATGATGAAAATGCTCTGCATGCTCCTGTTCATTTCTTGAGTACACCATAATGTCATCAATAAAGACTATCGCAAACCGGTCTAGAAAAGGTATAAACACCATGTTCATCAAATCCATAAACGCCAGGGGCATTAGTCAGGCCAAATGACATTATCAAAAACTCGTTATGTCCATATCTTGTTCGAAATGCCATTTTCGGGACATCACTCTCCCTAATCTTCAATTGATGATAATCTGATCGTAGATTGATTTTTGAAAAATATTGTGCCCCTTTGTAACTGATCAAATAGATCATCAATCCTCGGCAGTAGATATTTATTCTTGATTGTCACCTTATTCAGCTACCGATAGTCTATGCACAGCCATAGTGTCCCATCATTCTTCCTTACAAATAACACCGGAGCACCCCACGGGGACACACTAGGGTGAATAAAGCCCTTATATAACAAGTCTTGCAATTGCGCCTTCAGCTCCTTAAGTTCTACATGGGACATTCTGTACGGGGAAATAGATATAGGCTGGTTGTCTGATATTACATCTATATAAAACTCAATCTCCCTATCCTACGGTAATCACGGCAACTTATCTGGTAACACATCATGATACTCCCTCACAACCAGAATCTACTCAAGGTCTATATTTCCCGCTCCGTTGTCTGTCACATATGCCAAATAAACCATGTTTCTCTTCTGAAGTAGCTTAAATTCTTGCATTGCTGATATCAAATTGTGAGGCGCTACACTCATATCTCCCTGATAAACTTTAACTGATCGATTGGAAATATGTAGCGTAGCAGTCTTCTCTCGATAATCTAATACTGCATGGTACTTAGCTAACCAGTCCATCCCCAAAATGACTTTGAAGCTCAATATACTCAATACTACTAAATAATCATAGCAAGTATACCCATCAATATCTACAAAACACTGTCTCACACCCCATGTAGCTTCTATGGGACCTCCTACTATTGTAGCTATAATGATAGGTGAATCTAGAGGCTCGGTGTCTCTGCCAATGTGAGTTACAAAGTACGGTGCCACAAACAAGTGTTGCACCCGAATCAAATAACACATTCGCTTGCACAAAATCAATCAACAATGTACCTATGACGACTGTATTGGATGCATGCACCTCTTGGGGGTGAAGGTATACACCCTGCCCGGAACTCTGCTGGAGGAAGCCTATCTTTGATCACCTAATGACTGTCCCCTTCCTTATACTGAATGTCCTATATTCACTGGCCTCTACTCTCCTCCTCCTACACTTCTGTTAGGCTGTGGCTGGGGTGTAGATGGAACGACACTAAAAGATGGCAACTGATTTGCTGATACCGGAAAATCTCTCTTCAAATGGCCCATTTGTCCACAGCGATAAGAATCCCTACTCCCAGATCGACAAGTCCTCGAATGAGTCCGCCCACATATCGAACATAATGGAAAACCTCACCCTGGCTGGGCTACTGAGGGAGAAGAAACTGCATGAGAGGTGGCACTCTGAGTCGGTCTACGATCCTGACCTCCTTGAACTGAACCCATATCTCTTCGTGTAGTAGGTGGAGTTGACATCTGCTGCTGTCTACTAGGGCCACTCTGATGCGGCCTAGCCCTCTCATATGATCTAGGTCTCTTTCGAGACTCCCTCTCTGGCTCACGCTTCAAACCGCAATGCAGCATCTAAAACTAGAGTATAGGTAGTGACCTTTGTGAAGTGGATAGAACGAAACAAATAATCCATAAGTTTATTAAAAAACCTATTCACTTTCAACTATTAAGTACTAACTAAATGTGGGGCGTAACGAGACAATCGAGTAAACCGAATATCATACTCAGAAAAGGTCATTTGCTCGCCCTGAACCAACTGATCAAGCTCCTGAGCCCTGGCATCTCTGATACTTTATGGAAAAAATCTGGATAAGAAAGATGTACTGAACTCAACCCATGTCAGTGGAGGAGCATCTCATCGCCGACCATCTCGAAAATACATAAACCAAGTGTTGCCAGCATCCCTCAACTAAAAACTAACTAACTCAACCACCCTCTCAGGTGAGCACTCCAAAGCCGTACATATACGGTCTGATTCCTAAATAAAAAATGCAAGGGTCAGGGGAGGATTCTACTCCCGAGAATGTGGGAGGATGAAGCTTCCAAAAGTTATGTAAGGACACTTGCAGCTCTTGTCACTACATAAACTGAACTGTTACTGGAGGTGGCTCATGAGGCATAGCAGAAGGTCCTACTTGGAAAGTAGTAGGATCTGGTTTGTTTGGAGGAGCTGCTGTTTAGTGAGCCATTGATAATCCTACAGGTGGAGGTGGAACATGAATTATGGGTTCTACAGCTCTCGGCTCTAGGCCTAGTGGCTGCTACTGATGAGTAATCAGCTAAGCTAAAGCTGCTACTGACTGCTGAATCTGCTGTAAACCCGTAGCTACTAGGTCATTAGGTTGAACCACCGGTGCTGCTTCATCTTCCCCTACACCACTCTCATGTACGAACTCCACTCCCTGCCCTCTATCTAGCTCTGGGGGAGGTGTTACTGATCTCTGGTCCGGATCTATACCCTGAGGCGCTCTACCACGCCTGGGTCTACCTCTGACTCTGGTTCCACCCTTGGGTGGCATGAGATCTTAAGATTTAAGAGATGAAAATAGTTAATTACATTTAAAGGAATTATAATTAATTAGAATGAGACATACCTCGAGACAAGGATACTAGAGTAAACAGTCTCTTATATATAGTAGTACCTCGAGTATACTACATATATAAGACACTGCTATGCCCTCACTGCAGTCACTGACTCTCTAGACCATGCTCTAATACCATCTTTGTAACATCCCCATTACGGGAATGCTACAGGCAGGCAATAGATCCCACTGTCGCCTAAGCCTCTAAGTTATGCAGTAGAAAACTTGTTTTTATCTTAATGCAATGCAATGTTATAACTAATTGTTTGTGTCCTAGACATGCCACGGGATCTCTAAGCGTGATTATTGTGTGAATTAATCAAGAGAGTTGCGGAATAATTACATTGATCGGATTTAGGATTTCAAAAATTTCATTGATGTTGAAGCTTCCAAGTTCATGGGTGAGTATCCCTATCACCTTCATTTGACTCACATATGTGCTAGCAAGAATAAAATGGAACAAATTTTGTGCCCAAGAGAGAGATGAGCAACCGGTCTTGTTTCAAAAACACAGACTGTGGCCAATTCGGCCTAGCTTCATTAAGAGAAGAAGCCAAAAGCTTCACGCCTAAAATGAAAAACAAAAAGGTTGCCTTTTGTTTCGGCCAAAGGGAGAAAGGCAGAGGCCCTCTGCCAAATTGCCCAAAAAAAACAGAGAGCAGGCTATTCTTTCTTTATTCGGCCATATGCTTCAAAAGCAGAGGGCATTTGCTTTTTTGTTTTTCTCTTAATAAAGAGAAGTAAGAGCCTATATTAAAAGAAGAAAGGGGCAATTGCTTTTATTCAAAAGAAAGGCAAAATTGCTTCTTTCGGCCTTGACTTTTCAAAAGGGAATCAATGGCTCACGGCCATTAAATGAAAAGACATAATTTAATGAATAATCCAAAATTCATTAGATATATATATTTTGTTGGTAGGTGTGATGGGTTATTAAATCCAATTTAAATTGTCCCAACAACTCCCATCAACAAATGACTAGATGATGTATGTAAGTGGATCCCACCTCATTGAATTCAAAATTCAAAATACTTACACAACACAATTTTGGGCTCGGGTTCGTTTAATCCGATTAAACGAATTTTCTGTCGCGACATAATTAAATCTGATTTAATTAAATAATAAAGCCTAGCAAAATTATTACGAAAGTCGCTTACGAATTAATTCTAAATTAATTCGTTCACACGAATTAAAATCCAATTTTAATTCCGCATTGAAATCTAATTTCAATTAATATATCTAATATATTATATTAGCCCAATTAAATAAATTAAATAGTAAAATCTAATTTAACTATTAAATTTATTTTATCGATTAATTCCAAATTAATCGCGTTCTCTCCTCTCGACGAATTTAATCCCAGATAAATTCTCGACGCAATTAATCACATATTAATTCTTTCTCTCAAAATTAATCCCAGATTAATTCTTACCGTAATTAATCCCAGATTAATTTTCTCTCTTTAAATTAATCCAAGATTAATATTCCCTCTAAATTAATCCCAGATTAATAATGTTCGAGTCAAATATAATCGGTGAATCTTTGGGATGCGACCCAAGAGATCCCTGGATATGTTGGCAGTAAATACGGTTATCGGACTATCCAAATACGTGCGTACCCGGTACCACGTACTTACCGATTTACAAGACATGGCTGGCTTCTAGCAAAGCACCGTGCCTACCCAATTCTCCAGAAATATTCTACTACGGAATACATGATATTTGTCAGGCGTAGTATACGTAGTATTGCGCATAACGATCCAATATCTGATGTCACATGCTAGGCCTGGGGCTGGAATTGTGTCTGCCCTGTACGAAGCATATATCGGATCACTAGCAACTAGTCTCTTTATGATCGGAAAGTCATGACCTAGTCATACTTCCCCGATGGCTATAGCACTTAGAGTACCAGTTCTGTATCCCTGTGTGATCATCATCTCTATATGACTGAAGTGATACTTCCATCTTGACATCACACCCAATACACTACGATTCTCAGTATACCCATAAGAGGCAGACACAGAACCTGTTAAAGCCATGGACGATCAAAACCAAAGTATACTGATTGTCTCAAGTATTAGCGATGCAAGTCTCATGTTAAGACCAAATACACCTACCTTGATTCAGATTCCCATAGACACATTGTGGGACACAGAAACTGGGCGACGCATGCTGTTCCGGGCTCGCGGCCCGCTTAGGAGTACGGAGTAGCCCGCGGGGGACTAAACCAGAGAATAAAGAAGTCGCCACCCGGTGTGAACTGGGAAAATGATTTAAGGCCGCACTCACCCCTCGCAAGGGAAGACCTCAAACCGTTGGGTTCGGAATGGTCCCTTACTTATGCAACTTGTAATAAAATGATTTGTGCAATAATTTAATCGAGTCTAGTAATATATATTCCTAAGGGTATTCTATTTCTAAGTTCGCATGCATAAATCAAAAGTTCATCTAAGTTCACATGTAACACATTTTCATATTTGCATACAACCTATTTGCATACAATCTATGTCCAAATTTGCATACAACCTATTTGCATATAATCTATGTCCGAATTTGCATACATAAAGATAAATTTAAATACGGCAAGCATATAATGTCATAAGCACATTACATTCATGGACACAGAAATGCAAACAAATGGCAGTTGCACAATCATACGTAATAAAGAGAAACAATTAGGTATATAATGCAAAGAAATAACCAAAGAGGCAATTGTACATCAAAATAAACGTGCCATGATGCGATTTGAAAGATAAATAATGGAAGTGAAAGAAAAGAGATGCGGCATATGCCCACATCTATATAGGACTTCAAGTGTCCGATTGAACGTATCTCACATTCAATCGAATGCACTTTGTCCGGCGCGGCAAAACGTCTTGGCAAAGGTAGCCCGTAGGCTTTCTATCCCTCAAAGTGGATGACCTTTAATCCAACTTGATTTGCCCATGCACGATGCAACATGATGCATGATTATGCAAGAAGATGACATACAAAGAAAAGCAAATAACGAAATAAAGGTGTGGCGAAGTATCATGGTAAAGGTAGACCGTAGGCTTTTTATCCCTCCAAATAGAGGACCTTTAATCCAACTTACTAAGCCCATGCGCATCACATCAGAATGCATATAAAAGTAAAGACAACAATATTGGACTTCATATCCCCGACTGGACACGTCTTACATTCAACCGAATAAACATTATCCGGCGCGGCAAAGCATCGTGGTAAAGGCTTTTAACCCCTCTACATGGAGGACCTTTAATCCAACTTATTAAGCCCATGCGCTAATAACATAATGTATATGAAAATAAAGACAACAATATCGGACTTCGTATACCCGATTGAACACATCTTACATTCGACCGAATATACATCATCCGGCGCGGCAAAGCATCGTGGTAAAGGATTTTAACCCCTCGACATGGAGGACCTTTAATCCTACTTACTAAGCCCATGCGCTAATAACATAATGCATATAAAAAATAAAAACAACAATATCGGACTTTGTATACCCGATTGAACACATCTTACATTCAACCGAATATACATCATCCGGCGCGGCAAAGCATTGTGGTAAAGGATTTTAACCCCTCGAAATGGAGGACCTTTAATCCAACTTACTAAGCCTATGCGTTTTAACTCATCATTACACAAACAAATAAAATGCAAAAATTAAATAACGGATAATAAACAAACAAGAAAAAATAAATCAAAATATATGCCGTTTGCTCAACTGGTACGTGGAGTTGTATTCCAAGTACAGACCGCACTATCGTCCATTCGAATTCGGCTACGGAGTTTACGTTTGGGTTTCCATCCTATATACCACAAGAGGCGATACATTTTCAATTTTATTCAAGAACCACAACACACATCATTCCACAATACTCATGCAAATAATAAACAATAAAAATACGAATGAAAATAGATGTAAAAAGTGCCCTCAGGTCTAACCTTTTACGTCGACTGTCAGACTCGCGTTACACGGTGATCGGAAGGGCTAACGCTCCGTAACTTTTATGGTTCACTAGTTTGCGTCTTTCCTCACTGTTTTCACTGCTCGGGCTGCTATTTTCCAATGTTTTACTGCTGTTTTTGCTGCTATTTTTTAGTCACTGTTTTTGCTGTATAAGGCCACTGTTTTTGCATTTTTTTAAAGAAGTCTAGGGGCTGCTGTTTTATGCGGTTATTTAGGGGTTTTAAAGTGCAGTTTGTGTTCACTGTTTTAGGTATTTTAGGCTACTGCTTTGGGCTATATTTTTCGGTAATATAGGGGGAATTTTCAGGGGCTGTTTTGGTGATGCAGAGGCTGTATGGGGGTGCAGATCTTCGGTGAAACAAGGGCTGTTTATAGGACAGATTTTGGTGGTTATAGTGGGGGTTTTGTGACTATTTCGGTGATGTAATTTTGGTGGCGTTAGGGGACTGTTTCGGGGGTTCTAGGGATATGTTTTATTGCGGCAATGGGGACTGTTTTGAGGAGTTTGTGTGCTCGGTTTTGGGTAGTGAAGGAGGCTGTTTTGCGTGTATGGAGGGTGGTGTTTTTGGTTGGTGATTTTCGGTGGTGGATGGTGTTTAGGGGGATGTGTATACGGTTCTTGAGAGTGAAGGAGGAGAAGAGAAATTTCTTGTGCTTGTCTTTGAGTTGGGCGTGAATGGCTAGGCTTTTTCTCTTTGTGTCTGCGTGAGTTGGAGAGAGAGGGGGAGTGTTGGTTTTGGGTTTCTTTTATAGACAAAGGCTAGGGTTTCCATGTGCTTGAATAGGAAGGAGACTAATTAGTGTCATACAAGGAAAACCTATTATTTGATTGGAGACAAGATTTGGTTTAATTAGGGAGTTAATATATTTCATTTATCTTAATTAGGCATGCAATTATTTAGATTTTATTTGTTTTATTTTGATTTTCCCATGTGTTAAATATGCATTTTAATTACTTGGATGTGTATTAAGGGCCTTGGGCGTGCATGGGCCATGTTTGGGCGTGGGCTTGGCTTTGGTTGGTGGGTTTACTGGTAAGCTTAATGGTGTGTGGGCTTGCGGGGATTTTAGGTCAAGGAAAATGAGTTGGCGGGGATTTTGGGCCGGGGTTAATTGGTTTACAGATGTTTTAGGCTAGGTGAATTTTAAAATGAAGGTCCACCAGCGAGCCTGAAGCTAAACAAGCGAGTCAAATTCGACAAAGTACTGATTTCCATTTTTTCCCTTCCGACGTCCGTTTCCCACGACTTTCACGACTTAAAAGGCAGTGTCTCCGTGTGAGAGTCCTCATCGGGACTTATATGCAAAAATACAGTGCCTACAGTCGCCCCCACTTTGATGGGACTTGTGTAATGTGTAACAATGACAATCCTATCAAAGTTATGCAATGCATTTTCACTTACCTGGCTCGCCAGCTGCCACCTGACTTGTCTGATGTCTCGAACTGAGTTGATGATGTAGTGGACCTCGATCTTGGGACGCATCCCAATAGCTGTAACCGACAACGGGGGCCTCAACCCTGGGATGCATCCCAATACCGCTGAAAAAAGGTGGGCCTCGACCCTGAGATGCATCCCGAAACTGATGATGCAGTGGACCTTGATCCTGGGACGCATCCCAATAGCTGCAACCGATAACGGGGGCCTCGACCCTGGGACGCATCCCAATACCGCTGACAAAAGGTGGGCCTCGACCCTGGGACGCATCCCGAAACTGATGATGCAGTGGACCTCGATCCTGGGATGCATCCCAATAGCTGCAAATGACAACGGGGGCCTCGACCCTGGGACGCATCCCAATACCGCTGACAAAAGGTAGGCCTCGACCCTAAGACGCATCCCGAAACTGATGATGCAGTGGACCTCGATCCTGGGACGCATCCTAATAACTGTAACTGGTATGTGTGTTGACGTGGGCCTCAACCCCGGGACGCATCCCCAATACTGCTGCTAGTATTGATGTGGGCTTCGCCCCCTGGGACGCATCCCAAAACTGTTGCTGGTATGTTGATACTTCTGATCGGCTTGTCTTTGCCGCCTTCTCTTTTGTTCTTCAAAACATGTGAATACAAAACAAACACAAAACGAATGCCAAAATGTGTTACGTGTATGCATGCATGGATGAGTTTCCTTATCCCGTCGGGTTAGGTCTTCTGCCAAGTCTTTTATATCTCAGGCAAAATATTGCTTCAATCTGTCCACGTTGGTCGGCTCAGTGAACTCGTTACCTTCCAAGTCTGACAGTCTCACTGCCCCATTTCCCATAACTTTATGCACTATGTAAGGTCCTTCCCAGTTAGGTCTGAACTTTCCTCTCGGATCTGTCGTCGACGGCCTTGACTGCTTACGTACCAAATCACCATTTTTAATCTTAGTAGGGCGCACCTTCTTGTTGAATACCTGAGCCAACCTCTTCTGATATATCTGCATGTGATGTAAGGACTTCATTCTCTTTTCATCTAGCAGTGCTAACTGTTCAAACCTCTGTGCAGCCCATTCTTGTTCAGGTAACTCTGCTTCTGCTAATACCCTCATTGACTGTATCTCAACTTCCACTGGCAGTACTGCTTCCATTCCATAAACCAAAGAGTAAGGTGTGGCTCATGTTGCTGTTCTCATAGACGGTCTGTACCCCCACAAGGCGTACGGAAATTTATCGGGCCAGTCTCTATAGTTATCTGTCATCTTGGCTAACATTTTCTTTATTGTCTTGTTGGCTGCCTCGACTACCCCATTTACCTGTGGTCTATAAGGCGATGACTTGTGATGGCCTATCACGTACTTCTGCAGCATTGCCTTTGTTTCCCCATGGAACTGAACTCCGTTGTCTGTGACCACATGATGCGGCATATCATACCGACATATGAGATTCTGGGTTATGAACTTTGCCATCTGCTTTGTTGTAACGTTGCGGAATGATTAAGCTTCCACCCACTTTGAGAAGTAGTCTACTTCCACTACTATGAAGCGATGTCCATTTGATGCATTTGGTCGAATCTCTCCAATCATATCAATTCCCCATACTGAGAAAGGCCAAGGCTATGACAACCCATGTAACTCTGTGTGAGGCAGATGATTCATATTACCATGGGCTTGACAATCGTGATAATGTTTTACCAGCTTCGCACAGTCTGTCTCCATGGTTAACCAATAGAAACCTTGTCATACAAGCTTGCGAGACAAATTCAACCCATTCATGTGTGGTCCACATACCCCGACATGTATTTCTTCCATTATCTTCTGAGCCTCTTCTCTTCTCAAACACTTTAGCTGAATGCCATTTGCTTGCCTCTTGTACAGTTCCCCTTTCAAAATCACATACTGAGAAGCCAACTTCTGAATGACTATTCTGTCTTTTCTGCTTGCTTCCTCTGGGAGCTCTCTGTGTTCCAGATACCTCTGAATGTCATGATACCAAGGTTTACCATCGTCGATCTCTACTTCTGAAACTCTTTCTATCTCATAGATCGGTTTGCTTGCTGTTGTCTGTGGCAACACAGAAACTGTGTGACGCATGTTGTTCCGGGTTCGCGGCCCAGTTGGGAGTACAGAGTAGCCCGCTAGGGACTAAACCGGAGAATAATGGAGTCGTCACTCGGTGTGAACCGGGAAAATGAGATTTAAGGCCGCACTCACCCCTCGCAAGGGAAGACCTCAAACTGTTGGGTTCAGAATGGTCCCTTACTTATGCCACTTGTAATAAAATGATTTGTGCAATAATCTAACCAAGCCTAAGCAACATATTTCCAAGGATAATCTATTTCCAAGTTCGCATGCATAAATCAAAGGTTCATCTAAGTTCACATGTAACACATTTTTAAGTTTGTATACAACCTATTTGCATATAATCTATGTCCGAATTTGCATGTATAAAGATCAATATGGCTAGCATACAATGTTATAAGCACATTACATTCCATCATAGGCATGCCAATAGATAATAATTATACAATCACGCATGAAAGCAAATCGGAATAACGGTGAGCATATAACTTCATGAACATGTTGAATGGATGAATGCGGAAGCATATGTAGATGACTATCATGTAAACATACATCATGGGAACGAACATGTAATCTTGTGCACACAATAAATGGCTAAACGAGAACATGAACAATCAAATAGGCAAATGACAAAATGAGTAACCATGCATGAGATGTGCTGAAGGAGGGTCTGTTTATCGTGGGCGTTCGTGCGGCGTTCGTAGCCGCGTTCGAATGGTAAATAGAAGGTTCGCGTTTGAGTAGTGTTTGTAAATACGTTCGAACGAACTGAGACAGAAAATATGCATTCGTACGGCGTTCTAAAACACGTTCGAATGGGGTTACAGCCGTGACCTCCAAAATGCAGTAAACAACATGACACATACGTGAACGGATGAATAGATGACACCTAATAAATAATAACAGGCTAAATGGCACGGCAAAGCATTGTGGTAAATGATCTTTAACCCCTCAAAACGGAGGACCTTTAATCCGACTTACTAAGCCCATGCGCAATGCAACATGATGCATGATTTTGCAAGAAGATGACATACAAAGAAAAGTGAATAACGAAATAGAAGGCGCGGTGAAGTATTATGGTAAAGGTTCCTTAACCCTTCGAAATGGAGGACCTTTAATCCCACTTACTAAGCCCATGCGCATCACATCATAATGCATATAAAAAAAAGACAATGATATCGGACTTCGTATACCCGATTGAACATATCTCACATTCAACCGAATATACATCATCTGGCGTGGCAAAGCATCGTGGTAAAGGATTTTAACCTCTCAAAATAGAGGACCTTTAATCGCACTTACTAGGCCCATGCGCAAACAACACAATACATATATAAAAAGTAAAGACAATGATATCGAACTTCGTGTATCCGATTGAACATATCTCACATCCAATCGAATATACATTATCCGGCGCGGCAAAGTATCGTGGTAAAGGATTTTAACCTCTCAAAATAGAGGACCTTTAATCATACTTACTAAGCCCATACGCTAATAACACGATGTATATAATAAATAAAGACAACAATATCGGACTTCGTATACCCGATTGAACATATATCACATTCAACCGAATATACATCATCCGGCGCGGCAAAACATCGGGGTAAAGGATCTTAACCCCTTTACTTAGAGGACCTTTAATCGAACTTACTAAGCCCATGCGCTTTATCTCATCATTACATAAACAAATAATTCGAAAATCAAGTAGCGAATAATAAACAAATCAAAACAACATAAAACGAAATATGTTTCGTTTACTCAAGTGGTACGTGGAGTTGTATCCCGAGTACAGATCATACTACCGTCCATTCGGAATCGGCTATGAAATTTATGTTCGGGTTTCCAACCTATATACCACAAGAGGCGACATATTTTTCGTTTTACTCAAAGGCCACACATACACCATTTCACAATACACGCATTTTCTATCTATTCAAGGGCCACAACATACATTACTCCACAATACATACTTATTCAAAGGCCACAACACTCATCGTCCCACGAAACTCATGCAAATAAGATTCAATAAACAATAAAAATATGAATAAAAATAGATGTGAAAAGTACCTCAGGTCTAACCCTTTATGTCGACTTTTGGACTCGCGTTTCACGGTGATCGGAATGGGGAAAGCTCCGTAACTTTTCTGGTTCACTGGTTTGCATTTTTCCTCGCTGTTTCGCTACGCATGCTACTATTTTTTTGCTCAGTTTCGCTGCTGCTTCGCTGCTGTATTTCTGATGTATGTTGGCCACTGTTTTTGGTGTTTTAGGCTACTGTTTTGGGTGTTTTTGAAGGCTTTAAGTGCAGTTTTTTAGTTATTATTTTAGGGATTAAAAGTGCAGTTTTTTAGTCACTGGTTTAGGTGATTTAGTGGTTGTTTTTCAGTGATGTGTGCTGTTGTATAGGGGGGCTATTTCGGTGGTGTTTCAGGTTGTAATGTTTTCGGCAATGAAGGGGTTTATGGGGCTGTGATTTTCGGCTAAGGGTGTAGGAGGAGAAGAGAAATATTTGCTTGCTGTATGTGTGAATCAAGAGACTTTTTTTTTCTTACTGTATGCGTGTGAGTTAGAGGATCCAATGGTTGGGAGAGGTTGGTTTTTTATAGGCAAAAGGGGGTAGGGCTACTCCTTGCTTGACAAGGAAATGGATTTGGCATTTAATTAGTATATGATTTAGTTTCAAACAAGGAAAACCAAAGATTGATAGGGGACAAAATTAGTTCAATTTAGGAAGTCAATATATTTAATTTGTATTGTTTAGGCATGATATTATTTAAGTTAGGAATACAATATTTTTAATTAGGAATAAAAATATTCTTGATTGAGAATATAATTTGTTGATTGATTTTAATTAGGCAAATGATTTAATTAATATTTTATTTAATTTCACCATGTGTTAAATATATGTTTTATTAATTTGGATGTGTTTTATGGGCTTTGGTGGGCTAATTGGGCTTGAGTGTGAGGCTAGCAGCAAAACCAGAAATACCGACGCCGTTCGAACGCCTCTTTGAACGCTACACGAACGCCCGCAATCTGCCTGACGTTCGAACGAAGTAACGAACGCAGCACGAACGAAAACAGTGAACTTGTGAAATGAATCTAATGATATGCCTATTTTGAATTTCCCATTCCGACGTCCGTTTCCCGCGACTTCCGTGACTTAAAAGGTAGTGTCTCCAAATGAGACTCATCATAGGGACTCACATGCAAAAATGCAGTGCCTACAGGCGCCCCCACTTTGATGGGACTTGTGCAGTGTGTGACTTTGAACAATCCTATCAAAGTTATGCAATGCATTTTCACTTACCTGGCTCGCCAGCTGCCTCAAACTGAGTTGATGCTGCAGTGGACCTCGATCATGGGACGCATCCCAATAGCTGCAGCATCAACTCAGTTTGTGACAGCGGGGGCCTCGACCCTGGGACGCATCCCAATACCACTGACAAAAATGTGGGCCTCGACCCTGGGACGCATCCCAAAACTAACGATGCAGGGGGCCAACGACCCTGGGATGGATCCCGATAACTACAACCGACAACAGGGGCCTCGACCTTTGGACGCATCCCGATAACGTTGCCAATATGGGTCACGACCCTGGGACGCATCCCCGAAACTGCTGGTGATATGGGTTACAACCCTAGGACGCATCCCTAAAACCGCTGATGAAGTGGGTTACAACCCTGGGACGCATCCCTGAAACTGCTGATGTGGGCCTCGCCCCCTAGGACTCATCCCCCCAAAACTGCTGATGTGGGCCTCGCCTCTTGGGACTCATCCCCTAAATTGAAACTGCTCTGACGCTACTTTTGATTGGCTCATCTCTGCCGTTTCCTCTTTTCTCCTTCGAACTTGCGAACACAAAACAAAACAAACACGAAGAGAATGCAAGGTATGTTACGTGTATGCATGCATGAATAATTTTCTTATTCTGTTGGGTTAGGTCTTCCGTCAATCTTCCTGATGACTGCTCAGTCTTCTCTCCCTTAGGCAAAGTACTGCTTCAATCTATCTACGTTGATCGGCTCGGTGAACTCATTCCCTTCCAAGTCTGACAGTCTCACTGCTCCATTTCCCATTACTTTCTGCACTATGTAAGGTCCTTCCCAGTTAGGTCTGAACTTTCCTCTCGGATCTGTTGTCGACGGCCTCGACTGTTTAAGTACCAAATCACCCTTTCTGATCTTGGTGGGATGTACTTTCTTGTTGAATGCTCGGGCTAGTCTCTTCTAATACAACTGCATATGATACAAAGCCTGCGTTCTCTTCTCATCCAGCAGTGCTAACTGATCAAACCTATGTGCGGCCCATTATTGTTCCGGTAACTTTCCCTCTGCTAATACCCTCATAGACTGTATTTCCACTTCCACTGGCAATACAGCTTCCATTCCGTAGACTATAGAGTAAGGTGTGGCCCATGTTGCTATTCTCACTGATGTTCTGTACCCCCACAAAGCATACGATAGTTTTTCGGCCCAATCTCTGCAGTTTTCTGTCATCTTGGCTAAAATCGTCTTTATAGTCTGTTGGTGCCTGCCTCAACTGCCCCATTCCTACGGCCTATACGGTGATGACTTGTGATGGCCTATCCCGTATTTTCGTAGCATTGCTTTCGTTTCTCCCGGAATGAACTCCGTTGTCCTTCACTACATGGTGCGTCATACCGTACCGACAATGAGATTCTGAGTATAAACTTTGCCATAGCTTTGCTGTAACATTGCGGAATGATTCGGCTTCCACCCATTTCGAGAAGTAGTCTACTGCCTGTGGGAACACAGGATCTGGGGCGACGCATGCTGTTCTAGGCTCGGGGGCCTAGTTGGGAGTACGGAGTAGCCAACGGAGGACTAAACCGGAGAATAATGGAGTCGCCACCCGGTGTCAACCGGGAGAAAGATTTAAAGCCGTACTCACCCCTCGCAAGGGAAGACCTCAAACCATTGGGTTCAGAATGGTCCCTTACTTATGCCACTTGTAATGTAAAGATTTATACAATAATCCAACCAAGCCTATGACATATATTTCCAAGTGCACCACAATCCTAAGTTCACATGCTTAAAAGTAAAGTTTACATCTAACATGCATGAAATCAAGTCCTATTGCTGAGTTCACATGCTTAAAGGTAGGCTTTTGCAACAACAAGCACATAACGTCTCAAGAATTCAATCATTCATGTAAACATAAACACAAATAGTCATGGTAATATTTGCATGTAATATAAAGGAAATCAAAATGACGACAAATAATGTTATAGGCGCACTATGTAAAGAAGCATATAAAATATGGTCAAAATAACGCATGATAAACAAAATCAATACAAACACATAACTTGAGAAGATGAAGAAAGAAAGTATGCCAAAGATGAACAATCAAAGATGCAATTTTACATTAAAGAGGAACATGCCATAATGATGCCCAGAATGCAACTAACATGAGTGAAAGAAAGGGATACCGAGAAGAAGAGAAATGCAAAGAAGGAGAGAAATGCAACATGCGTCTATATCCATATAATTACTACCAATTTTCCATTAAGCATGTATATGTGATACAAGATTATGCAATGAGATGTTATATAGATGAATGATATGGAAAAGAAAGCATGACCAACGTTGCGCAACAAAAAAAGGAATAAGATGCATGGTTAAAATGACATTTTGCAAAAAAAACGATTAATCGCATAATAAACAGCGCGCAAAACACCGTGGCAAAGGTAGCCTT